>ML682005.1:41331771-41505344 GCA_007922195.1 Podocnemis expansa
GAGCCACCTCCAGACAGACAGAGTGAGGCATCATCCCAACACACACACACAACCACCCCTGGAGAGACAGACAGACACACACACACACAGAGCAAGGCAGTGTCCTGACACGCACATGCACATGCATGCCACCCCCAGACCGACAGACACACACAGAGCAAGGCAGTGTCCCAACACACACACACAGCCACCCCCAGACAGACAGACACACAGAGCAACACAGTATCCCAATACACACACACACACACACAGGTTGCAAAACTTTTTTTGCTCCCCCCCAAAGTAAAAAGCAATCTATTCCCAGGGGTCTGAGCAGAAGACTAAACCAAGGCCTGGCCTATTGGCCCTCGCTCTGCTCGATCCAGGCTCTGAGGGCACCCTAGAAAGTGCTGGGGCTGTTGTTTTTTGAAGCCTCTCTCCCAGGCTGTGTCCACCCACAGCCTGTTAAATCCATTTAACTTAAATTGATTGAATAAAGTCACCATAAAAATCATCAAATCAATTTAAGCTAAATCAATTTAACAGATCCACACTAGAAAGTCAAATCGAACTAGCATGGCCAGGGACAGGACTTGCTACTTGGATTTAGGAGAGGGGCACCATGGGAGGTGTGGAAAGATGGCCGGCCTAGAAGGGCCATGCCCCCACCCAATATATGAATAGAGAAAGGCACCAGAAGGGCAAAACTGTTAAATCAAAACAACTGTTAAATCGAAATAACATGTCCACACGGCGTTATTTCGACATCAGGGTTTTGATCTAAGCCTCAGTGCAATTTAAAACAAGGTTTTATTGAATCAGTCTAACTTTCCTTGTTTTGAAATGACAGAGCTCATCATTTCAATTCAAGAAAATGTCGTGTGGACCTAGACTTTTTAAAATCAAAATAACCAGTGTTATTTTGATTTAAAAGCTGCATGCAGACATACCCCCAGTGGCTCTGGGATCCAAAGCCACCAAAGTCAGTGGAAAGGTGCCTATTGAGCTCACTGGGCAGCAGATATTGCACTGGGATATTCATAGATCTGAATGCCAGAAGGGATCACTGTTATCGTCTAGTCCAGGGGCTGCCTAGTCTTGTGGAGCTCCCCTTTCCTCCCTGCCTGGGGTGAGGTCAGGTGCTCCAGGGCCCTGCTGGCACTGTGGGGAAGGTTGGGGGCCCACGGCCAGCGCTGCTGTGGGGGACTGCAGGGATCCAGAGACTGGCACTGCTGGGAGGCAAGGGGGACTGAAGGGGCAAGCCAGAGGCCATGGTACACCTACCTTGCCTTGAGCTGGCTCCTGAGCGGATCAGCAAGCCGGGAGCTGGGCAGGCAGGCTGAATGTGAGCAGCACCCACCCAGCACTCAGACCAGCTGGCCAGGTTGGATTTTGGGGGGGCCTGCAGGGGCACCACTATAGACTGAGTCCCAGGACTGCAGCCCCTAAAGCCCCTGCCTTAATCCAGAACTGGGCTCTATCCCCCTCCTCTCCTAAGTGTGCCCAGATGTGAATATAGCACCGAGACCAAGCCTGCAGCACCCTTTCCCTCCTCCATTGCCACCAACACAGGCAGACACCCTTCCCCCACTGCCAACAGCATTATGGTACTGGGAGAGGGTGGGGGGACGGTTGGCATATGCCTCTGTGAAGGTTGCCAACCCCCAGTCAGACCTGCTGCATGACGCAGGCCATAGACTTCTCCAAAATAATCCTTAGACCGGAGCATTTAGCTAAACAGCCAACAGTGATTTAAAGATTGTTTATGACGGAGAACCTCTCTCTGACCCTTGGGGGAAATTAAATCTCTCTTTTTCTCATATCCTGGCAAACATATCCACTACCTATTGTACAAAACATATTTCAGTCAACAAGGTTTATTGACTCAAATATTGAAGCCAGGTTAATACTGAACTCCATGTCTGCTAAACAGCTGGAACCCATGCAATTACCATAGTGCACCCAACTCAAAATTGTCAGAGAGCAATCAAATTCTAGATAAACAGAGTGCTGCCTTCCCCACTAGCTTGTGAGTGGCTTGGGTCTAAGTTATTTGAGGGGAGATACGTACCACCTGGCCTCTTCCAGCTTTGAAAATGATGCTAGGTAAGAGAAAACAGGATGTAGAAAAGAAGTGGTCTCTGAGAAAAGTGGCCGAGGAACTGAAAGGGAGTCACTCAGCTCTTTATTCTCCCCATCATAGTGTGCTAGAACCAAAGAGGACTAGGGAATAGCCCCAGAGGGTCATCATCTTCCTTTCTCCATGTGGTGGTCAATCCCTCTTCCCTTCTAAACTGAGGAGATGCAGACAGCTGGAAATCTTAACCATTTTTATCTACTGGTACCAATGAAAGGAGGCCCTGTGGTGATGGAAGTCTCAGGCTTGTTGTAGAAAGACTGATATTTATAGTCACAGGACAGTCCTGTTTAGAGGGATAGTGTGGTCTTCAGTAATTACATGTATCTAGCACTTGGAACTGTTTGTACAATATTGCTGAAGTCTATACATTTTTTGCAGTGTTAATGCTTGTTTTCTGAGTCCCATGACACATATTCTTGCAAAATTGATTTTGGTTTGCACATTTTTTGTACAGCGTTTTACTCAAACACTGGTAGAACTAGAAATTCAAGTACATCACAAAGGAGAGTGGGAACTGATTTTTAAAGAGAGAATCCTTCATGTTTGCTTTCCTTCAGGCTCAAAACAACACGTGCATGGGTTTTTCTTTCATTGAACTATATTTCCCATGAACCATTTGAGTTTAACTGAAATGAAAAATGTCCCATAAGCCTCCAAAAACACCTCTAGAAACCAAAACTATAAAAAGAAATTCCAAAATATGTATTAGGATTCTCCCACACTTCATTGAATTTAAAGTCATATCTTTGCTGAAGTCAGAAGGAGAATGGCACTGCCAAGATTACCAAAAAAGGGTGCCAAAATTCAACTCCTAGGGTTTGAGCAAGAGGCCATTGAAATCACAGGAAAGACTTAGATTGACATTTTTTAGGCTTTGGACAAGGCCTCTAAAGAATTCATTTGTAAATGGACAGAATTCTCAAAAGCTCTGATACCCAGCAACTCCCATTGTTTTAATTTATAAATATATTTGGTTTTCTGGAAATATGTCACTTAGTTAGATGCCTGTTGAGGCACATGGAGGAGACTAACCATTTTTTAAAATCTTTGCCCACATTCATTCAGTAAAAGTTGTTCACTCAAAGAACACTCAACCTGCAAATTATTTGCTTTTAGAGATGTCACACCTATGAATTTCAACTTCTAACCTATGGCCAATCTGTTAGATAAATACAACATCTATGCAGGGACCCAGGCCTCCACACTGCCAGAGGAGCCCCTGACTCCTCTGAGGGAGCCACAGTTCACCCAGTCACTGCTCCTTAAATGCCCAGCTGGACTAAATTCTCTCAGGCTGCTGTAGCAGAATGGCAGTTCCCCAGGCAGGCACTATCACACCGCAGTGCTCAGACTCTGTCACATATCTTACAAGGGGCTTCTGGAGGGTACGACATTCTTCTTGTCCATGCCCACTCAGCCAGGATCCCTTTCTGTCTACAGAAAAGGAGAAGATGGGCCTTAAACAAACATTTATAAAAGTTGTTTGCTAGTTATTTATTAACTGGTTTTAAAGAGCATGGCTCTTCCATAAAGGTTTACTTGGAAACTATTTTTGGTAGGATGGGAGACTAAACTGGTCTTGATAAACCCATTGTTAGTTGATTTCAGGAAAATACTATCATCTTTTGTAATCCTTATGGGAAGAATCTGCTGAATTTAATAGGACAAATCCAGTCTTTTTTTTATAGAAAGTTAATCAGGTTTCAAATGACTCTAAAATGAACTGAATTTAATACAGAAAAGAGACCCTTTTTTATAAGGTTTCTTAATCATCCTGTAAAATTCTATAGCACTACTGTAGTTCTCTTGGGCTATGTCCACACATACGTCATTATTTTGAAATAAGTTATTTCAAAATGAGTTATTTCAAAATAAAGTCTTTATTTTGAAATAAGTTAATTCGAATTAAGAAAATGTTAATTCGCATTAAGGGAAAGCCTGCTATCGGAACAGCTGTTATTTCAAAATGGCTATTTCAAAATAAGGCTGTTCGGACATGTTGTTTCAAAACAGTTGTTTCGAAACAACATGTCCAAACGGCCTTATTTCGAAATAACCATTTTGAAATAACAGCCATTTTGAAATGAATGAGGTTTAAGCTGTTTCGAAATGACAGTTCTTATTTCAAAATGACAGATCCTGTCCTTTCAAAATACGAAAACATCGTGTGGACATTCAGTTTTTTATTTTGAAACAACCAGTGTTGTTTTGAAATAAAAGACTTGTGTGAACATACCCTTGTATGTTCTATATAAAATAGCACATAGAAGGTACAAAACTTAGTAGTTTTGTATAGGATTTCTCCATGAAGGTATTTTCTAACTTCCCATTTGGGTCCTGTAGCCAGCAGCTTGGCTCCCTAGTTGTTACATTACAGGAACAAGAGCGGGCAGGGAATGGTAAAAATCTGTTTCCTGTACTGCCTCTGTCCTTTCAGAACCTCCCATAGCCCCCACAAATCAGATATCTGCTAGGGAGCAGAAGGGACTAGAGGGACCTACTTGACATCCCTTGACCACATGATCAACTGTGCTTTCTCACTCCATGGTCATCTGAACCTTGGCGCACTATGGGGCTGGATGGCACTGACTCTTCAGCACCATTGACCTAGTCACCCTAGAAAAGAATATTATCTGTGATCTGATCTGCCTGTGGAGGAGAAAGAACATGGATTCCTCCACCCCCTTCCACACAGGGACAGACAATACTAGTATAGAAAAAAACAAAGTCGTGGGGGGTATGTGCCACTTCCTGCTCCCCAGGGCTTAGCTTGGCGCAGAGATCCAGGACTGCAATTATCCCCTCCAGCTCTTTGAAGTCTCCCCTTTGTTGTCAGCATGATACGTTAAATGTAGGCATAGCACTCAATTAGAAGAACTACTTTCTAGTCTTAAATTAAACTTGTCTTGTTGTTTTCAATATTATTCAATAGCTGCATCAGTTCCCCCACCCCAGTTAGCTGATCATAACCTCAGGTCATCACAGCTTTTTATTGCCCTTTTCCCCGAACTGTGGAAAAATTACCTTTCTTCAGCTGTGCTTGAGGGCCCCATCCAGGATCCTTGTTAGTTGGAGAGCACAGGAATGATGAGCTGGAATAAATCACCTGCTGGCGGTAAGAAACACAAGGGAGATGTTTGACTTTTCTCTAGGTTTCATAGCCCTGACACCTAGATCTGGAGCTGCATGACCAGTCGTGTCTTGTGAACCCTGCCTTCTCATTCTGCCTGGCCATTTGTTCTGCCTTCCACTACCACAAAGTCTAACACTTCGGCTAATGAGCTGGTCCCTTCCCAGCACCTCAGAGCCATGCTTTCCTTAGCTCCTGTCGGCTAGTCTAGCCCACTGCCTGCACTATTTACTTGAACCCTATGCCCATGGTCAAAGCTTCATTCCACACACTTGTCTATTGACCTCATATCTTCTGAGATTTCAGCCTCTCTTCTCACCCTTACTTGCAGCCCCTCTTGCATTTGCAGTCATTGGGGAAGGATGTATGGTGGGAGGGCAGTCATGGAGAAAGAAGGAAGAGGGGCAGATAGGCCAGCTTCATTATACGACAAAGGAAAGAATGGGACTGTGTCACCACACAGCAGTGGAGAGACATACCATCATTTCATTCAGCCTCACCTGAAGGCAGAAGGAACTGCAGATGGGCACAGCTTCTGAGCAGTTCTGATGAAACTTTTTTGCTTCAGATGTCTGTTTTAACTCCCCATTTCAGAGGCACCCTGTTGCTTGATCATTAACAAAGAAGGTATGGGTGGTAGATTAACAGATGAACACACACCATCCAGAGGACCAATGCTGACTCTGTGTACAAATGGCTGATGGGTTGTGTCTTTTCTTTTCCATTTCTTGCTGTACAGTTAGGTCCTGATCTCAGCTCAAGCTTCAGCCCTGGCTGCTGCACTTGCTCTTCCACTCCAGATACATCAGCTTCAGCACTGAGGAATCCTCCTTCCATTGCAACAGTATGTATGAAGTTGACCTAATGGGAAAGGGTTACACCCTTGCCTTTCTGACACCTCCCAAATATGCTGACTCAGGTGGTTATAGTCTGTACAACCTCCCCAAAAGACACTGACCATAAAAACTGAAAAGCACAACAATCTTCCAGGACAGGGGTCAGCAACCCAAAAGATAAGAGGAGCCATTTTAAAAAATTCCTTCAATAACCAAGTGTTTTAAGAGCTGTAAATGTAGCTTCATGGTTGGGAAAGCTGGGCAGGGCACCTGTTGCAGGGTCCTCTGGTGAGTAACCAGGGACCCCCGCCAACCTGGAGCCCGGTGTAGGCTGCCTGCCTTGTCCCCTGGTGAGAGGGGGATCCAGAGCCACAAGGGAGCAGTCAAAGAGTCGCGTGTAGCTCCATAGCTGCAGGTTGCAGACCCCTCTTCTAGGTCTTTCTGAGGCAGCACCTCAAAGAAATGAATTAAAGAGAAACTGAATGGAACCAGAATTTGTGAAAGCACAAAAAAACCCACAATGTACAGTTCTGTCCCATCAGGCCTCATAGTTGCCCTCACATATGAGAATGACACCACACACTTTGATAAAGTAGTTAAAACTTCCCTGAAGAACAAAGAGGAGGCAGCAACCCTTAAAATCAACGATAACTCTGTGAAACAACTTTTGCAGTTTTAGGGCCTGCTCCAAAGCCCAGAGAAGGATACTGGCTCTTTTTAGTAACTTTCAGTGAGCTTTGCTTCAATCCCTTGGTCCAGTTCTCAGTGTGCAAGCTTCCACATCATATAAACCATATTACCACTACAACTGGCCCTAATTGGCAGCCTCATCTGACAGGCTTATAATGAGTGCTCAGTGTGAATTAATGCTCACCACCACCACCACCACCCTGACCCCTGGAGACAGTTTGTCTGGGTCAGAACTCAGGCCTATTGGTAGGGCAGTGTGAGGATTGTGGCACTGCCACTCATGCTGCTGCACTGTTCAGAGTATAAATACAGGCCCCGAGTCTCCAGAGCAGTCAGAAGTACTAAAGTATCAAACATGCCCACAAAGGATCATCATTTGGACAGCTTGCAATCCAGACACAATCACTAGGCACACAGAGATGGCAAAGACACACCAGGGAGATAGAGAAGAAATGCAAGAGCTTTGGGAAAATATTCCACAAACAATTTCTTAAGCTCTCTAATATCATAAAAGACCTCATGAATGTCCTTGCTAAACCCCCAAGTACTAAAGATGCTGAACAATATATAGTGATGTCAACTAAAGTAGTATAGTAATCATTTAAGGTGTAATTTTACATTGATTAATCTGTTTGGTATAGACTACGTACTCAATAAGGGTAAGTCTATGCTGGAGCCTTAGGTCAACTTAAGGAAGGTTAAGTCAACCTACAGACTCCTGCAGCCACAGTGGGTATTTATTAAGTTGAGTTAATAACACCACCTCTTAAGGTCGACTTAACACTTAAGTCGACATTATTAGGTTGACATAAGACACTGTAGATAGGGAAAGCCCTTGAGTTGACCTGATTGGTCTCCAGGCCAGAGTTCCTGGCCACCAGGAAAGGTCAACCTAGCACCTGCCAGTGTGGCCACAGGCAGTCAACAGTTTCCAATGTGGACTCTCTAACTCGACTTAACAAGGTTGACTTAATTAGAGCCTCCAGCGTGGACATACCCTAAGGCACTAGCAAGGTCCGTGTGAAACAGAATTTTATACAGACAATGACTTGTTTATACTGCTCTATATAGGCTACAGCGATGTGTAAGTACAACATTTAGATTGCAGTTGATTTACTTTATAATTTTATGGTAAAAATGAGAAAGGAACCAATTTTTCAGTAATAGTGTCCTGTGGTTCTTCTGTATTTTTATGTTGGTGTTTGAAAGAACGTCCTTTCTACTCCTTTAGTGACAGAATTCCTTTCAGACCGGAATAAACAGCTCTTGTATTTGCTGGTGCTTCTTACTCATTGTGCTGTAGGATATGGACAGGAAGTTAAGGAACAGTCATCTGGAGCCATAAGCTTAAACCAAAAAGATCTTGTCCTCTCTGTGGAGTACACTATAGCTGTAGGGATAGTTTTCATGTGAAAAATTATCATTAGCTTTAGAAGAAAGCTGCAAAAATATATTTGTTATTATCTATTTTACTCAAAATTGTGAATATAAATTCATTAATAAAATTAATGCCAAAGAGGTAATGAAACTATTAACTGAGATAACGGCTTCCTCTGAATGGTCCAGTTAATCTTATCTCATCTTAGTAGTGAAAACTGTGAATGCTCCATAACAGACATTCGCGACATAGGATAATTGTAGAGTGCTGAGCACCGTTGGTAATAATAATTCTTTTCAACCATAGTCATTACACCTTCTAGAAGGTTCACACAAGGAAATTTTTGTTTGCAAGCAGAAAAAGTATCTCAAATACACAACAACTTGAATAGTGTTTGGCCCAGGCTTCATGCCAATATTATTGCATGAGCAACTATGCTGGAAATGTTTCCTAATTGTCTTGAAAACTCTTTGTGGCTCTTGGAGTCATCTAATTATGGAACAAAAGCACAGTCACAGAGTCATAATAGTGAATTACCAATAACAAATTGTCACAGTTATAATCTATCACAGTAAATAATTTGTGAACAACCCATAGGCTAAAATGTGTTTACTTAAAACTGTGGTTTCCAAATTGTGGACTGAGACACAATCCCATGTGACCCACAGATGCAACTGTATCCTTCTGTCAAGCTCTTACTAGTTCTTTAACTCCATGAGTCATGTAATAGAAATAAAATCTATTTAAAAAGAAATGTTTTGAGCTGTGTCTGTTGGACAGAGTACAGAAAAATATTTATTTATTTAAAAACCAAGATTGCATTATGCCAAGTTTATTTCTTTTTTCCCCAAGAATGACAGTTAATTTCACTTCAAGGTAACCTAGCTATGTACATACAGGCAGCTGATTACAACCATAACAAAACAGCAAGCAGTATTTCACTCTAACATGGATTGATTTGTTTATTTAAAATGAAAAAAGATGCAGCAGTGGAGAAGATGCAAAGTCCACGACCATTAACAGCTACATGAACTGAGCCAGCCAAAAAAATAAAGTAGTAAGAAAATATGGCAAAACATACTTGAAATTTGGATTTTCCTTTACGTGATTGGATAAGTATCCATTGCTAAGTCTACTATGATGTAACTATTATTTTATATTTTATTAGCACTACTTGATTCTTTTTTAATTAGTAGAGAGACAGGTTGAGTCTCTACTTACACAACACAGAAACTCAGCTTTTTTACACTACAAAAATTGAAATCACAATGTAGCATTCAAAGTTAGACAATTATTTTGTTTTAAAATCCACAAACTTTTTAAAAACAATTTTTATTAACACCGCTGTGCTGTTTATTGTTCAGTTTTACGTAAAACTGTTTCCATTGTTTGACGACCACATTTTGCACACTTCTTTTTTTTTTTTTTTTTTTGTTTAAAGTTCAATTTTGCTAACAGGGTTTCATTTTCAAACAGCTTGAAGCATTTTGTTGAATGCTTATTGCTAGGGATCTCCATCATTACAAATGTTTACATTAAAATGGAAAGGAAACGTATGATTTTTTTCAGCACTCTAGTTTTTATGTAAGTTAAACTTAATACATTTTCTGAAGAAAAATTAAAAATGGACCATGGTGCCTATTGCAACTGCACAGTTGGGCCTTGGGGGAAAAAAGTTTGGGAATCCCTGATTTAAAAGATTCAGCAAGCAATTGTGGATGACAAGCTCCAGGTCTACTTGTGGATAACTTACAAACTGAATAGGGGCTATTGTTGAATAAATAGGATTATAGTTGAATAGATAAATAGGGGCTACAGTTGAATAAACTGTTCTTGGCCAATAGGACCCTTAGCCGTAGCGATCAGCGTCACAGTTTTGTGTCACCAGGAGAAATAAGGCCATCTTCAGCACATAGAGTTGAGGCCAATGTTTGGCCCTTTGTTTTGCACAGAGTATCCAAAAGAGAGTAAAGTGGCAGGTGTATGAAAGAGATTGGTTTCTCAAAGCAAATAATTTCAGCACCCACCCTCAGCCCATGGTTAAAAACAATGATGATGCTAACATTGGTGCCTCAACATATTTAATTTTGCCCCTCCAGTGAGCATGCAGTGATTGCTGGTAATTTTTCTCACATGTCCACATCTCCCGACTTTGTGGGTATTAACACTGTAAGGAGTACAGGTTTTTATCCTCTGCACCGTGCATATGAGTTAAATGAGAGCAGTCAGACCTGTTTATGCCAAATGAGCTGTTTCAAGCAGCAGGAGTTAGAGATGGTATGAACAAAGCACAGCAGCCTGGTAAGGGGTCTTTGAGTGTTTCTGAAAAGTAAATGCTGGAGAAGCTGATAAAAGAAATACTGACGAGGGAACAAAAGTGAAATCACACATTAAAAGCACCCCTCATGAAAATCTATTTGCAGATAAAGCTCTAATGGGAAAAGACACAGTTTTACCACTCCCACCCCACCAAATCTCAAGTGGGCACAAGTTTGTTGTTAGTTGTAGTCCTTGGATCCCAGCCTGAGTCCTGTTGTCCCCCTCCCAATAACATAGTGGTTGACTGGCCATTTTCATTTGTTTGTTTAAATGTATTTTTTTTTGAAGTTAGACATCCAGGTAACTTGGGGATGGTGACTGATACAAACCTCTAATCAATTGGATTTAAAAATGGAATGGAAGTGGTGATGGGGCTAATTGATTAAAGAAATGATGGTCCCATTTTGACGCTAGCCACAACTTGATTTCTAGCATCAGATCACCTACATATCATGTGCAGCCTCTAGCATTGCCAGACATTCATCTTGATCCTCTCCACTAGCTTTTGGACCCAGTCATCCAGATGTTTTATAGATTCTGAGCCCAGAGGGGGACCTCTGTGATCTGAGTCAATCTGATTTTGTCTAGTTTCAACTTTCATCCATTGGAGTGTCTTTTACCTTTCCCTGCTAGGTTAAAAAGCCCATTATTAACTATTTGTTCCCCAAGTAGATATTTATAGCCTATAACCATGCCATCTCTTAAGCTCCTCTTGTAAAGCTAAATAGATAGAGCTTTTTGAATCGGCCACTGTAGGACATGTTTTTCTAATCCTTTAATTGTTCTCCTATTTCTTCTCCGAACCCTCTCCAATTTATCAACATCCTTCTTGAATTGTGAGCACCAGAATTAGAAACAGTATTCAAACAGTGGTGGCACCAGTGCCAAATATTAGGAAAACAGTCTTCCTGTTTCTACTTGAGATCCCTCTGTTTATGCATCCTAGGATCATATTAGCTCCACTGGCCAGAGCACCACACTGGGCACTTGCATTCAGTTCTTCTGGTTAAAGTATGGGCACTCTCCTTCCACATTCACAGGCTTGTGAGGAGCAGCAGTCCCCTCCCATTCTAGTTTCTGCAGGGAGGACTCAACAAGCAGGGGAACTTGCAGGGACAGAGCAGTGGGAGAGGCTGGTCTCTGGTTGAGGAGGTTCTGGGACTCCTAGCCAGAAGCAGTATCCTGTGAGAATGAATAAGCAACCCAGCTGTATCAGCTCTTTTTCTACACTGGAAAGTATGTTCCCCATCTTCAACCATCTACCCTGGGAGATGAGTACCCCTCCCATCACACCCCATCCCCTGGTTAATTTCTGCCCAGGTTCTTGAACTTTTTGCTAGTACAATTAGACAACTCGAAAAGCTGCAGAAAGTTGTGGGCAGTTAAGGGAGCAAAAGTCAAATACTTTTGCCGACGATATGCAGATTTTTGTTACTCAGCTAAAGGTGGACATCACTGTTATTACTAATAATTATTTCAGCAATCTGCTAGGCCTTCACATTAATTTTAATAAGGTAGATGTTGAAAATCTTCCATCTAGTTCTACTGTACCAACCTGCATCTGTTCCACTTAAACAAAACAAAGTCTTTATAGTTAGGGTTCTCTGAAACATTGTCTTTCAACTGAGATTAGAGAGTTAACTTTACTCCTCTACTCAGTTAAATGAAATTGGATTTGGCTAGGTAGCAGCCCTTTCCTGGGCAGTATCAATCTAATTAAAATGACCATTCTCCTATGCAGCTTTTATCCTCTTCAACTCAATTTACAAGGGGAAAAAAAAAGACATGAAAAATTTAGTGGCTGGGTCTGCTGGCAGAATTCATCAGATATGAATAAAATTCTACAATATAATTTAGGTAATGTCATCATTTCTGCTAAGGAGAAAGGGATGACTGACGTACCTAATCTTTACTTTCTTAGTTGGGTTTATCAAATGCTTACACTCAAAACCTGCATATAGAACATTTGATGCAGAGATGTCAAAGTTGTTCTTTTTGTTCCTTTAGTGCAGGAATTCCTTTTATGGTCAAATAGACAATTCTTGTATTTGCTGGCGCATGTTACTCACTGTGCTATAGGATATGGAAAGAGAGACAAGCATAGAAGGAGCTCAGCTCCTGCTATCTTTCCTACAAGGTACATCTTCCCTTAGCTCACATGAGTAGTTATCTGGACTTTTCTTCCCTCTGTTGGTAATGTTGTGGGAAGGTGCTGGTGGCTCAGCACTTCGGTTGTTGTTTTATTATTATTACGCTGGAGACTAGAGCCCGACAGTGCTACATGTTGTACATCCAAATGGGAAGTCCCTGCCTTCAACCACTTACAATTTAAATAGACAAGACAGGCCAAAAGTGGGACATTTTGCAGCTGGGAAACTGAGATACTGATAGATTAAGTGGTTTGAAGAAGGACACAAGGTCACTGACTAGCACAGCAGGGCCGTTCGCTTGTCCAGTGTTTTAACCCTAAGACAACCCACTCTCTATTATGAAGAGCTAACAGCATAGCCCACTGGACTGGACACAGTACACAACATGGCCACTGGCTGGTAGAATTTTACATTTAAACTGGCAGAGAACACAAAGCATAAGGAGATTCAGAAGACGATTGGTTTCCCCTCCCTCCCTGTTTTAGTATCTCCCTTTGCTTTAATATGATGGGAGGGTGAAGTCAGTATTTGATTGGCTGTGGAAGAAGGGACCTTTGTGGATGAATGTGGATGACGAGAAGCCAGTGTTTGAAACATGGGAATTGAGAACAGATTGCCTTGGGCTCCTTATGTTAATGAGAAAAGAAATATAACACCCATGCCCCCTGCACATTTCTTTGCCTGTTCTACAGAGCATACATTTCTGAAATGGAAGTAATCTCTCATTCATTTGTCTCATTGGTCAGCCTCTCTCTAGGGAGAATAAATCAACTTCATTGTTTATATGGTATGTCAGTGTAGTACAGATCACCTCTGAAGCAAAATCCAAGACTTGGAAAAATGACAAACATATTAATCAGTCCATACATGACTGAAGAGGTAGGAACGTAGGAGTTCCTTTATTGGTTCAAATCAATAGTCTACCTAGTCCAGTATTTTGTGATATGTGATAGTACCAAGTACTCACTGAAAAGTGAAGAAACTGTTTATACACTAACCTATTCATAGAACTAGCTGTTTAACTGTTGTAAATTGATAGACCTGTTCCCTGAAATATGTTTTTATATCTTTTATAGAAAAATATTCCATGTTACTTGCTTATTTTACTGTACCTTTAAAAAAACAAATATTATGACTATATAGATAAGGGTCCAACTTTCCCTCAGCTACACTCAATTCAACTAACTCCAAGAAGTCAATGAATATATACTGAGAGTAGTTAGGTTTGTGCCCACCAGGTGTCTCTAACCATTGCAATTATGTATTGTGAGCCAGTCTTCTTTCATAAAGCATCAGTCTCAGTAAAGCCATATGCCACCAGTTTGATGATTCTTATTCTGCCATACTTAATTTAAAAAAGGATCTCTGGAGTTGAGCTGGTTGGGAATTTTTTTGACAAAATGCTTTTTCATCATGAAGTGCCAATTAATTAAAACTGATATTGTTCACAGGTTAGGGGTCTGTGTTGGGGTTTTAATAGTTGGAAACCTTTAACGTTTTGAATCTCAACATCTGTCATTAAATAGTCTGACCCCCATAACTTTACAGAACTGCTAAAAAGTACAATCAGTAAAAAATGAAAAAAGCATACAATCTGTAATTTTGCACAGCTATGAACACTAAAATAAATGCAAATAAAAATTGCTTAAAATGATCAATATTACCCATAAATATTTTATAAAATAAGAACTGAATTCTGCCATGCAGCATTTATTATAAGCTCTCCTTTGGTTGGAAAGCAAATTAAAGATTTTACTAGAGGAAAATAATTTTCTACATGCAGTTATGCGCACAGTGTTTTTAACCTGCCAGTATCTGACAGAGCCTACTTAAGTAACAATGCAAACATGACCTTAGGAGCAGAAATGCCAGGCTGTTTTGCTGAGTTTACAGTTCATGGCTAGAAATAATTTACTATGTCCTCTTCTCCAGTAAAACAAACCAGGAGTTCTGTGGCACTTCTAAGGACTAATACATATATTTATCACATGAACTTTCGGAGGCAGAATGACACTTCATCAGATGCATGAAATGGAGGGTACAGTGGGAAGTTAGCCACAGAGTCAGGGTTCCTTCTATAGATTCAGACGCATTGGGCCAAGCAAAAAGGGCAGGAAGTGGCAATGAGATGAACAGAGAGAAAAGAGTAAGAGGAGAAAGAAGCACAGGGATGCAGACTGAGGGGGTTTCCAGTAATGAGAGGTGAGATGAAAAGGAAGATCATAGAAAGGAGAGGAGGACTTTGATATAATCTATTAAAATATGGTTTTAAATGCTGATGTGACCATAAAGCAGTGTTTGTCGATGTGCATGGGGATAGACATGCAAATACACACACAAAGTTATTATAAGAAGTTATCCAGTGAGAACCTTATAATACTTCAGGTATTATAGGTCACAAATCTGTCATCATGCAGACCCACTGGCAACACCGCTTGGACATTTAATTGGACCAAAGGTGCTTTTATTCAAACATAGCCACACTATACCTCCCCATGCTCTGTTGTTCTCAATCTCAGCCTGGAGGAATCAGCTTTCTGTTTTTCATATAAATGGTACAATTTAAAAAGGCATTAGGACTGAGAATCAACTGTGCATGAAATAAATAGTTAAGGCACTTTTTTAAAAACTATTTTTACATTCAAAGCAAAGCAAAAGAGCAATTATCTGATTTATACAGAAATTTTCATTCAGAAGAAACCCAAATAATTTAGCAGACTCTTCAAAAGGATCATTCAGTTTCCATATCACTGAACTACCAGCCACCATAGCTGCAGTGCAAGAGATAGTAAATCCAACATTTTAAGCATAAGAGACTGAAGCCTTCTGTTTGGTCACACAATGGCAATGGCCATGCAAATTTTCTTGCATTGCCTCACCCCTGACCAATGGGGCTCACCCATTAGGAGCAAGAGGATTTCTTTGGTCTCCATGTCCTTTCAATCCTTGGTCACTCTACTGAGACTGCCAGCATGTGTGTCATTAGGCAGTTGCACTGATGACTTGTGACCTCTGAAGTTAATGGCAACTGATCTATCAGCTAGTGACAACTTCTGGTCTGTACTCACCAGGGCTGCATTTGTTACCATCAATCTGTGCTTCAAGTTTTTCCTTTAGAACAGTGGTTCCCAATCTTTCCCAGGCTGGGGACCCCTTTAAAGAAAAAAACAAACAAACAAACAAACAAACAAACAAAACCACAACCCTCTGCGGCTCCCCTGGCTGCATCTTTATCTTAGCAAGCTCTGCTGCTGCAGAGGCACAATGTAACCCCCAGAGACAGAATGCGACTCCTGCCGCTCCGGGGAAGCCTCCCTGTCTCTGCCCGTCCCCCTGAATGTTCCTCCCCAGCCTGTTCTCTGACCTCCTCCCTGGTTCCCCACCACCCCTCCCCAGGGCCTCTTCCCATGCTCCCCTTACCTGGTTGGCGCTGCTGCACCTGAACCCACCCCCCCCAGGCTACTTTCCCAAGTATGGTCTAAGCACGCTCAGGAGGCAGGCGTTTTTAAAACTCCCTGTGGGGGGGGGAACTCCATGCCAGCCAGAAGCTGGGGTCTCTATAGACGTCGGCGGTGTCCAGCCCCAGCTCCTTGCCTGTCCACAGACCCCCTAGAGCCACTCTGTGGGCCCCCCCCCAGGGGTCCACAGACCACAGGTTGGGAACCACTGCTTTAGGAGAAGCAAAGAAAAGCTTCACTATTTAAAAAGAGAGACTAAATCAGCATAAAGCAATTATCAAAGCTAGAACATGGTCAAGTTCCAGGGTTAACTGACAATTCTGGTCATGTGAAAAATCTCTCATAAGCATTAACGACCACAAATGGTCAGGACCTCACTTTTATGTCTCACCTGAAAAACCATTCCCAGTCTAAGCAGAACTTTTCATAAATTTTCTTGCAGAATTCTGTTCAGCGCTTAGTGTGTGTGTAACAAGAAACAAAATCAGATCTCATCAACATTATTCCATTAGTGGAGACATAAAACAGCTCCCTGTGACAGCACAGGCTTGTGATGCTGAAAAACATTCCACTCAGTGAAGTGGGGGCACTCAGTCAAGTAGATTTATGTCTAATGGGCCAAATTAATCCCTGGTTCACAAGAATGGCCATACTGGGTCAAACCAATGGTCCATCTAGCCCAGTATCCTGTCTTCTGACAATGGTCAGTGGCAGATGCTTCAGAGGGAATGAACAGAACAAGTAATAATTCTTTGTCACCCATTCCTAGTCTCTGGCAAACAGAAGAAGCTAGGTGCACTTCAGAGCATGGGTTTGCAGACCTGCCCATTCTGGCTAATAGCCATTGATGGACTGTCCTCCATGAATTTACCCTGCACAAAGTCTGGCAAAGAGCTCCCCTGGTTAACTGCATGGTGTGTAAAGAAATATTTCCTTTTGTTAGTTTTAAATATACTGCCTGTTAATTTAATTTGGTGACATTCCTAGTTCTTGTGACATAAGGAGGATAAACAACAGTTATTTACTTTCTCCACATGGGTCATGATTTTATAGGCCTCTATCATATCCCCTCTTAGTTCTTTCTTTTCCAACTGAAAAGTCCCCATCTGAATAATCTCTCCTCAGATGGAAGCTGTTTCATGTCTCCTAATACTTTTTGTTGCCCTTTTCTGTACTTTCTCCAATTTCCAATACATCTTTTTGAGATGGGGCAACGAGATCAGCACACAGCATTCAAGATATAAGCATACTATGGATCATCCTAGAATAGAGGTTTTGTTGGTCAATCCACCTAAGAAGAGGACTTCCAAGCGTTTCTTTTAGAAAGCAGATATTCACCACTGTGATACCATCCTCCACATTAGGGCATGTTTTAAAATACTAATAATCTGTCATCCAAACTTTAATCTACTTTTTTGGGGGCCAGATCATTGATAAAATGGTATTGAAGCAATTCAAGTCACAACTTGATCTGATAGGTGTGTTTGATGTCTGTTTTCAGTTAGGGGGATGTTCATATTTTCTAGAATTCATAATCTGTCTAGTAGTGGACTCATGAATGGCTTCAGTATTGATAGAAAGACCACTCAGAAGCTTCTACTGGCATTGACAGTATGTTTTTGTTGAGTCTTTTGTAGAGGCTTTCAAGGATGGATTTTGGGAGAGCCCTGTGAGTTGGTTCACCCCCTTGACGAGTCTATTCAAATCATAAATGATAAGATCACTTCTGTTAATTCTACCCACTGGCTCACTCCTTCTCTACCCCATGAGATGAGCTTCTTGGCCTTACCTTTAAAGTCCTTCACAATTCACCCTCTTCCGTACAGGGCTGTCTTGATCCTAGCACTTTACCCTCTCACTTCTACTTTGGCAAGGACTCCAGCATCTATTGTGTAAATGTCTCCCACTAGTGTTTTCTCCCTTGTCCCCTCTTATGCATAGAATACCCTTTTAAAATCCCTTCATACAGCCTCTGCCCACTCCTCTTTCATGCCCTTCTTTACTACTACCATAATATTTTCACAATAAATTACCAACTGTTCATGGCCAAAGAGACAGACAACAGGCAGACAACATATTGTTTGAGTTAGTTTTAAAAAAATTATTTTGCCTTGAAATGCACACTGTCATGTTGCAACCATGTGCTCTAATCACTGTGACTCTCACCCATGGTCAGCCTCTTCTTGAGCTATATATTACATATCTATGTTGCATATTGTTTTAGATTGTAAATTCTTCAGGACCAGGACTTCTTTGTTTAAATAGGTATTTATATAGCACACAACACATTTCTAATCAGGATCTTGAATCACTTCTCTAATACTTATAATTGAAAGGCAATGTGGCCTAATGGATAAGGTAATAGCTAGGAGTCAGGAAACTTGAATTCTGAGTCTGCCAGTAACTCTTCCCATGCAATTTACAACATACCATACAGTCATAGAAATTTAAGGCCAGAAAAGTCCACTTGATCACCTAACCTGACATGTGTATGACAGGTCACAAACATAACCCAAAACCTGCATTCTAAACCCCAGAACTGAAAGGCCAAGGCATAACCCTCAGAAGAATGAACTGTCTTGTATCGTAGGTGGAGAATGGCGAAACTGAGCTGCACTGATGCCCCTAAAAGGCAGGGAATGGGTTCAGATGTCCAGATAATCTTGGAAGTGACCCATATCCCACACTGCAGAGTAAAGGAAATCCCCCAAACATGACTACAAATCTGCCCTGGAAGAAAATAACTTCCTGACCCCACATATGGAGATCAGTTGCACCCTATGCATGGGAGAAAGAACCAGCCAGCTAGGCACATAAAACAGAATGCTCTGTATCACCTGACAGCATCAGCCCACTCCTTCCAGGATCCAATTTTCAGCTGTGGTGATCTCTGTTGCTTCAAACAAAACACACAACAATAATAAAAGAGAATATTGGGAGAAGAAATCCCTTCCTGATTCCTGCAATTGCTGCTTGAACCCCTGAAGCATGAACTTTTAGGGACTTTGAGATAAAACCAGATGCGATCCTCAAGGCTGCCAAACTCTGCCCTCTACCATCTTAAGCAACATTATATAACCCCACTCATAAACTGGTCTAGCTTTCAAAACTAATTGTTCACTCCCAGAGCTCCTAGTGGGAGGCTGTTCCAAAACCTAATTCATTGGATGACTGCACAGCTTAGTCTGATTTCCAGCCTGAATTGGAGCACATCCTGTTTATATCCATTTGTTCTCAGGCTAACACTGTCCTTTAGTTCAAATAGCTCTTCATCCACCCCCCATTTGTCCCCAGTGTATTTATAGAAAACAGTCATATCCCTTTTCAGCCTTCATTTTGCTAGGTTAAACAAATTCTGCTTTTCCTCTCATAGGATAGGTTTGTCATTCTCTTGATCATCCCAGGGCCTCTTCAAGTTTGAGTTCATCATTATTTAGCATGGGTGACCAGAGTTGTACACAGTATTCCAGATGGCTGTGTCTGCACCTAAAATCTTAGTTTGGACTTGCTTAGTCTGAACTAAGTAGTTTGTAGGTTAGTTTGAACTAGCCATGCTATTTTTACTTTGAACTTTTTAGTTTGAACTAACTTTTGCTTAGTTCGAACTAGCATGTCTACATTGTGCTAGTTCAAACTAAATATGCAAATTTGTTCAAACTAAGTCTGAACTTACACGTTTGAACTAAGCTTTGCTTCGTTTGAACTAAATTTTTTTTTTACTTTGAACTAGGCAAAGCCTAGCGTAGACAGGGTTCAAATTAATTCGAATTAAGGCTCCTTGGACAATGGCACAGATACTACTTTGTCTCTACTGGAAATGCTTTACCTGACATTTCGTAAGTGCACATTTGCCTTTTCCGTAGCAGCACACACTCAGTCATCTTGCGATCAACCTGCACATCCAGGTTTCTTTCCTGATCTGGTGTTTCCAGCTGAAGTTTCCAACTTCCATCTCATAGCAGTAATTCTCATAAGGACCCTATGTGCATGATCTTGCACTTTGTAATCTAGTGACTTCTATCCTATTTTTGTCATACTGATCTTCAAGATCATCTAGGATCTTCTGATCTTCCTCTGTACTGACAATATCTTCCAACTTTGTATCATCAGCAAATTCCATTAGCACATTATTTTTTATGCCAAGACCATTGCTAAAAATAAGTTCAGTTCCAACATCAATCCTTGAGGAATTCTGCTACTAATCTCCCTCCAGTTCGATAATTCACCTTTCAGCACAACCCATTGCTTTCTCCCTTTTAGCGAGTTCCTGTAATTCCTGTGCTGATCTCAGTTTTCTTCAGTTAAACTATATTTTTCCACTTAGCACCATGCCAAATGCTTTACTGAAATCTGAGTATATTAAATCTACTGATGTTCTCTTATCCAAAAAAACCAGTTATCTTCTCAAAGAAAGATAATCCAGTGAGTCTGACAGGATGGTGCCATGCTGCATTAAGCCCCCGTTTCCATTTGCCTCCATAAATTTAGTTATTCTTTCCTTCAAAACTTGTTCTACAGGTTTATGTACAACTGAGGGCAGACTAACATAACTGTATTGCCCAGATCACATCTTTTTCCTTTAGTTATGATGCTAGCTATTCTCTACTCACAGGGTATCATTTCTAAGTAGACAGATTTATTAAAAACCTTTGCTGCCTGACTAGCAATCTCATGTACCCATTTTCTGTATTCTAGGATCAAAGTTATTTGGTCCCCCACATTTGAGCACATTAAGCTACTTTTCTTCAGCTTCAGAGGCAGTAATTTCCTCTTCTATACACCTATTCCATCAGTCATCTTGTCTTCATGTCCATCTTTTATAATATCATCCTCTACCAAAAACATCAAAATATTCATTAATTTTGGGGCCATACTTAGATTATCTTTAATCTCTTCCCCATCCACACCACATAGCAGCCCAACTGCTCTATCACTTATTTATTTTTATTTATATAATGAAAAATCTTCATTTATTCTAACATCCTTGGCAATACCAAATTTCAGCTTTACTTTTAACATTCACTTTATTCCTACATTTTCTGATCTCCAAGATTTTTTGTTTGTTTGTTTTGTTTTTGCTTTGATGAATCCCTTTTTCATTCCCTGCAGGTTTCTCTGTTTAGCTCTAATGACCCTTCTGAGGTGCCTTTTCATCCAACTAGGTCTGGAATCTTTCCCTACAAGTTTTTTTTCCCCTTTTGCTTAAGATGCTAAGTGCATCTACCTGCTGTATGCTTCATGTAAAGAAATTCCAAGCCTTCTCCACATGCAAGTCCTTGGGCTCTTTGGTCCAGTTGACTTTAACTAGTTCCTCTTAATTTTCTAGTCTGTCCCTTTGAGATAAAAAAAAATCATACTTGACTCAAGTGTCCTGTTTAATTTAAATGGAATCGAATTGTAATCACTCAATGGAAGATTATTTCCTCAAGTCAGCTTTTGTATGATGCTAACTTGCCAATGAGATATATCTGTATTTCTGGCTCTCACCTCCTCCCCCAACAACTTTTCCAAGATGTTTTTTTAGAAAATTCCTGTTAATGGTTTACTAGCTCCAGTCAATGCATTGTTAAGGCATGCCACTCTCAGAAAGAGCTGATTATTGTCTCCCAATGCAGTACTTCAGGTGACTGGCATCCTATTTGTGAAGTGAGACAGATGATAAATGGAAAACAAAAGAATTTCCAAGTTATTGTAAAGTGTGAAGAATGTTAAGTAATACGCTGAGTTAATATTTTATACATGAGGTTGTGAAAAGTAAAACCAGTGGCTGGACATGAGACGGTGTCCTAGCAACTGAGGACCCTTTCGGGACCCTTTTGGTTGCCAGGAGCCACCAGGAAGCGTTTGTTAGAATTCTAGCAGTCAGGTGATGCCCGTTTGGCAGAAAAACTGAGGCTTGCTGACCAGAGGCAGGTTGTTCTGGGATGTGGCCAAAGGTGCCACAATGGGACTCCAAATGAGTTCATTTATAAGTTTACTTATAACTAACAAGAGTTTGTTAATCGAGTCTGGAGCAGAACTGTAGTGACTGGCTTTCCTGAAAGAGTCTTCAAAGAGCCCCTACTATATTTATCAGTCAGTACTGGACTCCAGGGGCCCTCAGAATAAGGGAGCCAAGTGAAGAGTGACACAAGGTAAATTTTCCAACTGCAAAGCTGGTGTTAACAGCGCTTACCTGAGCCTGAGACACTGGAAATGTGACCTAAGGAAAGGTCTGTTTTTACTTCTAACTAATGCAACTTAGCTTGCTGTTAATTCAAGCTCCTTAAAAAGCAACGCACACAGAAATGGTCATGTAACTCTGTTCTAATATGAGTTAGAGGTAACATGGTGGCTTGCTAGCTGCATTATTTTCCACTTTATATATAAAGATCTAATCTTCTGCCCCTAGTTGAGCTGCTTTTTAAAATATCGGTAGATGCAGCAATTAGAATCCTTCATGCTGCAGTTAATTATTTTTAATTCTTGTTAATTACTATCCTAATTTAGTCTTACTAACTTCCACTTAGTGAGTAAAAATCTATTGAGTGAAGCTCTGTGACACATGCAAATAGCTTTGGATAAGTGCAGAATTTTTAATCTTTACAGAACCAATGGTAAATACTTATAAAAAACTGAAAAATTCTTGTACACATCTAACTTGATTCTCCAGAGCCTTGCACCTTACTTGGTGATATACATTCATGCAAAGTGGTTATTGAAATCTCCCAAAGCAGGTGCAGAATGCTACCATTTGGCTTTAGGTAGCATTTTACATACACTTTGCAGAAGGTGTAAATTACTGCACAAGGGGCAGGGCAATTCAGAATCAGTTCCCCTGGAAATGCAAAACATGGGTCTGATCTTACAAACACACAAGTGACTTTGCTCATTGAAGCAGCCAATGCTGAAGTTAAGTGAACTATTCATGTGAGTAAAGTTGATAACATGCTTAATTCTTTGCAGGATTCAGGTCCTTTGATAGTAATGCAGTTCAGAGCACATCAAGTGGATGTAATGGATAGCTATTAGCTTGTGTGAAAGATGGTTTACCTGACTATCATGTGCAAAGGGCTCAGCAGATGCATCCTCAAACAATTTTATAGAAAAAACCAAGAAACATTACATGCTTATCTGCAATAGGAAGATATCTGTTACCATGGACATTTTAAAGCATTAAAACAACCCCAAACTGTACTATAATGACATGCTACTAACATCATTCAAACATGTGAACCAAAAGATGACTGACAAACATTGCTTTATGTCTAAAAACAGAGACTTGTATTTCAGTTGTAAAATCATTTTATTGGTACAAATATACATATGAATAAAATCCTTTCCAACCTGTAATGCAAGTGAATGTCCATGAAATATGCAAAAACAAGCAGAAATGTTTTTACAGGCATCAAACTATTTTTCTCTTAGAATTACACATTAAAAGTAAGCTAATATGCAGACGGAACTTAAGAAGGCTTCTAGAAAACACCAATATTAATAATATGTCAATTGCTCAATTCCAATCAACTATATACATTCATGTATGAATGTGGAAGCATAAGATTTCATTCAGATTCTTCTGTGTTGTGCTTTGTGACAGTACACAAATGTAAGAGTTTGAGTTTTATGTACAACACAGCAGGAAGAAAGAAGCTCCCTATGGGAGAATGTACAAACCATACTCAAGCATCTAAGTATATATAATTTATACAAATTATTTGATTAGTGTGCTCTGTTAATATAAATTACAATGTGCAATTGCATACCGCAAGAATATATTTATAGGTAAGTCACGTGCAGATTTGACACATTTACATTCAGCAGTACAACACATTACCTGCTGTACAGTGTATTAGTGTAAGACAGCATCCAGTTATTTGCTTTGTTTTCTAAATGCCCTAATGCAGGGTGTTCTTTGTAGCTGCTTCAGAGAAATTCAAGTAGAGTACATGATATAATTGCTGGCTTTAGCAAAGGCATGGAAGGGGAGGTCTGACATCATACATACCAGAAGTTAAAGGTCAAATCAATGCATACTGATTGGACTGTAAATCATGATTATTAGGTTTATACACAAAAATGCACCTGGGGTTAAAAAATGGCTGGTAAAAAGACAAATCATTGATTGTTGTAGCCTGATTGTTATGAAGGATCTTGTACAACAAAGTAATTTGTACTGATAACTAAACAAAAATAAAATCTTTATCTGCTTCTTCTCCAGAGTCACTGGACTTGCTTCCCTGCTGGCCATCTTTACTTAAGGACCTCTGTTTTAGCTCCTGGTGTTCATGGGCCTGGTGTCCTGGGCTTCTTTTTGGAGCTGTAATAAATATGGAGGCAGGTCTTACTAATAACTTCACATGAGAAAAGAGAACATTATCACACTTGAGTCCTGCTCCTATAATCCATGAACTCAACAGAAGCGATATCATTTCTCCCGGCGGTAATGGTGTGAGCGCTTTGCTACTGAAACTAGAAAGGTGAGGGAAGAAGAAAAGGAAAAAAGCTTCACACCCATGTCAGTCTGCAAACAGGGAAAATACTGTTTTGAAATCTAAAACAAAGCACTATGGTACATACAATTAAAATGAGTGATAATTTGGGTAACAATTTCTTCAAATTTAAATTGTACAAGCCAGTGCCATTTCAAGATCATTACTTTCTATGGCATACATGTTTCTGGCATGATCTACCAACAAGTTCTCAGAGACACTCATGATAACTCCCAAATCAGCAGTTTGCCATATATACATGGAGAGTTTGCCCTTCACTTTTGTCACCGAATGAGTACGCTTGTTTCCCCAAGTGACTGAATAACATGAATGCATCTGAAAACAGATTTTAGCCATTAGCAAGTTTAAATGTCATAACAACGGCAGTTGGAAAATATCAAGGGTGAAGTGTTTGAATAAATAAAGAAGAGCAATAAAATTAGCATAGTAGATTTAGCAAAATTAGATTGAAAATTTCAACGGCTGAACCACACATATTGTCATTAAGTGGCAGTGGAATCACCACCCATTTAAGTGGCTTTAAAAAAATATCAAATATGCTATGTATGATTTAAAGAAAATGGCACTGCTTTTGTTCAGCACCTGAAAGCTCAAACAGTCAGAAGCATTTATTGTTATGTATAAACAATTCGAGGGTGGAAGACTCGATTAAATCATGATGTTCTGCATAAAAGTGCATTCTTGTCGGTTGTTATAACCTTAATAAATATTCTTCACTACTAAGAGAGAGATTTAGATTTCATTTTTAGATGGTACACACTATAAGCTTTTATATAGTGATTTATTTTGAATACTTTTCAGATTAGTTTTACACCTATATCAGAAACTGAATGACTGTTTGGTTATTTCATTTACCAAAAAGTAATTGAAACAGATATTTATCAAGTCATTGGGAGGTGAACTATCTCCAATTCAACAGGTTAATCACTAATATTTGTAAGATTCTCTTCCCATGATGTATTAGGAGGAAACCACCACCAGACAGACATTTAAATTGTTTTATTTAACTAAAACAACATTATGTATTCTGGATTTTTTTTTTTTTAACAGCAAACATATAAATATTTTGACAAAACTGCCTAGTTCTATTCCACCCCCAAAATTCTTCTGTTCATTGAACTTTTTGAAATGTTGCACTCTGAGAGAGAGGTAACGATTGACTCTCTGTACACAAATTTGCAGAGGAATAATAGAGTTGAGGTCTATTATTTATTACCTCTGTATTATTTATTTTTTTAAAACTTTTTTTGTTTTTTTGCTGTTAACAAGCATATTATCTCTGGAGACAAATCCAGTTTCTGAACTGCAAAACTAAGTATCTCTGATGGCCTCTTCTAGACCGAGTCCCATTGGCTAGATAGAGAAGTTAACCTAACTAATCTATAGAAGCCCATGGAACACCATAAAATTGGGTTCCTAATCCATTAACTATTGTAATTCATTTACAAAATTTTTCTTAAACATTACATGAATATATTGCCTCATACTATAGAATTAGAATTTATAGTCTCTATCCCATGATATCTTTGAGCTATAACGTATCAATTAGAACTATCTGTAGATAGGTTTTTCCTACAGAAACTGTTTATCAAAAAATCTGGTTTAAATAAAAAATCTGATTTAAATTAAAAATTCCATTTTTAATTTTCTTTTAAAAACCATTGATTATCTACTTTAAATTAAACTGATTTGAAAAATAACCTTTTTTTATGCTAGTGAAGATTAAAAAGTTAATGGTAAAACTCCCATTCATTTCAACAGTAATTTTAATTACCAGTAAGCTTACTGTTAACTAAAATTGCTGTTGAAATGAATGGGAGTTTTACTGCTGACATTAAGGGGAGTAGAATTTGGGCAATGCCAAACATGCTAAGAAAATCCCACACATCACTTTAAAATGATATTTTAAAGATTTAGGAGGCTCATGGGAACGTCTCCCTTTATTGAAAGTCATCTCTCCCAAGCGAACAAACATTTTAGTTAAAATAGCTTCTGCATTTAGCACCATCAAATCTGTAAAACTTGCGATCGGTTAGGCTGGTTACATTTGGCGTGAAATGTATCAAGGTACCATCAACCAATATAGCTAGAAGCCTCATCACACATTATTCATCTGAAGCCACAGCTGAAAAGTTGTCAGTACCAGAGTAACCCCATTTGTACTAGTTGTTAGTGTAGATAAGGCAAGGCTACTCCCATGCCTCAAATGAACAGACCTGCCGAGGTTTGGCCAACATAATGCAGACCTTGAAAAGAACAGATTTCTGGTCAGCATGGTGACCAGTTCTAACAGCCTGTTGCCTAGCTCCACTGCAGAAATATAACAGGAGCACTCCTGGCGACCAAAAGTAAAATTGCTGGTGCCTAGCTGTAAGCCAATTTTATCCACTCCTGACATAATGCTTAAAATGCCAATGACTTACTGCTTAAGCTAGTTTTCCCAGTCAGCTAGTGGGGACTGAGCGTGTAACCATTAGGAGCAGTAGTGAATCTGTCAGAAAGAAGAGCAGTGTAGATGGGATGACATATGCAGAAGTACTGTTCCAAGTCCATTCAAAAATTGTACTCTCTCCAAAGCTTTCCATAAACATCTTCTACAGGATCAAGATGAGCTCAACTACACTTCTCACTCCTATCTTTTGAATGGTACCTAGGGCAAGACCTTTGTAAAGGGAATATGGGCCAGATTCAACATACAGTGCTAGCACCACTTGGAACAGGAGTATAGAGGAGGTAAAGGTTCCTTTTATATGTTTTGCCTTTCCATATTTTAGGGCAGAGGTTCTCAACCTGTGGTCAGGGGACCCCCAGGCATCCATGTACCTATTGCAGGGGGTCCACGGAGCCTCTTCCTACCGGGCCAGAATCCAGCTACAACCCCAATGCTCCCCACCAGGGCTGCCTTTCCCCTCCTATGGTCAGATCCCGGCAGGGGGATGGGGCTGCGGTGGCTCAGCTCCCCAGCAGTGCAGGCCATGGTGGCGGGAGTGCTGCTTGCTGGCTGTCCCAGTGGCACTGCCAGAGTGATGTGGGTCAGATTACATAATTAGCCAGGGGTGGGGTGCAAAAATTTTTTTTTTTGTTAAAAAAAGGGTCCCCAGCCTGAAAAAGGTTCTAGGGCCATCTCAGACAGGTTCACTTCAGTGCAGCCTCAAGTCTGTTCTAAAAAGTGCCAGTTTTTAAATGGCTACTAAGGTTTCTTAGGGCTACACAATGAAACCTGGAGTGAAGTATGCTCTTTTCCATTGGGACTGGGTGGGACAGAGCTGTTCTGCTAACCCCAGGAAAGGAATTTCCTAAGGTCTGATTTTGCTAGATACATAGCCCCTTTACACCACCATGAAGTTGCACAGGGGTAAAAACAGAACACAGAAGCCCACCTCATGGCCGTATTCTCTTGATAAAGTGTGATGCCTGCCTGTAGGCTATAGTGCTTCTTAATCCACTGTGTCAGGACACATTACTGTGTCACGTAAGCGTGTCGTGGAGAGCTTGGGTGATAGCTGGATTTGACCTGGACGGAGTGGGCTTTCAAACTGTTTTCCTCAGAACCCAGTCGAAAAAAATCATTTATGCCCACAACCCAACAATTACATCTTTGAGCAACGTATTCCAGTCTTTTGGCTGTGGTAGCAGGGGCTGCCATGACCCAGTGCCTGAGGGTATGCGACCCAGACCCTAAGTTTGAAAACCACTGAGCTAGTGTCCTCCATAGAATTGCAATGTGCTGCCAAGCGTGTTGCGACCCACAAAAGTTTGAGAACAGGGTTTATAAAGAAATGCTAAAATTTAATGACATGATTTACTTCGACCCAAGTTTTATTTAGATCACCAATAGCACGCTTCTTGCCTGCCCCGCTATCAATGCCACACACTCCAAACCAGGCTAGCCAAAATATGGAAATAAATAAGTAGTAATTATGCAGCAATTTTGATCCACAAGGCAAGTGTTATCATTCCATGTTTGCAGAAGGGGAAAGAGACAAAAAGATGACAAGTCCATTGTGCAAGATCATGCAGTGAATCAGTGACAGAACTGTGATAGAAACCAAGCCTTTAAACTCTCAGCCTCATAACCAATCCACCAGTGCCTAAATTTCAGAATCTGAACAAGCATATTACAAAGAAATGGATACTACGTCCCTTATCACTGTATTTTTTTTTTTTTAAACATTCCAAGAGTTGCCAGACCACAAACTGTACCTCTTGATTTGCCATATCTTGCAACAAAATCCTGCTTTTTCGGGTAGCAAATGTCATGATAAACTGATATAAAGTAATACTTTTAACTGTGCCTATGTCCTGTTTTCAAAAGTGACCTAAATGAGATCTACATGTGCAAGTTTCTTTTGAAAATGGAACTTACGCACACACACACATCACATCGTCTCTTCCAACAGTTCACTCACATCTCTGCCAAAGGCTGAAACTCAGCTTACCATAGTAGCTATTTTATTTTGTGCCATAATGTGCTGAGAATGTGAAATTTGTCAAGAAGGATGCTGAAATATCACACTAAGCATTTAAGCCCAGATTCTGCAATCAGGTTTATACAGGCACATCCCTGCACTCATGTAGAGTCCTCCTCTGAAGTCAAGTCAATGGGGCTCTGGAATGACAAGAATATGCTTGCACAAATTGAACTGCAGCATGTGGGCCTTGAATATTCACTATTTAGGACTACTTTCATAAAGCCAGAAAAAAAGATCAAGGCTGTGTAGGGTGCAAGCTTGATTATGATGGTGGACCATATTATATGGGATGATGGTGGACCCCCCCCCCCATACATATGCACCACATATATATGTGAGACTCGCCTACAGGAAAAGTCTCAAATTCAGGTAAATTAACTTTGATTCTTCCCAACACACCATTTTACACGGTAAGACATAAATTAAAAAAAAACCCAAAACTATTTTAGTTCAAGCAAATAGCACAAGTAGTGGAAGAAATCAGACAGACGGAGGATATAACAAGATATTATACAAGAGATGTAGCTAAAAAAATTATAGCTGAATGAAACTGTATATGAGTGTCAAAAATGCTTATTAAATAAAATCAGTTTGAATCATTTTATTAACCACTTATGAGAGGTAATGAGACACAGACAACCTTTTGAGAACAGTACTTAAAATAAGTTCTATTAGAATATATGCTTTGAAGTAAGTTATAAAAATAGGTTATTCATCAGTTTTACAGTAAATTAAAGGTATTCTTCAGTAAAATCTTAAACATGGAACAGAGTTGGCTTTTCAGTTTAATAACCAATTCTCCAGTAATCCAAGCAAAGTGCTGTATCAAAATAAGCAGACTATTCGTTCTCAAAAGGCTCAGTGAAAGATGAGCTCGAACTGGCACTAACAACGCTGAAGCTAAAATGATTTTATAAATACTTTTAATTTATTTATGTACAGGTCTTAGAAAGGAAGGGTACTTAATCACTGAATTCAAGGAAGTAAAGAAATCATTCTATATGTTTGATAATGTGAGCTAATCAGTATAATATGCAATAATAATGTGCAATGAGTAATTCTTTGCACTTTTGAGGTAAAGTCTATACTATTATAAAGGACCTGTAGGCCCAGCCATGGCTGGCCTGGGTCAGCCGACTCAGGCTCACAGGGCTTGGGCTGTGGGACTATGAAATAACAGTAGGTGTGGACTGCAGATCGGGCTCTGAGGCCATGAAAGGGGCAGGGTGACAGAATTCAGGCTCCAGCCCATGCCAGTATATCTACACTGCAGACTGAGCCCTGGTCAGCTGAGCAAGGCTCTGACGCTCAATGCCACAGGTTTTTTTTTTTTTATCACAGTGTAGACATACCCATGTGGTCCTCTCAGCACAGAATTTCAATGTGCACTGTATCATGCAGTGCTTGTCAATGTGGAGAGAGAATGCACGTCTATTTTGGATAACATTTGTCTTTAGAAGGATTAATGCCCAGTTAGATTTATCCCTCTCATTTTTCTGTGGCAAACGAAAACATCTATTCAATTTCCCTGCTGTTATTTTCTGTATGCTGCTTTACCTTTGTTAGTGCCAGTTGTCAAATGTACCAGTGAAAAATGAAAATGGAAGGTTCTAACCAGTTGTTGGCTGTGACTTCCTCTGCCCAAGTGCATTCGCTTCCTCTTCTGCACTTGTAGAGTACTGCCTTGAAGCTCTTTTCCCTCCACTGGCTGGCTTGTCACTGTCATGATCTGAATCTCTTTTGTTATACTCTCCTGTTTGCTCTAGCAGGGAAAAGGGATTAATTTATATCCCCTGTTACGTCTCAGCAATATATTGAAGATAATGGTTATTAAAAAGACAATTTTATCTAATCCACTCCCTATAATGAGTAATAGATTCTGTAGTCTATTGCTCAATGGTAATAGACAACAGAGTCTGATCTGTTTAATCTAATTAGCAAAGTTATCTGCATGTTGATATCACAGAATTCAACAGCAAGTATACAGAAGTGCAATGTAAAGAGGTATATATTGTGATTACCCCAAAAAGTATAGCTGTATGTATTAACATAAGAGGATTTTATACTTTTACGTAATTTCCACTCTCCTTCTCAAACAGAGTAACAAATGAAGGGAGAGAAAGTACTGACTCATGAGTTACGTACCCTCTTCCTGCTTCCTACCCACAAGTACAAATCACCCTCTGGTAAAAATAATGAAGAAACCAGGAAATTGGAATTGGTTTGTTTCAAAGAAATACTCATTAAGAAGTCAGGCCAGACAAAGAAGATTGAGAGAGTGACTATATCAACAACCTTACCTTCTTGAGAAAATGATCTGACTGTGGGCTGGGGACTGCTTTGACCATCTTTTTCTTTATCAGAAGGAACTCTCTTCAGCACAGGTGGAAGCAGAGCAACTTTAGGGGAACTAGGCCCAGATGGAGATTCTGGAAAGTCCTCTGTGGAAATACCACACATACATAAGTAGATACATTATGTCTTGTTAGGCAGCTTCCAAGATTATCATCCATGCAGCAGGTACTTCCAATTAACTCTTTTTTTTTTCTTTGAAGTACACAACTAACAATACAAAATGATACAGTCATGGCATTTTAGCTATCCTAGAATTTGTGGAAAAAAGAAAAAGTGTTCATGAAATAGAATACTTGATGGTATTCAACTCTTCTGGAAGAATTTTACTAGCTAGCAAGTTTAAAAAAAAATCAGGAGGAATTACTCAAACTATGCTCTAATATATGGGAGTTGCTTTTTGCTGTAGCCATTGTTATAGACTTGAATCTCAACTCCTAATGTGTTGTTCCCACTTACAATGAAGCACCTATTCCTTCACTGGATGTTTTCTATAAGCAAATTGACTCTAAATAATACCATTATATATTGCTTCAAAATCATGCAGATGAAAGGTATCCCTTTTGCAGGCTATCTGGCTTAAGCCAGAAATAACACAAATAAGAATTTGAAAAGACCAACCTAATCCATTTTAGGGCAAAAGAAAGAAAAGCTAAAGAAAATTATTCAGAATTTCTTTAAAAATTGTGTCTCTTTGAAATTTTTAAACATCTTGACAATGTGACAGACCAACCAAGTTTCATAGCTATAAATCAGAACAGAAAACAAATTGAACAATTTTTGTTAAGTAGTCTACACTACAGAACTGCATACTTTGGAAAGTAATACTGTCACTTCTTCAATACACCTTTTTTTAAAAAAAAATTTTGTGTCCTAAACTTTTGAAGAAATTTGGAGGGCTTTTTGTAAAACTTTAAATTTCTTTTTAAGCAACTGGATAATCTTCTGATGGTCTGATGTGCATTATACATGCCACAAAAATACTCGAGTGATGTTTTGTACAAAAACTCCTTAATGGTACAATTTCTGTCCTGAATTAGGTAGCCTGAAAAGGGGATCTCTTTCATTTGTATGGTTCTGAAAGTATATATAATTGCATTCATTAGAGTCAGTATGCTTACAAAAAACACCCAGTGAAGCAAATGGTGCTTTGTTGTAAGTAGGAGAAATAAATCCTTAGAGAATATTAACTAATATTTTGTGAAGATTTAGAACACGAGTTGACTCAAAGAAGTACTGAAAATACTAGGGCTTTGTCTTACCAAGGAGTGGTCTTCAGTAAGGAAACAATAACTCTGTTCTTGACTAAGGAGTGAGATAATCCTCCATACGGTACTTTAACATTTGAACTGACAAAGCTCTTGGGCTACAGGTGTCTCAGGGCCTTCTCTACTCTAGCATTTCCTTGCAAAAATTCAACCTCACCACTAGGTGATACTGGTGGAGCAGAAGTGTAAACAGTGCTCCAGCTACTGCACTGTGTTTTCACTCCTATGTTCTCTTGTGCTAGGTGAGACAACAAGACAGTAAAAATGCAAGGAATTGCAGGTGCCTCCTGTACACTAACACTCATTTCTGCTACCACTAGAAGAGCTGAATCAGTGGTAGCCATGAATAGCTATATCTACCTCCCCTCTTGGCCATAAAAGAGAGCTTTAGTGTAGGCACAGCCTGGGACACACACCTTTTGTAAGAAATACGAGCTCTGTAGCCATGGGTAGGTTCAGACCTCCCTCCTGTGTACAATTCTCAGATATTGTAAACTCTACTTTAAACTGAAGTTGAATGCTAAATTAGTAATGCCTCCTTATTGTATATGTGTAGTAGTGTTTATGTGAATGCATACCTTGTTTTATGAATGACTATAAAATAGTCAACACAAATATCTTAAGACAAGTGAAAAGTTGGATTGTGAGCTGGTATCTGTGGAAGAGGAGGGGGAGTAACTTCTAACCACTGGTGAGGCGGAGACAGAACCAGGCAAGCAACAGAAAGAGAACACAAACAAGGGCAAGGAAAAATCTACAATTTCCTTTGCAAATGGTTTTTCACTATGGCCAGCAGTTACCAATGTGAGCATGGGAAGCACCTAAAGATTTGAAAGGCACTCAGTGGTTACTGTCATGACTCTCAGCCATTAGTAAATGCTAAACAGTCTGTTTGTCATGGCTGCTAGAGAAGTCAGCACTTCCACAGTTTAATTCTTGTCATTCTCAATGTTGTAACTTTGAGATCAGTTAGTTGCATGTTACTGGATAGGTAGGTAAATGTGTAGGAGACCAGTTGAATCATTTAAGTTCAGCTCTAGTCTTGAGATAATACCTGAACAGGAGGTTAGAAGAGAGTGGACATTAGCAATGGCTCAAGGAACAACTCTTAGGCTATGTCTACACTAACAAGCTTAGTCCAGACTAATCTGAACCATGTCTACACTAGTGAAAGCTTAGTTTGAACTTGCTGCTTTGGCTAGTTTAAACTGACATGATGTAGTCATGCTAGTTCAAACTAAATAAGTTCAAACTAAAAAAAACACGGCTAATTCGAACAGAAAAGTTAGTTCAAACTAAAAAAACACTGTTAGTTCAACCTAACTTCAAACTGCTTAGTTCAGACTAAGCAAGTCTGAACTAAGCTTTTAGGTATAGACATAGCCTTAGTGATTATAAAAGCCCAGACTAAAACTTGGAGCGAGAACAAAAACTCTTCCAGTCAATATAGGACAAGAAAGAAAAAAAGAGATAGTGGCATAAGATTACATAACATGCAGCAAAGAAACCCAAAGGCAAAAATGAAGAACCTAGGAACAGAAGATGTTTAAGCATATTATATGGTGTGGTGGCTAGTTGCTCAAAGACCTGAGAGAAGCTGACAAATGATCAAAAACCCAACCATTCTGGTATTTAGAGTTAGTGGTTTTTCATTTAGAGATTATACAAAGGTGGTTAGTTTAGTCAGTGCCTAACACAATGTGGCTTCCATCTCAAGTAGGGTCTCTTGACACTTTTATAATAAAATAATAATGAGCATAAAACAGCTCTGTGACTTTCTATAATCTGTTATTTTTATTACTTTTTAAAATTTACTATTACAATTCATAGTTCTCATAATTAAAAATAAAGGTTAGGATTGGCGTGTGTGGTGGAAGGGATTCAAGAGCAAATGATAGTAAAATCTCTTTCCATGTCCAATTTCTCTTAAGGATTTAGTTATTTGTATTCCCTTTATAGTTCACACACAAACCCCTGTTCATACATAGTCCCCTCAAATTGGAAAACCCAGTCAGAACAGCTCCTCACCATTTCGAGAGGAAGAGCGTGGCTTCTGTGGAACTATGGGACGTCCCGTTTGGCTCGGCTTTGACTGCAGTGGAGGTTTTGGACTGGTGGGTGTACTGGAAGAAGATCTAGTCCTTGCACCAGCTTCAGCCTTTGGTTCAGTTTTGGGGTTTTTTTCTGATGATGCCAGTACAGAGTCACCTTTACTTGAGATGAAACGACTCTCTGGAAGGGTCTGGTGGAGTTTAGGCACTGAAACAATAATAATAGCAATAAAAACAAGATACCCTACACAAAGCACAAAGCATGCTGGGCAGGTGCACTTGCATGATAAAACCTGTAGCTGCAGAGGTACATACATCACATAAAGGCAGTGATGGATGAACTCTCAAGACCTTGAGTTCAGCAGAGGTTCAATGAGCACCCAACAATGTGGATGCTTATCTGAAAACCATGGAAGTGTTTGTCAGGTCACACAACTCATGAACAGGCTCTGGGGTCACTACCAGGTGTTAAAGTATAATTTGGTGGGCCCCCCTTGTGCTGGAGCAGACCCTCCCTCACCTACTCCAGCTACTCAGGAGCTAGAGTATAATCTGCGGCACACCGGAACCCTCCTAAATTTCCAGCCCCCCCCCCCCATGCAGGTCCAGGCCCACGAACACCTGTCCCCCACCCCAAATACTGTCCCCCAGCCCAGGTAGGTATTTGTGACAACTTCTTAGTGACACATGCTTAGGGCTACCAGACGTCTGGCAAAAGGAGGACATGTCCTCCTTTTAGCCCTCATGTCCTCTGTCCTCCAGGCATTTTAAAAATAGGTGCTTTTGTCTGGCTTTGTAGTGATCAGGAACAGAATGTTAAACACCCCTCTAACAGCTGAGCTATGGAGCTGGGGATCTTCCCCTGGCAGCTGCAGATTGGAGGTGGTCACATGCACACACCGCCCAATCACAGCTCAGGCCTTTTCACTAAGAGCTCAGGTAATCCCTGACTCTGGAGGCTACTATTGCAAAGCTGCCTGGATAGCTCAGTTGGTAAGGATGGCATCTTTTAACCTTGCGGTTGTGGGTTTAAGACCTGTAAAAGGCCCTTTTATTTCTGGCCCTTGCTCCCTACAAAATGGCTAAACCGGCGGGGAGGAGGGAGAATAGGTATACTAATAAAATGAAGGAAAATAAAGTCTACCATAAATAAAATTACTAACAAGGACCAATTAAATAAAACTACTAAAAGAGCAGGTTTGAACTGGACAGAAACAATTTAGGAGATTTTTTTTTAACTGTAAAAATGGGCTGCTGTGGAGATGAAAAATGAGAAGTGAGTTAACTGGGTTCTTTTTTCTTGTTTTTTAAAACTTTTTAAAGTACTTTTCAAGTTTATATTTGAAAATTTAGTTTTTTAACTTTAGTCTCATGAACATTAATAAGGGTCCTGAAAAACTTTCATTTAATGAAAAAATCCAGTTTTCGGTAAAAAAAACATTTTGGTAATTTTCTTTATTTTAAAATAATTTAAAAACATGATATTGTGCAGTTTTAATGCTGCATTCATTAATCATTACCCATTTTCCGTGACATAATGTGGTAATAACAGTTATATTAATACTACATTTTCTCCACATCCTCCAATGTCCTCCTTTCTGTGCTCTGGTATCTGGTAACCAGACATGTGCATCAGTTATTGCTCTGCTCCACCCACCTTCCAGCTACAGATCCACTCTCACCCATCCCCAGCTACCACACCCACACACCTTGCTTCACACCCACTCCCACCTACACACCCACTCCCACCCCCCCCGCTGCATACACCCACCCACCTACATGCCCCCAGCTACACATACATGCCCAGGTACACACCCTAGCTACACGAACACACACACAGGTACACACACACACCCTGCCCCACACAACCCCCAGCAGCATTCCCTGTCCCCCACCAGCTCTATGCTCCCCCATCCCCGAGGCCAGCAGCCCCCTTTCCCCAAACCCTTCTCCCAGCCCCACCATGGGGCTCCCCCGGGCCCAGCCGAGGCCTTACCTCAGCTATTTGCATGCTGGCTGACCGGCTGGGAGCTGCTGCCACCCTGCAAGGGGGGAGATTTACAACTGCCAGCTTCCCGTAGCTCTCTCCTGGCTGGGCTTAAGGTGGAACAGGCCTAAAGGTGGAACACACTGGAACTCTGCATTCTGGTTGCTGTAGCTATTTTTAGGGGGCCCGACATGCTGCCTGCCTAAAAATAGGGGGCTCTGGATCTGCATTCTGTTGCGTTCCCCCTTACTTTAACCCCTGGTCACTCCCCTCTTGGGTACATTGGAGAGATGGTTAGCTGGCCCCATTCTTACTCCATTGTCTGTAGGAGCTGATGATATGGTTTACTTCCCCTCTACACTTCCACAGGTTATCTTCTCACACTAACTTATCTGAAGGTTTTCCCTTTTTAGTATCCCCATTCCTCTCTTTCTGGCAGCTGTCAAAACTCCCCTGTTTCTTCTCCCCTCTCCCTCTGGTCTCTTTCTTTTGCTTCCTCAAATGTCTCTGCCTCTCTTCCCTGCTTCGCTTGTGCTCTAGGGATGGAATAAAGCCAAGAACTTATAGGGGGAAGGGAGGCAAAGAAGGGGGAGTGAGGCTACCACCTCTTTCCATGACACTTTCTTGTATGGACACGCAGAGACAGGGTTTCAGTAAGGGATAATTGCAAGCAAAACAGTCAGTCGCTAGCTGTCCAGCATCACTGAGAACTTCTAGGAGCTACAGCTGAAACGGTAACCAATAGTTTTTCAGGCCAACTGCCCAAGACAAATAGTAGAATCCAGGACACAACAAAAAAATCTTGAACTCTTGGTGAGTGTACGTATATGTTGCTGGTTTTTGTTTTTAGAGCTTTTAGATCAGGTTTGAAATACATTAGCTCTAGCAACCCTATTTAGAAGACCCTTTAATTTATTTAGTAACTCTGCATAGAGAATGTATTGTCACATATTTATTAGCAAGCTTTCCAAGTATATTATTTATACCAAGCAAAGACTGAATGAGGATTTGCACACAAATCTCACTTGCTTCCCAGGACTTAAATCTAAGACATCTAGAGTCAGCTGTGCAAGCTAGTATAAAGCATGCTGAACACCAGCTTGCAAATAAAGCAAACTGCCTGCCCTAATTTCCTTCCTCCCTTAAATCCCTGGGAGGATGCCAGGAGGCTTATATGCACAAGTATGTGCAATCAATCTTTGGATTTGTATCTGTATTGGGTGACAGCGTTCTTCGTTTTTGCTGATTTACAATTTGTATGCCTGGGTTGGAGATAATTCTACTTTCACCTAAATTTAGGGTGTCTTGGCCTTCTGACAAGGGAAAACATGTGCCCACAGATGCTGACTTGGCCTAGCTCACTGCTGTTCCCATTTGGAAAACCTACTTGTTACACTAGTGCTGAGCACAGTAATTCTAAGGGCGATGTGGGGAAGAAAGGATGCTGATATAGTCAGTTGCAGGCCAATCTCCAAAATGTTTTTTCCAGCTTACGTCGTCGTTTTTCAGTTCTGCTAGATTCAAGTTGTGGGCTAACCAAAAGGGTTCCTCTGTATGAATGTGCGCACAATAAATCTTTGCACTGCAAACAAAACAGCAGAAGGCTTTTCCTGGATTTATTCAGCACACTCGTATGTGTGCGAGTGGGAGAGATAGAGAGAGACAGACCGACTAGCACTCAAGACAGCAGTTTCTTACATGAACCAAGAAGGAAAATATTCTGTTTGAATCACACACTATCTCCTGTTTTCTCATCCAGCGATTTCCCTTTAATTCCATTACTTGCTTTTCTAACCTCAGGCCTGTTAACATTATTAGCACATGGTAAGTTGATATAAATTAACCAAAACAATGAAACTATAACTGCAACAGAAGCAGCCAGAGGGATTTTCTTACAGTGGGGAAACAAGAACTGATAATTAGAGGCAGGAGGGACTGCTGTATCCACTTTATCCTGGGGCTGTGGAGGGGGAGTGAGCAGTAGAGAAAAATTGAAATCAACCCCTTTTAGCTCTTAGTGAGCCCACTTTTCTTAGTCCTTACACTTTAGATCTCTCTCTTATTACAATATAGCCGGCGAAAGAGGTTTCTTCTCCAAAACGCATTGGTTTGTGATGCCATGATGATTTAAAGGCTTTGTTGCATGGTGTTTTCTCATACAAAGCTCTGTCTCCACATACAGGAATTGTTTCAAAACCATAACTGGTTTCTGATATGACTGAGCAGCCAATTTTTTCTGAACATGGTTCATGAACCCTTTTCACAAACTTTGGCAACACTGTATTTTATACCTCTGAAATTCCCAACATCCTGTCCAAGAATTAGAACTCGATTCATAAGCATATGTAGACACATCTTCAATGTTGGTCTCAGTCCAGTTCCTAGTGGAGTCTTCATGTCACATAAAAATACCATCAAAATTGGCACCAGCTGACACCCTTTTAAACAGTCTCAGCATAACATCCAAGAACTGGTATGGAAACAGTTAACCTCCTCTAATAGAGTGGCCAGTCACATGCAGAGCAGTGCAAGGAACCTTGAACTACTGCTGCCTGTGATGGATTAAATACTTCATTTGCCAGGACTATCAATCTAGCACCTTTCGTGAGCGCTACAAATCCTGCAAAATGAACTTCTGGTTATGTTTAGCTTTGTTCTTCCAGGAGCAGACATTCTTAGGGCCTGCCTTCCTCTGTGCAAACTGTGCTTGCTGTCTCCTGACCTTCAGTTTCAGCTTTGCTGCCACTGTTACCAGTGAACACCCTCTTGGAGGAACAGAAGAGCTCACTGGTGAGTTCTCTTCCCACCCCCACAGAGCAGTGCATAAAACTGAAATGACAACCATCAACAAGCCCTGAAATTGACTATATGCAAAGTGCTGTCAAACGCAGAAATTGAACAAACTAGAAAACTAGCCGTCTTCTCTAATCCCTTTTCAATTACACTAATCTTAATGGGGTGCTTATACAGTCATGGGCATACAGTGTGGAGACAAATGTCATTTCAGGCTGAGCGTATTCAATTTACTGGCAATACAGGAAGCATTTTATGCTAGGAAACTCAAACAACCAAGGCTGGCCCAAGGTTTTCTAGTGCCCTAGGCGCCTGTGATTTTGGTGCCATACCCCACCCCCGGTGGCCCGCGGTGCGTGGGCTGGATGGTGGGTCCTCCCTCCCACTCCTCCTAGCCCTGTCTGCCCCCCAAACCTGGCCAAGGGGTGTTGGCCTTGCCGTAGGCCAAGCAAAGGTCTGCAGCGGCACTGGCCAAGCAGCACCGTGCTGCAAGCCAGGTAGTGCATCCGGCCACATGGAGGGACAGGCCAGCCCTGGCTGAGTGGCAGTCCCAGTTGGTAAGCCTGGCTGGCTGAGGGGCAGGGGCTGAGCAGTGGCATGTGGGAGGCCAAGGGGGGCCACTAGGTGAGTGGTGGGCGTACGGGCCAGGCTCAGCGATGGGATACTGGCCAGCTGAGGGGTGCTGGCTGAGCGGCAGGCTGCTCAGGGTGAGACACAGACTGACTGAGGGGCCCCAGATCCTCCCCCCCCAACCTATTCTGGGAAGCACCCTTTTTAACAATCTCAGCATAATGTCCTCGATGCCCCAAACTGTTTGGCACCCTAGGCAAATGCCTAGATCACCTCTGTGGTAGGACCAGCCCTGCAAACAACCGTACCTGTACCACTACCATCAAGCCGTTCAGAGCTCATTGTGGTGTCATGAGAATCCCTGGGAGCCGCTTCAGTCCCAAGTCTCTAAAAAAAGAGAAAATGAATCCCTTAAAATAATTACCTATAAATGATAAAGTAAAGTACAGTGGTTTGTTACAAAGTGGTTTATGTCCAGAAGTTAAAAACTGCAGAAAGCAACGCCTTGATGTTTCTATGCTTCTGCCCGCAACTTTGGAAGTTCCATATGTGAGAAGGGAACCACAGTGACTTTGGTTGCCAGTAAGTCCATAGTTATGGCAGAGTCATGATGGCATGGTATCTGGGGGTCATTGTGGATCATAAACTAAATATGAGTCAATAGTGTAACACTGCTGCAAAAAAAAAGCTAACATCATTCTGGGATGTATTGGCAGGAGTGCTGTAAGCAAGACACGAGAAGTAAATTTTCTGCTCTGCTCCACACTAATTAGGCCTCAATTGAGTACTATGTCTTTCTAGAAGCCATATTTCAGGAAAGATGTGAACAAACTGCAGCAAGTCAAGAGCAATAAAAATGGGTCTAGAAAACATGACCTTTAAGGAAGATTGAAAATATTGCGTTTGTTTAGTTTGGAGAAGACAAGATGGAAGGAGGGCATAACTGTCTCCAAGTAAATAAAAAGTTGTTATAAGGAGGAAGGAGAAGAAATATTCTTCTTAACTTTGGAGGATTGGACAAGAAGCAATGGGCTTAAATTGCAACAAGAACAGTTTAGGTTAGAAATTACAAAAACCTTCCTAACTATCAGGGTAGTTAAACACTGGGATAAATTACTTATGGAGGTTGTGGAATCTTCATCATTGGTATTTTTAAGAGCAGGCTAGATAAACACCTAGCACGAATGGTCTAGATTCGGGTTGTCCAACTTTTTGGGTGAGGCACCACATTGCAAACCTTTTCTCACTAGGAGGGCTGGGGAGCAAACTTTGGATAGATAATGATAGTCAAAATTGATTTTACTAGTCCAAAAAACCCATTGGTTTACCACCTCAATTTGGTTCTGTAAAAGCAGAAACTTGCACTTCATATTTAAAACACAATTCTCAAATAATATTCTTCCTTCCTACAGCAGCCTTTACATAAATGTCACTTTCGCAACTGTATGGAACAGTTTTTCACTTGTTAATTAAACCACATGTGAAAACTTGAAAAAGGCTCACCTTTATTTTTATTTCCAGGATGTGTCAGTTTGTACAGGTGGTGGAAGAGCATGAGGGCACTGGGGAGGTATGGGAATGTGCAGGGAGCGTGGGGGACAGGGGCACGGCTGGCAAGGGGGAGCATGGGAGGGGAGGGCAGGGATGACAAGGGAACATTGCAGGGTAGGGAAAATCAAGGGTAGCCATGTGGAGTGGCAGGGGAAAGCGTGGGGAGCAGGGTAGGGGTGGCAAGGGAGATGAGCGGAGTGGGGGAACCAAGTAGGATGTGGGGAAAGAAGCTGTGTGGTCAGGTGGTGGGACCCCCACTACTTCCTTTCCCCCTCACACCCCATGCTGGGTCCCTGATCCTTCCCTCCTGCCCTACACTACTCAGGCTCTGCAGTCTCTTCCCCAACCTGTGCAGAGTGGGCTCCCCTTCCCTGTTTGTTACTGGACCCCTTTCCTGACCCCATGCTGTGTGGGACCCCAGACCACGGCTCCTTCCCCAGCTCTCTCGGCTTCCTGACCCCTGCTCTGTGGGCTTTCTGACCCCTTCCCTTCAGCTTCCCCTTCCGCAACTCCCTGACCTCTTCCCTGGCCCCTGCTATGCCATGCCATTGTATGGACTCGCTGACTCCTTTCCCCATGGACTCTGCTCCCCTCCTCCTCTTTCCATGTGTGGGCTCCCCTGCCCTCTCCCTTCCCTTTCCACGCATGGGCTCTGCTCTACTCCCTCCCTTGTCCTTCCCTTCCCTGCGTGGGCTCCTCTCCCTCCCCGTCCCTCTCCCATCTTTCCCCACACTACAGCTTCTCCCTCTCCCTTCTTCCTACTTTGTCTTTCCCCACACGAGGGCTCCTCTCCCTCCATCCCCTCCTGTCTTTCCCCATGCAACAGGTCTTCTCTTTCCCTTAACCCACATGGGTTCTTCTTTCATCCTCCAGTGCTGTAGAGGCTCCTCAGTCCCTTCCCTAGCCCCCATCCTACCTGAAATGGGCTGAATCCAGCCCCTGAACACTGCTCTCTGGCCACAGCTGTGTGCAGGTCGGGAGATTTATAAGAGTGCTGGCTGGCCCCAGCTCCCAGGCTCCTGTGGCAACACTCTGCAGGCCAGATGAAAGGCCTTGGCGGGCCAGAGTTTGGCCTGCGGGCCACAGGTTGGACAAGTCTGCTCTAGATAACACTTAGTCCTGCAGGGGACTGGACTAGATGACCTCCTGAGATCCCTTTCAATCTGACGATTCTATACTCATTAAGGGACTAACCTTCCAAAGAATAATGAGTTGGAATCAGATAGTCCAGTTCGAAACTGTTCCTTTCTATGTAACATGACCAAATGTATTATTGGTGTTAACTGAAATAAAAGACTGGATAAAATTGAAGAGCTTATCTTCTCTAGATAGAAACAGAAAGGCCTTTTTAAAGATCTAAATTTTGAAGCAAAGAGTGTTGAATTGGTCTTAGTTTATTTAATATGAAAACCTATGTGCATATGGGAAAATCTCTTGGAAACCAGAGCTGAATCCAAGAAGTGTCAGTTCCTTCAATATTTACATGCTGAGATTTTTTTAAAAAGCCAGACTTTACAGGAGTAACTTTTTTTTTTCCAGGATCTGCTGTGTGCTGAGAATCTTTGAAAAATCAGATAAGTTATTTAGGTGCCAAAACATGGATTATGAACTCAATGTCATGCACACATCTTAGCCATGATGTCTTCCTCAAGGAAAAAAAATGCTGTAAAAAATAAATCTGTAAATTACTTGACCCATATTGTTCTCTAGAGAGCAACTGCACCAGGGCTATGAATGTATCCCTTTTAGAGAGGATCCTGTTTATATAGTGGTAAAAAAATCAGTCTCTGGGATTATACTGTTTCTTTCAAAATCCTGTTCACTCATATGACAAACAGTGGAAAAAACAGAATAACTATTCAGAGCATATGAGTTACCCTGCAAACCAATACCAAATAGAAATATTAGTATACAGAGGACTAGGCATGAAGTGTGACTCTTAATAATAAAATACCTATGCACCTATCTCACCATATCTTGGTAGAAGTGGGTATTTGATAGGGAGATACAAAGGATGGTGCAGTGGACTTTATGGGTTAATTGGTGCTTTCATTTTGCTGATGCTATGGCTTCCAAAACATTTTAATGAGGAAGTGTCTCTCACATATTGTACACAAAAGAATGACATTGTTCATTGTTTACCCCATCTATTTAAGAACTGACACAGTCGTCAGATTTCCACTAACGGCCTACAAACACAGTTTCAAGTTTAGAAACAGAGCTAGTTAAAGTGGCAAAAGGGATGTGATATATCCAAAAAATGGGGTTTTATGTTGCAATCATATCAGTATAAAGTCACTTCATGAACTGAAATAGCTAAACCACTTAAATACGGTGTGTAAAACAGGTATAACTGCATACTGGCTCCAAATGCAAGAGTTCCATATAAGCAAAAGTGTCATTAAAAAAAAATGGAAGCCAGCCCACTGACACAGGAGTCTTGTGCTTTGTACCACTATGTAAGAGATCTGTGTTCATTCTCCACTCCTGGTACTCTTGACTTGTGGTCTCTTTTGCCTAAATTCTGCCCTAAGCCACACTCTTTTTTTCCCCTTTCTTTTCTGTAAATATGTTTAAAATGATGGGAAAAAGCCTCACCAAATATTCTGTGAAATTTTTTTTTCTTAATTTAGTTAAAGTCATTTGGTGTTCAAGGATATAATTTGCTATTTTCAGCACAGATTGAATATTTTTGTGAGTAGGAATGAAAATTCATATTTTCCTTTGCAAGCATGCACAAAGTAAAAAACTTGTGCCTAGCTGCATGCCACAACTAATGCTGCTTTAGAGTTTAGGATTAATACCTAGAGCCACTTTCACTTCCACACTTTCACCCAAATATAGGACTACAGGCATTAACAATATGAAGAGAAAAATTAAGAAGTTAGTTACATTATTATTTTTACTTCTATTACAGTGGTACTTGAAAGACCCAATCAGCCCACGCTGTCAGGTGCTGTACTAACAGATGTTGAGAGAGTCCCTGTCTAAAGAACTTTGAGTTGGAGACTGTCCCAGGTATTTCTTATATAAAAACACCATAGACATATGGCCATTCTACAAAATCGGAATTAAAAGCACGCTTCCGCATCATATCACTTAAAAGTTTATTTTATATAGGTGCAGATGAGGTATGATGTGGGCTGTCAAGTGGGTCCATAAGCCTGTAGGTGAGGCGAAACAAAGGTATCCAAAATGACAGCGTCACTTTCACACAACTTCAGAAACACTGCAATATGACTATGACTACAATTTTTACTCTTTCAGTTAATTTCAACATGTTAATTTGGTGTTTACTGGTCAAAGCCACCAAATGACAACATATTAAAAGATGCGTCCCGGTTTTGCATGGGCAAGGGCCATTCCCCCAGCAATGATTCAGTTCGGAAAACATGGCCAGAAACAACACCTTCAAATACATCAGTGGCTCCCAACACTTTCTCTGCCACGGCACAGCTTGCTAGCTTTAATTAATTTGAGGCACACCACCATATAGTTTCCAAATGAACTCATGAATATTCACGAGCCAATGAGCCAATCCAGAGCTCTGAGAGTTTTTCAAAAAACTTTGTGGCACACTTGCTCAGACCTGATGGCACACCTGTGTGCCGTGGCACACTGGTTGGGAAACACTGCAATACATTACAATGGAATGGTTTCTTGTCTAAGTACTTCACAACTTCACATGTAATTGTAATTTACCTCTATATTTTCAGTGGAAATTTGCTGAATATATCAGTCTCACACTGCAGGCTGTACACCAGAGTAGCAGCAGAGTGTGTACCCTAGTTCAGTGGCTCCCAACCACTGTGTTGTGACATAAAAGTTTGTTGTGGCCTAAGCCTGCCCCTGCCCACACTTCTGAGCTTTGTCCCAAGCTAGAGAAGCCCCAGCCATGGTAGGGCTGGCTGCAGGGGTCCCTGGCCATGGTTGGCCTGGCTGGAGGGGTCCCCGGCCCTGGCCTGGGCCACGGTGGGCTAGCTGGAGCAGTAACTAGCCCAAGAGCCAGGTAGGCAAGGGGGCCTCTGCAGCAGGCTGAGTGTGGCAGGATTGTGTGCATTCAGGCAGTGGGGGGTGAGTGGGGTAGAGGCAGTTGGTTTTGGAGCTGGACAGAAGGGGTGAGCAGGGTGGGGGGTTGTAGCAGCAGGGACAAGTGGGGGTGTGGGCCAGGAGGAGACAGGAGTTTCCAGGGGAGAGGTAGGGGCTAAAACAAAGGGATGGGATCGGTGTGCCATGCACAGCTGGGAAGCCTCTCAGCTATTTCACCCCCTTGAAAAGGTTTAGAACCCCTGCCCTAGTTTATACTGGATAGTGGGATAGATATAAATACACGTGAATTCCTAACAGGACGCCTCTCCATTTGTAAGTTTCTGTACATACAATGTAGCATCTGGTCTCTCTGATTAAAGACTTTGATTTGTAATTGCCTGTGCATGCAATACTGGCTTCTCATATACTCCAGTAATCACCGTTTTGATTTAGTGACACTTACACACAGGTCAGTATTAGTGTTAGAGATGGGAATACACAGCTTCATCTTATGACTAGGCAAAAGCAACAGAAGAGGTGGCCTCATAAGTAGTGAAGTCCTCAGACAATTCCTTGCCTCTGCACTGCAGAGAGATGAAGAGCATGTTATAGCTCTCTCTCATCACCCATGTCATCAACAATATGAAAAACCCATTTGAACCTGATTCACCTCCAGAGGTGCTTATCAGCATGTCCACAACATACTTTCTTCTATACACACATTAATAGGATTTGACTCTGAGTCATCCCTATTTGGTACTGGGAAAAAGTCTTGTGCTTAATGTTGTCATAACAAAGAGGCCTCACCTCTTGAGAGGTCTTACTAAATTGGGGGAGAGTGATGGGAAAGGTGCAATTTCAGGAGCAATGAAGTTGGTAGCTATGTTATGTGACCAGAGTGAGAAAGAAAAAGAGTCCCACAGAAACCTGAATTGCTTGCATTTCGATCTATCCATCAAAAGGACAAGTCACTGGCCACATTCCCATTAAGTGATGGCAGCTTTGAAGAGCATGTCAAAAAGTATCCTGGCAAAAAAAGATTTGGATGTCATTGCACATAAGCAAATCTGATTTTGGATCATCACTGCAACATGAATAGAAAAATGTGGATGATGAAAGATTTCCTGTACTTGTCAAGAACCCAGTGATATCTGAGCTTCTACAAGACCTTCTCTGTGCTTGTGCAGCAACCCTTAGCAGCACAATCGACTGTGTCTGTAGTCAGAAAAAATCTTCCCTGCACAGAACTGCGTGCACGCCAAGGCAATAAAGACTGTGGTAACCCATGAACTTTCGGCAGAAATCATAACGGTGAACAAGATGATGATAATGATGTTGACTGGAATTGGCACCAGCCCTATTACGTTTCAATGGTATCTGTATTACTGTACTATTACATTTTGTTTCATTCTTTTAACCAGTGGTTCCCAACATTTTCTTTGCCATGGCACACCTTGCTACCTTTAGTTAATTTGAGGGACACCAACATATAGTTTCCAAATGAACTCATGAATATTCATGAGCCAATCCAGAGCTCTTTGAGTGAATGGTTTTTCAAAAAATTTTGTGGCACACCTGCTCAGACCTGACAGCACACCTGTGTGCCGTGGCACACTGGTTGGGAAACACTGCTTTAGACTGCTGTTATGTTTTGAAAGCAAAAAGAAATCCACTTTTATGTCCTGAAGCAATATACAGTCATTAAATTAACAGAAACAAATGAAAATATTTCCTAATGGTCATTTTAACATATTGATGGTCTCTTTGTTTACCCGTTTCTATGGTAACCACACCACTTGACAGCTCCACATTATACGCCCATCTTAAAATAGACAAAATAATCTTTCAAATAATGTATAATGTGGATGAGTATAATGATAGTATAGTGGCTAGCACCACTGCATAATATGCAGAAGGTCCTGGGTTCAAGCCCCAAGGGGTTGGACTTGATGATCTCATGAGGTCCCTTCCTACCCTATGATTCTATTCTATTCTTAAGATGGTACATGAACTTAACCAAATCACTGGTGTCTGTTGCTTCCCTACCAGTAGAGGCCGACATATTAATATGAAGTGTTATTTGCACCAGAGCTGTGCTAGTCTTGCTGTTATCTAGGTCTGTACGTGACTACTTACATGAACATATCATATGCAAAATATCTGGTGCACTAGACACACATATTTATTTGGGTCCACAAAAAGAGAAGGCAAAACAGAAATGTAACGTGCACATAAGAGTGCAAGAATTCTACTGAAAGCCATGATAAACAAATGGGGCTATTAAGGAGCATGATTGCCTGTAGCTTGCTAGATATTTAAATACTCAGTTCTGCAAACACTAGGTGGAGCCCGAAGATCTTTATATTTCGAGAAAGCCTGGAAAAAACACTGATTCTGACTTATTTGCATTAGTGCCAATTCACACATGAAATTCAAAGCAAAAGAAAACAAAAAAGCATTTGCCATCTTTTCATCTACTGTGCACCTGCTTGTTATTTGTAACTGTAATAAGACTACAGTAGGTTAAGAATGAAGTAGTAAATTCCTTATGGCTTTGTTTTTACTTAGGAGAGATTAGATTTTAAACAACCATCTGAATCTTTAAATAATTTAATTCACCACCACCAGAATCCTGATAAATCTGAAAACTCTAAGGGAAGTGGTGATGTCTCATTTCAGTTATCAATAAAAATGTAATTCTCCCATAACAAAGCTAGTATAGAGCTCCTGGATTACTCACAGTATTCAATTTTGGTCAAAATGAAAATTTCTAAAGGGATAGCCGTGTTAGTCTAGTCCAGTAAAAAAACAACAAGGAGTTGTGTGGTACTTAAAGACTAACAGATTTATTTTTTGCATGAGCTTTCGTGGGAGAAGATCCCACTTCCTCAGATGCTTTGAAGATGGGTGAACTTACAGAAAATGAAAAGCCATTACATATTTCAACCTTGCACGATTTACATGAAGAGTTCCCCTCTGAATACTAACTGTTCCCTTTTTGTGCAACATAATACAAAGACTTATGATTAATCCTAATCTTTGCCAGAAATCCTATTTTAATTATTCTTTTTTATCATTACTTAAAAAAACAAAAAAAAGAATACTGACAGGTCAAAAATGGCCCCACAGCTTATGTCTACATTGCAGTTAGACACCCTTGGCTGGCTTGTGCCAGCAGACTTGAATCTGTAAGGCACAAGCTAAAGGGCTATTTAATTGCAGTGCAGACTTCAGGTTCTCAGACTGGAGCCTGGGCTATGTGACCCTGCAAGGTGGGAGGGTCCAAGAAGTCTACACTGCAAAGAAATAGCTTTGCAGCCTGATCCCAGGGAGCCTAAGTCAGCTGGCATAGGCCATCCACAGGTTTTTATTTGCAGTACAGACATGCAGATAAAATCCTAGCTTTTTCAAAAATCTAAGATCAATACAAAATTTTCACTAATTTCTTTTTTTTGTAACTTCTGATGTAAATATTCCCCCTCCCTAGCCTGAATGTCTCATTACAGCACTTACACTATTGGGCAAGTAAACTGAAAACTAGATATTAATTATAAACAAAAGAAAACAGAATAGTTTATTCTCTTTTCCAAGCGAGAAATGGGCAAAGAGTAAATAAGCTGTATAGTTAAAAGTAAATAAAAAATGTTAGCACAAAAGGTGATGACCTTCTCTTTATTCACTTTTTCAATGAATGCTACCTATAAACCCATACTGGTATTCCATCTCTTTAATGTTTAGCTTATAAGGCCACTGGAGCAGGGGTTCTGTTCTGAATCACATCAAATGCATTGTGGAACTGAACAACAATGTTTCATGATCTAAGGCAGGCGGTTGGCAACTTTTGCCGATCCCTGTGCCAGCCCCACGTCCCTGACCCTCAGCCAATGCCAGTGGCTCCCTCCACTGAAAAAAAAGTGGCATCCACCTGAAAATTCAGTGGCACCCATGGCTGGAGTGAGTGGGGAGTGGCGCTTCCCAGGCATGCTGCTAAAAGGAGCTGCTCATGGAAAGAAGCTACCCAGAGCGGCTCATATTGGCAGTGTGCCTGGGGACAGGAGTCCTCAGAGATGCAGTGGGAAGGAGCTGCCTGGAACAGGTCCTCTCAGTGGCACACCATGGAAAAAAGCTGCCTTGAGTAGCTCCTCTCAGGGTCCCCAGGTATGCTGCAGAAAGAAGCTGCCCAGAGTGACTCCTTTTGATGTCAGTGTGCTACAGAGAGAAGCTGCCCCAGACAGCTTCTCTCCATGGCATGCTTAGTGGTATAAGCATGGTGGGGACCACCCACACCCTAGCCCTCTGGAAGAAGCCGTGGGGGTTCAGTAGCAGGAGAAACAACTTCTGTGATGCTGCAGAGGATGCCACATGCTGCTCTGAATGGGCTCGTGTACTACTGCTGCCACATGAGCCAGGGGTTGCCCTCTCCTGATCAAAGATGTTATTAGTTAAAGGGTCAGCATGGGATACTCTGTACTGACATTGCATAGTACTTTAGACCTCAAAGACTCCCACTGAAATCAATGGCATTATTCATGGTACTACTCAACATGAGTCAGGATGGCTGGATCTGACCCTAGATGGGAAAGGAAAATTTCTTTCGTAAAAAGATACAAGATTTTTAATTTGAGTATCCCTTTAAGAGCCCTTGGCTGTTAATGCTAAAGGGTCAGTTTAAGATACGTGTTCTGTAAAACGAGACCTGCACATCATATTACAAAATTCTTATGTCTGCAGCAATAGTTCAGCCATTATGGTGAACACCATAGGAATGCCTATAAATTAATGTGGAATGCCCTCATCAGACAAGCTAAAATGTGTATGGAGTGGACTATGGTTTAAATCCTATAAAGAAAAGCAGTTTTGAAACTACACTGCATCACTGACAAAGCTAGGCCCATAGGGTAGATACTTGAAGGAAAGTGACATATTAAAGCTATACAAAGACGCCATCCCTAAGTAGTACTGAGAGCAGGGTTCCACATTCAATTTAATATACTGTACTATTTGCTCTATAAAAAATGGAACTGCAATGCATGTTGGGAATGTGACATGCTCATGTGACCAAATCGGTAGTTTTCAACTCTACTTTCTATGACTCTTTGTACTTTAAGGACATAAAGAAAGAACAGGAATTATTAGGTGTGGCACAAATGGGTATAGGACTAAAGGGATGCAATCAAACAAGAGAAAACAACTAATATCAGTAAATAACTTTTGAAATTATCCCCCTCTACCCCCCCTTCCATAATTTATAGTATAGTGCAAATGATGGAAGATCCATCCCTTAATAGACACAACCACCAAAACAGAGTGGGCCTTCCCATTTATCAACCTATGCAACTCATAAATTCACTCCTGTTGGTAGATAAAAATCCTATATATGCAGGTAATATGACCTAATTGACTTTTTCCAGCTTTAAGATAAAATTTCATTTATATGCCAGTGAATCACCCATCATGTATAACGGCCCAGACCTGAAGAAAAGCTCTGTGTAAGCACAAAAGCTTGTATCTCACCAACAGAAATTGGTCCAATAAACGATATTACCTCGCCTGCCTGGTCGTTCTAATATAAACTATCTGGACAGGTTAAATTTCAGCCCCTTACCCTTGTGTGCCTGTAAGGAGCCTAGTTCTTTCTTACTTTGCATCACACAGAGTCAGCACAGATAAAAAATAAGATATCCTCACCTTCTGTGAAGAGGCTGCCCTCCTTTCCTGCTTGGCCTTCATTTCTGCTAGAAGTCCACTGCCCATTACTTGCACCCCATACCTACGCCCTCCTTGAGGGCTGCCTTTGTTGTCACCCCTCTCAGTTCTTGTAGCATCCTCTGGCTGAATCTCCTCTAGAGAATCTGGTGTTTTTAGTTCCTCGGCACGCTCTGTGCTGCCGTTCTGTTCCGTAGATTTTAGCTCCTTCTTAGTAGTGTCGACAGCAGGACTTTTAACAGCAACCTTGGATGATGAGTGATCTTCTGCCACCAATACAGTCTGAGAACGTTCAGATTTGGATTTAGATTTGATTAAGTTGAGAAACCCGCTTTTCCGAGAATCTTTTCTTTTTCTTTCATCACTCACTTCACTCGGCTCATTGATGTCTGACCGTTTCATTGACGATCTCCTAATAAAACAGACAGACAAATCTCCAGTCTCCATTTTTTTCTGGAAAAATACCTGTTTTTAATAGTTTCAGATGATTTCTTAGGCAAACCTAACCATTTGCATCCTTAGTAAATTGCTCTGTGCTTAATTATTATCCAATGCTTATAAATGAAAGACTGGTTAGTATGATTAATGCTACTGGTCAAACTCTATTAAAATCACTGAGAACTCCAGGACTAGCACTACTCACAGAGGCAGGCAGGCACCTAGTGCACATTATTTATTCATTTATTTATTTTTAGGGGCACCTCAGGCCTGGCTGTTCTGATCACTAAACTGCAAGCTGCACAACAGTGCTTAATTCAATGATTTTCCCAAACTTAATTTCAAGGTGTCCATTTTTAAGAGTGTTGCCACCAGTAACTTACAGATACACCACGATGATCTGCATGGCTCTCTATCAGGTACCAGGCAAAACACGCCTTTTGATGAACAACCCCTTTTAGAGCTACAGAATTCTGTCACCAATGATCAATGCAGTTCTGATCAGCTATGTTCCTTACTCTACCCAACACACAGCTTTTCAGGCAGAGTGGTAACATACACAATAGCTCATCCTTGTCTTTAAAAACTAATATGTTGCACCCTTCATGAAATGACATCATTCGTAACACAAGAGAATTTTAACAGTAAACATAATTTGTATAAAAATCCCTTAATTACTATGTATATCAGTTTTCCAAAACACTTCTTTTTTTAGCTAACATGATTTCACAGCTACTTACTGTGTCATGTATTATTTCATATTTGCAGTTGTGAATTACCACCATCTGTTTGTCATTTTTTATATTCCTCATTTACATTTCATTTTAGCACTTCCGTTCCCTTTCTCTCCTCCAACCATTTACCAATTTAAACTTACTATTTACTTAACATTTTACTTTTATTTTGTCAATGTCAAATACAACAAATAAAAAAAAGTCATTTCAGGTGGTCTAAAATTACTTTTTGTTTGTACATTCACACTAAGGAAATCAGAACATTTTACCTCTTGTTTCTCTAAAGTACACATCTAGTTTATTTTTATCCCCGTAGGCTGGATTTGTTGCTGTGTATCTCTCTATGTAAGATACACAAACCAACCTTCTGGACTGAGTCATACACGTAAATGCAGAGCACTACAATATTGTAAAATGTGTATTTAATTTGTATTTATCAATGAACAGAACTTTTGTGTCATTGCTACATGTCATTTATGGAGGACATCAATCTTAAATAAATACACATATTAAAAGTAACAGAGCCAGATATATCCTCAGTCATTGTAAATTGGGATAACTCCAACAATGTCATAATGAGCTCCACTTAACGGTATGATAATGTCAGCAGAGTTATGCTAATATACATCAGCTGACCATTTGGTTCACAGTGTATATTAAAAACAATTTTATAGTAAGTTTTTTAAAGTGAAAGTAATCAGATTAATTGATTCACTGATACACTGGACTATTAAGATACATTCTGGTTTTAATAGAAGCTATGCAAATTGGAGACCTGAATAGTAGAAAAAGTAGTCAAAAACAATGTATTAACCGTAAATATTCTACCCTCACAAACTATCAGTAGCAATGCACAGACTTTACTTTGACTCATTAAAGGATCTAAACTTACTTTGAATCCATTTTTGTCACTTTCTTGGTGAAAAATTCATCAACGCCTTCATCCACTCTACCCATAAGGCCATTCTGTTCTCCTTCTTGAGGTGTTGCCCCAGATACCTAATAAAACAATCTCTCATATATTACATGCTCAATATAATGCTGCTTGTGACAGGTCACAATATCATTAAAGCTGAATGCCTGTTGGTAAATATTATTCTGAGAACACTTTTCCTGACTCTTGATTCACTGAATTCAGTTATAAGGCATTAGGCAGAACATAACCAACACAACATGGCAGTAAGAAATTTCACTTTTCAAAGATGCTATAAAGTACAAGGCCTGGAGGATAAATATGAAATTGGAGTTAGCTTATGCTTGGTTAAGGAAATGTAGGTATTGTAAAGAAAGGCCCTCACTAGCAAGCAGAAGTAAGGCCTTAAAAATAATTAGATATAAGAACAAAAGGAATGAAGAAGAGAGGATTTCTGAATTAGAAGACTGATTAATGAGATAAGGGATAACTTCTAAAAAGAACGCCTCCAACTGATAGAGGTGACTATAGATGTTTTTAAGTGAATATGTTTAAAATGAGTCAACACAGCCCTTCTCAACCCATACACCAGTGTTAAAACCTTTGCGAACCCAAGTGAAATGGAAAAAAACTGTTGGTCAGCAAGGAGGAAGGCAGGAAAGGCCTTGGGAAAAAAGGCTGTAAATCTTCTTGGATTAAGGCTGGCAATAAGGGTGAACTATCTCCAATTGGTTAGTTTAAGTCAGTAATTGGTAATAACGTGACTTGTTTGTTGAAGGAGATGAAAAAGTAAAAGTAAAAGGCTCTTCTGAGGTGATTTGCCAGTGCCTTCTAGGCTCCTGGAAGATGTGAAGCCTCGAGGTGGATGGAGTGGTTCACAGAGAAGTCCCATAGATGGATGGCCTTCTGACAGTACACTTTTTCCACACTTCTGTTCTGGCAGGGTGAAGGACTCAGCTCCTCCCTGCTTGTCAGTCTACAAAACGGCCATGGTCTTGTCCATCAGAATTTGCATCATCATGCTTGACATGAGAAAGAAACATTAAACAGGCTAAGTAGACCACCCTGAGCTCCCTGATGCTTATGTGCAGGAAGAGAGCTTACTGGGGCCACAGGCCCTGAGTTCTTGAGGCTGTCAAGGTGAGAGTGTCCCAACCTAGGTCTGTTACATCCAAGACAAGAAACATTCACAGCTGGACAAGTAACAAAGAGGACTCCTATAATTATTGACTTTGGATCCTTCCACTAGACCAGGGATGGAACAGTGAACACAGAGTCCAACTGGTGTCTGTTCAGACAGCAAACTGAAGCAAGCCACTTCTGCAGGTTTCTGAGCTGTCACCCAATACTGTACTTGTTCTCAGTCTTCTCTGAGGTGGGGACTAGAGAAGAAAGAGTTTGCCATGAGGGCTTGAATGGGCCCATTACAGTCCCATTAAGGGCTAAGGCTGCTTTAGAAAGAGCTGCTGCAACCTGAATGTCAATGAGGCCGAGAGATAATTCTTTAAGCTCCTTGATTTCTAACTCCAGGCAGACTGCCATCTGCTTCAGAAGGTCCTGTTGGGCCCTGAAGTCATGCTGTGGAAACAAACTACTCGGTCCCAAGACCGTCTTGTCAAAGAGGCTAATACAGGTAGCAGGGTTTCTTCTTCTTTTCCCATAATGTACATGGGAGCCTTCTCCTGAAGGCTTATACCAGAATTGGGGTCTGATGCCAAATGCAAAGCAGTGGTAGCTCACTTCCTGGAAGTCACTAAGTAAGATTGCTGGGAGGGAGGCCAGTACCAAGAGAAACTCCAAGATTCTGGTATGGTCACTGACCACTTAGCCACATACTGGTGGGAGGACCTGTAGCAAGGTACACCAGTACATAGAATGGGAGCCCTTTGGTTGAACTTAGGATTCCTCCTTGCCCTCAGATGATGAGTCCTCCCAAGAGGACCACAGTGGAGCAGTACCCTTCTCTGCCTCCATTTAGTGCTGAGGGTCTGGAGACTGGCAATGGATCAGAAATGGTTGTGAAGATGATATCAGAGTTGTCTTGCCAATAAAAGGTCCCTGATGGGCCAGTGTCAGGAAGGAGCTCGGAATCCCATGTTCCCTCTGGTTTATGGTTGACCCTGCCTGTCCCATTGGAGTCCGTGAAATTGGGAACATCAGTAAGTTCCTGGCTGCTGAAAAGGCCATTGGGGTTTATGGTACCATCAATCCACTGGTGCAGCAGTGGCTTCCAGGATGTTGGCAAAGGGTCCTGCTGTAGTCAATTGAGCCATTGTGAGACCAGGAGTGTCCCAATACAGGTCATGCTTTACTAGTGACCCATGTTTGTCCTTCTTCTGCACTGGTGAGGGTCCTCTGTTGGTGTCCTGCTTTTTGTGCTGCTTCTTCAACACCAGAAATGGTGAATGGTGCTGGAGGAGCACTTCAAACCAAGGCCAAACTGCTCGGTGCACAAGTGGAATGGCTTGGCTCTGAGGCTGGTCTGAGGTTTCCATGAGGGTAGCTTTCACTCTTACCTATCTCTATTTTGTGCAGAGTTTAAAGTCCTGACAAATCTGGCACTGATAACAGTTTTCAAGTACCTTTGCAATACCTGTTACAAGGAAGAAGGAAAACAAGTTATTCTCTTTAACTGTTGATGATAGGACAAGAAGCAACAGCTTAAGTTACAGAAAGGGAGATTTAGGTTGGACATTAGGAAAAAATTCCTAACTGTCAGGGTGATTAACCACTGGAATAAGCTCCCTACAGAGGCTGCGGAATCTCCATCATTGCAAATGTTTAAGAGCAGGTTCCACAAGCATTTGTCAGGGATGGTTTAAGATGGTACTTGGTCTTGCCATGAGTGCAGGAGACTGGACTCAGTGACCTCTTATGGTCCTCTCTAGTTTCTGTAATTCTATGCGAGTCTCTCCCAAACACTTCAGACAATTAGAGTGTGGGTCACTCATGGGTACAGACTTATCACAAGAGTCACAAGGTTTAAAGCCTGGGAACCAAGGCATGCTGAGCCCTGGGGCCAGGAGAGGCCTCAACAATCAGAAGAGGGCTAAATTTTTGTAACACTACCACCTACAATGTATCTACTATAAGCTGTACTTAAAACTAACCAACCATGAACAGAGTACAAAACCACTGAGAAGAACCTTGGGGAAGCAAGAAGAGTTGTTCCAACTATCATCACTGGTGGTTAAGAAGGAACTGTGAGGGGCATGTGGCTGGTGGCACCCCTTATACCAGTGCATGGGCGTGTGACTCTAGCAGATGGTAGTACAGACTCAACAGATACCACTGAGTGAAAAATCTCCAAAAATGGCGCACGTGGCATGAACAACTCTAGCTTGGAATGAACATGAACAAGCACTTGCAGAACACCACAGAATTAGAAGCCAGACCTCAAGCAGTCTAATGATGTTGCTATCAGACTGCTTCTGTGGCCTTGGGTAATGCATGTTAGGCCCAGACTTCTGAACTGAGTGCCAGATTTAGGTGACTAACTTTAGGCACCCAGCACTACTGAGAGCTGAGCTCTAACTATTTTGTGGATCTCTGAAAAGCAGACCTTAAAGCCAAAAGACCAAAGGGAGAGATTTTCCAACTTTCCAATACTCAGAGTAGTACTGTACTGACGAAGTAGTGTGTGTACAGCTCTGTGAGGATGAAATACACTCAATATTATGGGAGGGATTTTCTCCCTGGCCTGGCCTCTGTATGCTGCTCTTTCATGAACCCTCTCTGCTACCTGTTTAGATGCTGTGTAAAGTGTTTTTACGACCCTGCAAAGGTCCAGTAGAGGGGATGTTCTTCGCAGTGCCACCACTCATAAGTTGCCACAGGAGGTTGCCCTAATTTAGACAGTCTCAGTGGATGTCTACATTACACCACGGAATTCTCCAATCCCCAGAGCAGCCCAGAATCTGATAACTATGAAGGGTTGCATGAAGCACCTGAGTGCTAGGTCTTATGCTATGCCTAGAAGGGGCCTAGGACAGATTCTCATCTTACGGGTATGAGCAAATAATTTCTGTTAATATCAACCCATTCCTTGTTAAGCCAAATAAGGCAGCAGTCTGAATAGGAACTAATGTACTGACACATACATCAAACTTTCTGGTTCCTGAGTTGCTGAGCCATGTGATGAGACTATTGTTCATCTTGTTAGATTACGAAGACAGTAACTAGAGATTTTATTTCCCTCTGCTGTGGCACTGCATTCCTCATCTGAAAATTTAAGTCCTTTCAGAAAAGCTGCATTGTTGACAGTTAAACTTTTTTTTTTTTTAAAAAAAAGGGAAACATCTTTTTCAAAGTAGCACAGAGGCGATCACTCTGATTTCCAAAACTTTTCTTTTTCTGAGAAGAACTTGTCTGATTGGAAACATCAGAGTATTTGTAACAATACATATACTGACATCTTGTTTTGGTCAGCATCAATATTTATTGTCTATTGATGTCAATATTTATCTCATCAGTCAAAAAATACTAATATTAACTTCAATAGAAGTCATAATCCATTTAATGTTGACACAAACTGTACTGAGCATAAGAGCAAATATTTAAGAATCAAAGCCAAAAGCATTTCCTGAAGGACATGAGGATGTTACATTCTGAAAAAGAAGTAGATCAGTGGTTCCCAACCTGTGGGCCGCAGACCCCAGTGGGGCTGGATGCTGCTAGGGTCTCCAGTTGCCAGGGAGACCCAGGCTTCCAGCCAGCCAACAGGAAGCTTCCCTGAGGCTGTGAGTTTTAAAAACTTCCGCCTTGAGCATGCAAAACATGATCAGAATAGCCTGGGGGGGGGGGGGGAGGGAGCCAGGTGCCCCCGGCTTCAACGGCCATGTAAGGGGGGGAAGGGACCATGGGGGGGAGTTGGGGATGGGGAGCCAGCAGGGAGGCGGGCAGGAAGGAAACACTGGGCAGGCGGGCAGGAAGGAAACACTGGGCAGGCGGCCATGGCCACCGCGGCTCCCCGGCTTGGGAGAGGGGGCCACATTCTGCTCCGTGTGGGCCATATTCTGCCCTGCACGGGCCACATTCGGAGCATGGAGGCGCCGCCACACTTGCTCAAAACAGGGGGCTGCAGACTTTCTTTCCCCTCACAAGGGGTACCCAGCCTTAAAAAGGTTGGGAACCACTGAAATTCCATTGAATACACTGACTGGATCACTGTAAACATACAAAGCATAGGGTCCAATCACCAGCAAAATAACCAAAGTACAGAATGTTCCTACACATGCACACTGAGAGCCAGTAACTGTTCAACACTACAGTCTCAGATTGATTTTTGCATATTTTCTATTTCATTCATTTGATATGGAGAAAATCGCATCCCACGCGTAAAAGAGGACTTCACAACAGATAGAATGATGAGATGAATGGACTTTTATGAGTCTATTTAAAACATGATGGCTTGTTGACTGTTAACACCTATAAACTACAATGTCGCTGAAAACTGTGAGAGAAAAGAGGTTTCTGTTAAAGAGTTAGCACTCTGACCCCTTCAGTTAACAGAAACAGGCAGTTCACATACACAAGGCTTCAGCATGTTGTAGCAAAACCACAGAAACCCAGAACTGCACGATTGATATAACTGGGGTAAACCAAGCAATAAACAGAAAGCTACACTTTTCCTTAAAGAATGCCTGAAAGGTGTGCTGTATTCTCTCCTCCACTCTTCCAATAAGCATACAATAATAAGCAAGGGAAACAAAACATCCCTCCACCCCACCTCCTTGCAAGTCACTTTGAATTTGTGCCCGTAAGAAAAAACAAATGCTGTCATCCTAATATGGCTGCACCATTTCCAGGAATACTGCATTGCCATAAGGAATAACACTTCTTTGTTCTTCATGCACAGCTATCAAAGTTTTTCCATGTATAAGATACTTTTTATTCTGTGTTTCACATTTCTGTGTCAGGTAACACTGCACTAAAAGCACATAGTCCACCCCCCACCCCCCTCAGGCAGCAGGGTCCTCCATTTCTGAAAAAATATGACAGTATGGAGGGAGATGATAATGGAACCTGACTATGCCTGGAAATTTTGCCCATGCTTGGTTTCCCTAACGGTAGATGTAGTCTCAGTAGTGGATGACCTCAATTATCCAGATGTCACAGGACACATTAAATAAGTTCAGAGGACTGACAGAAGTTTAACAATTAGGAGAATACAACTCAGTTTTGTATGTCGGGAGGAGCACACTGTATTGGACTACAGTTAAAGGGCCAACCCCCTAAGCAGTTAAGTCTCTGCCCCTTCTGTACTGTTGTCAGTGCAAAAGATACCACAAGCTGTCTTAAAAAAGAACCGAACAGTTTGGCTAGTGTTTCTTTTGGTGCACAAGAATTCCTGACAGGCATAAAACTCTATACAGCCCATTCCTGGCCCTTCCCAGTATAGATAGTATTTCAGAAGTATGGCCACAGTGCCGTCCACTCTAGCAATCCCAGAGCAGTGGAACAGCCTTCAGATGTCTACTATTAGCCAGTATAATTTGGAGCTGCAATGAGACTGCTTGAAGTTGCAGCAGGGAGCAGACTGACCCAATTGCCTCTTGGATAAGGGATTCCAATAGTGTTGTTATGCCCTCTCTGCCCTCTTCAGGGATCTAGTCCTACAGTTTTAGATGCAGATTCTGTCAGTACATACCTGTGGGTGCACCCACCACAGAAAAAGCAGAACTGGGTGGTTTACTGAGTAAAAAGAACCACAGAAACCCAAAAAGTGCATTCAGGACCTCTTGCTGTGGCAGCACAATGGATTTTATTTCTGGTGCAGGCCACAGCATAGACAGTGATCTGTTATTCAGATCCACTGACAACCCCTCTGTACTGGGTCGCAAGGAGCTAGAGAGGTCATGAAATTATTCCATTGAAAACTGCTGGAGACAATAACTGTTGCCAATCTACCTAAGTTTTGTGCAGCAAAAGAAGGTCAGCATCACCAAACCTTGTGATTATATCACAAGTCTCATGATATTTAGTGTTTTTCCTGAAATTATGCAATTCTGTGTGAATCTCAGCTTTGATTTAAGCAAAGTCAGATTTTCTCCCTCATATTCACAGAAAAGAGCTTGAAAAACTAACTTGAATCCACCCAGAAGTCTCAAGGAAAAAAAAAATAAATTTCATGATTTTAAAGACAATCTGATAATTTTGGGGGGGCCTGACTCATGCTTTCTGCATACCTGGCATGGGCAAAAGTGGGATTAAGTCTTCATTGTAAAAAAAAATAGCCAAGTAATTAGATTCTCAACAAACTTTTAATGATTACTCACTGCTGCTTGGCTGGGTTGTTGTTTTTTATATCTTTTAGGCCTTAATTTTGTAAAGTGCTCCAGTTTTTTCCCTTCCTCAGATGGTAGTTCTGAGATGAATCCAGAAGTTCGTTTGTCTGGTTTGCTGGAAAGGAGTGGTGGGTCTTCTATATGGATAGGTACTTCTTCCAGTGCTTTATCCAGGTCAAATTCCATTTCTACAAGCAATCAAAACCTTCATTTAGGACTTAATTTGGTATTTTAAGCAGAAAGTAATGGCATCTTTTGCTTTCAGGTGGTAGCATGTTTGTAAGAAGATGGACCACAGCCATTGAAAGTTTACTTCTGGACTCTCTTACTACAGAAACTTCAAAAAACAAAGCAAGTTCATTAGACCACAAATTGGGAATCTTCTATATTTTCAAGTAAAGTAACACCTATCTTACATTGTGAAATTGATGAAGTGGTTTTAAATAATTTATAGAAAGAAAAGAAGAGAAGGGAAGAAAAAAGCATCTTACTTACCAAAAGCCCTAGATACAGGCCGGAGCATTCTACTGTGGATGCTTTTTCTTTTAGATTTAGGAGTCATCTATGAATGAAAATAAAATAAAGAGGTGTATATTTGGATAGAAGAAATTGTACAGAGTAATTCTAATCTTTAAAACCAAAAAAATCACTTCATAAGTCATATTTGCCTTGGAAATCCAGGAAATCTTCCTTTCAGAAAATTTAACTGACATTTCATTGATGTAAAACTGACTATACAACAGGGGTGGCCGAACTTATGGAACTCAAGAGCCATACAAGTTGATTATTAAACCTTCAAGAGCCGCACTGAGGCATATATCCATCTACTTTTACCTACTCCAAAATTACTAAGTTTAAAATTCATTGCACACTTTAATTTGATCATAAAAAGAGGGCAAATATTGATCCTACTAATGTCAGATTCTAATAATTAATTAAGTTTACCATGAAAATTAGGCCTATACAGTAAAAATTTAGATGCTGCTTGATGTAGCAGACTGCAGGCTAGTGGTGAGTTTTTTAAAATCCCAACCATGCTGCACTTCTCCCCACCATCCCCAACCATACTGCACTTCTCCCCACTGTCCCAACCCCCTCCTGAACTCCTAGGCTGGAGCTGCTTTCCTGAATTGATTTGCTGATGTTCTTCTGGGAGCCACACTTTTTCATTCAAGCGCTGCATGTGGCTCCCGAGCCACAGTTTGGCCACACCTGCTATACACCAATGAGGCAGGGCTAGAACAGAATCCAAAACATCCAACTGATTTCGAGCTTGAAATACAAGTAACCCTGAATATTACAAAGTGATCCTCAGAACAAGAGAGGTAACTTCTCAGTTTTATATTTGGAGAACTTGAAAGCACAAAGAAGTAAACTGACTTCCCCACTATTGCAAAGTGAGGGGGAAATCTCAATTGTTCTGACTTCCGTGGTAACTGCTTCCTCAGTTCATTTATCAATGACACCTTATTGAAATCAATTAAAAAAAATTAGGCATCTAGGTCTTTTGTCACCATCCTGTTTTACATGTCCATTACTCTAAAAGAAGAGAATCTTTTAAAGCTTATCAACGTTGCTACGTCAGATGAATTGTTGAGCATGCTGCATTTCTTAGTATTACTTTGTTAAAAGCAATTATTTTTTTTTCCTGAAAGCTAAATGTTCTGTTTGCATACTGCACTTTTGACATTGAGTTGCTTAATAATTACTCTGGATTATATACCAATTTGGCAGAATTTGTTTTTTTCACTAATTTCAATGATTAATATTGATTGTTATTTTAAGGATTTTTCTTCAATTTTTATTTTTTTACAGTTGCTGGAGACTCAATGGGAGAGTGGGTATGGTTGGGATTAGGGCTGCACAGAAAGCAGGGCTGCAAGGGGCTCCCAGAAATGATGGGGGGGGGGAGGGCAGGAGGAAAGAAGAGGACTGCTTCATGACTGAAGGGCCCAAGACACAGAGGCACAAGGTGTGGGAGAGGCTGAAGTCCTGGGAAGGCAGAGCAGAGACCACCCTCAGACAGCACTGTGAAGCTGAAGAGCCCCAGCCATGAGGTGCTGGGGAACAGTTTCTCAGGATGGCTCCCACACTGGTGGCTGGTGAGGGAGCAGGGCCTTGACAATGGGGATGCAGGCATAAGGAGCAGGGTAGGCTGCAGCTCTGGTGGGACAGAGCAGAGACTGCTGGCCAGGAATACGAGAAGAGAATGATGAGTACCTGGCAGCTGGGGGAATGAGGAGGGAACCTGTTGTTGGATGTCTCCTACTCAGGGATGGAGCCAGTCACCAGTAGAGCAGCCTCCCCCCATGGCCATGGTCATCCTCCTCCTCACCTCTACCCAGGGCCTCTGCTCTGCCTTGCCAAGATTATAGCCTTCCCCAAACATTGTGCCTGCAGGGACTGGGTGTCACCAGCTGTGTAGCAGTACAGGGTGTTCTCTGCAACTCCTCTGGTCACAGACTCACTGCACCACACGCCATTTAGGAACACTGGAGACATCCCTGGGCAGGAGTCATTCTGTAATGGGATAGCCTCCCTGTGGCCAAGGATGCAACTTCTATGTGTCACTCTGCTGATGGCAGCAAAATCACCACCGTCAGTGCATCCTTCTGGGTATGATTGGTGGGTCTCGGTAGAACCACTCAATCACTCTGGAAATTGCCATAGCAACTCCAACCTGGGAAATGGAGTCGCTGTAAGCGGTCAGCTTAGCGTAGTGTCTAGTGAGGGATTAGTAAATCATCAGGAGATATGCAAGGTAGGTTATGTACTTTGCACATCTCCCGTCGACTGCTGCTGAAAAGCGTGGCAAGTATAGCCTAGGACTTAGAGACCCCTTAAGCTCTGCTTAACAGACCTCCTTCCTGCCCCTCCAGGGACAGCAAGACTGTTGAGGGCTCTCTGTTTCTGCAGGGCTGCTGACATACCCACTGTCACCAAGTGAAGGCTTTTTTCTGTTTGTCAAAAAATGTTAATTGAAATTGAATTTTGCCAAGCCAAGTTATAGATTCTTCAAACACATGTAGTCCTAGAAGATACAACAACTCCAGGACTTTTTTAAGAAGTGAAAACCTGCCTTTACCAGCTGCCTCTCTGGCTATGTCATGGTTTTACACAAGTATAGATTGTAGTCACAGAATATGAATTCAAAATGTATTTATTGGAGGCATACATTATTATTAACTAACTTTTTTACCCCTGGATTAAAGAAAATTTTGTGTTAAGGAAATAGCTGCCAGACTTAACACTTCATGGTTCCTCTTGGGAAGACAGCCACAATTATTTTGCTCCTGGAAGTTCATATGGTAAAAAAGCCTTTTTGCAATGGATCAGGCTTGTATCAGCCATTCTGAGCCTCATAGATAATTTAATGAAGCTGAAGACTCTAAACTATAAAGAGTTTGGCACATCTGCTTGCTTAGCAGCATATATATATTTCTGTCTACTTTTTACTCCTGTTAAAAGCATAATGTTACACAGCTGAGAAAGAGTCAGCACACTGAATTCACACTGGCTTGTGAACAATCAACAAATTTTATTAGTTGGGTTCTAGCTTCAGAAATTCTCACCGGTGAAGAATGAGCCAGAAAGGTACTTAAGCAGCAAAACTGCTGAATGATTTTGCAATGTGGGTGGTTTAATTTTTAAAGGTTTTTTTTTTTTTAAATTAACAGGAATTTCAGTGAAAATAATAATTAGATAAAATAAGAACAATACAAATGTGTTATAGATGTGTGCATGAAATACATGTGCACACACATACTTCAGTTGTCTGTATTAGTATTTCCATCTGAACAGGAAGGGCTGTACCCTTGGCACTATTCAGACCCAGTCAAATTTATGATACATTTTCATATTAGTATTAAGTGGGTAACCTACTTCCATTTGATCAAAGCAAGAGAGAGTGATACCAGGCTATATAGTCACTTGATTGTGTCTTTGGAGCAACGGAGATGTTTTCCCACTATTATTATGAAGTACTGTCTGAAACCAAGGTACCTTTATGTGGCAGGTGGTTTCTAATTCCAGAGGGTGTCATCTCCGACATGCATCAGTAAATTATATACTTTCATGAGCATCCAGAAGAAGTCATCACCAACTCCTTTTCCCTTGTCATCTGAATAAGCTTCAGATTTAAGTCATGGAGTAACCATAAACCTGAAGCTCCAGAGTGCTATTTGATTTCTGACACTTTTCAGAGCATAGCTGCATTCCAAACTGAAAAGTGCCTCTGTAATGCACCATAACACAGAGTGAGAGGAAAGAACAAGCACTATAAAATGGCTAACAATAAATGCAGTTTTTATATCAAGATTCTTCGAGCAGGCACAGGCTCCATCAACAGCTTGATGGAACTGTACAGAACTGCTCAGCTAAACACGTAGTAGACAAGGGTGAATGCAACTAGTGGCTCCATGGACATTGCCACAATCATACACTTAAACAGCTGTTGGTTTACTCTAGTAGAATCTGAATGTTAAGCTATGTCCACGTCCAATCCTAAAATGTCTAATGCCATTTCAGCTCCTATTATGAGGAGCTGAAGCCAGTTTAGCACTGGGGTGGCTCAACAATTAGATCACTATTACTAGTTATATGTACCTTTGCAGCCTATTCCTCATGATAATGCATCTGCCTGTATTTTGGTCCAGCTGCTGTTCTTTGTGGTAATGCACTTGGAAGTTGTATCCACAAAGCTGATGAGGTCAGGCATTGCTGCGAGAATACCCAACAGCTCACTAACTGATGTGTGCACTCACAAGGAACAATAGACAGACTATTTCAGCTTTACCAGGAGCGTTCTCAGAATAGTAGGGCTCTATAAGCACTAGGACACCAAAATCTGGACAGCAATACAAAGTGCAGAGGACAAGCACTGAAATTATAGCATTGATTCTCCCAGCCCTTCAATGCCATGACCATGACAGATGCCATTGGAAGGGGAGACTAGGAGCTATGATCGTTCTCAGGCACTGTGGCTGGTGATTGTCCGTGGATATGAATGACCACCAAAAGTCCTTTGCCAGCTTGGCAGGGCACACCGACTACAGGGCTCCTGGATTTGGGGATGGAAGGGTATATAAATGCTGTCCACTTGCTAGCCCAGCATAAGTAATGGTTATCCATACAATTTTATTAAGTTGTTTAAACTGTTTAGATTTGGTACAGGTAACAAGATGGACTTCTTGCCAAATGACCTTTCTGGATCACATGTGCAGCAAAATGGGTCAAATATCTATTTTAAACACATAAGAGGCCATTGTGGACGTAATCTCAACCAGTATGCAGTGTCCTCTGGCAGCACATCGTGTTTCATTACTAAAGGGTACCTGTGAATTTCTGGGTCATGATCTTTTCTGCAGCATGTAAGGTGGGCTTAAAGAAAGATGATTTTCCACTGTTACCAGATGCTATTCAGACTTCCCTATGGTCATGCCCCTTCCACCTTCACTCAGGAAGTCTTCTGCTTCTGGTCCCACAAACAGAGTGGCAGCTCACTAATCTTCTACCTCATGTTACAGCCCCTGCTTTTACAGCCAAATTTGGGGGCAGTAGTACCCCCCCCCCACTCCGAGATTGTTACCTGAATAGGGCACCTCATTGAGCTTTCTCTGGCCCCTGGTCCCTCCTGTCTCCCTGTCAAGCATGGTGAACTTAGCCAAACGGAACAGGCAAAAGACTTAGGGCTACTCTGCCAATGAGGAGACCCATGCAGAGGCTACACAGATGGAGTTTTGCTACACGTACTCCCAAGTCTACAAAACCTTGCTCTCTGCCGAGGACAGGGACTCCGAATATAAATAGCATGCTGATATCTCTGTATATATTCACAGCAGTTATTTCCCCTTTGGACACCCTCTTCAACACCAGCAACCCTATAAACTAAACCATGCTCACTGATTAAAGACTCTTTAATCAGGGTCAGATATTCCCCGTGAAGTTCCCCAGTCCATTCTATCTTAACTCACAGGCCCCAGGCCATTTTCTTAAGTGAGTAACTGAATTACTTTACCAGATCCCTTGTTTTCTAATGCTCCTTCCCAAGAGGAAAATCTGTAATCTCTTGGGGCTAGCCCCTCTATATTTCCTCTCCAATTATATAACTAAATTTGGAGGAATGCTGGGGCTTTTGAGGAAAAAAACAACTAGAACCACATTTTAAAACACTCTGGCCACTTTTCTCTGGGTTTTAGAAAACTGTGCGCGCCAAGCAAGAGAATGTTTTATCTTTATAAAACAATCATGCAGATTAGAATAACTGACATAATGCCCAGAACATTCAGGATACAGCATTTTCCACCCCCCCATCCGCTTCAGTTTTTAAATTTCATCTTGTTCCACCCAAACAAGCCTGTTCAATTGCCCTCTCTCCCTTCATGCCCATTTTACTTTTCAAAAATTTGTTTTAAATACCCCCCAAACACCTGTACATGCATCTTTCACTAATGAAAAAGCAGAGAAAGTGACAGCGTAGGAAGTGTATTGTGAGACCAGTGCTCATAAACTAGATATTATTCAACATGACAACGAAAAACAAACCAGCCAAAACACAATGACCTCATAGCTCTCTTCATTCTCAAATTTTTTTTTAACATGAAAAGCCTAATTTCTGCTCATTTTAAGATATAATTAAATCAAACTAGCCTTGAGTTCATTAAATTGAACAGTAACATTTTTGTTCATACCTCTTTCATCAGCATTCTCCTTTATTTTAGTCTTAACATCAAGGTCTGTTTTAAATTCATCAGATGTTATGTTAGCTCAACCTTCTCGTAATCTCATCTCTAAACTGCTGTGTATTTCATTCAGTAACTGAAGACGGATGACACTACAATCTCCCAGGAGACCAGGAAGGCAGTATAGAAGCAAATGGAGCACAAAAACATGAACAAGTAGGCCAGAAACAGCAGAGCTAAAAAAAATACTTACACTTGTACAGCAGAGTGTCTCCAAGCAGCAAAAAAAGAAAAGGAAAAAAAGAAAGAAAAAGAAAGAAAACAGAATATGAATGGAGGGAAGACAAAGCAACAGCAGTTCCCAAGGAGAGAGGCAAACTAAAACTCACCAAAAGTAAAGAAAACTAAAGCCAAAACACTTACAAGTCTTAGCAGGAAGGTGATATGCAGGAATGAGATAAAAACCCTTCATATGGAGAGAGGCATGGCAATAGGTTTCCGTTCTTCATTTTTGTATGGTATATTTAACCAGGGCTGTGGCTTACAGCTAAATTAAGACCTGTCATTTTCAACCAATGCAGCTCCACCAATGGGAGCAACACCTGAACTCATCCTGTGCTCAGGCTTCTCCTATTGCTACTAATAGTGGAATTTTACTTGTAGCAAATTGAACACCTGATTTTTCCTAGTGTAGACAAGGCTTCTGATTAAAACCTTTAGCTTTATCATAGAGAGCATTTAAGCAAAGAAAACACACAGATTTCCTTAAAAGAATGTAAATTAGGTTCACCTGAGTCCTAAATATCAACACTATCATGTAGAAACCTAGAGACTTAAACGTAACAGAGTTTAGAGTAAGGAAAAGTGCTTACATTTAATACCATGATGCCTTAGGCCTGCACAATAATAAGGTGCCACAGATATTCTCAAATTTTTCAGACTGAAAAATTAACACTTTCAAGCACTCTGTTTAACAGCACCATGATGGATATTGTTTTTATAATGCTTAACGTGCTGTCCTTTAACTTGCCAAGGAAAGGTCTGCAATGCAACAAAATACTATATGATTCTTAGGAATGCGAAGTTCATTGTGTAGCTATTCAAGGGACAGAAAGTTTAACTATTCAATGGACAGAAAATCTTTTTTTTTTTTTTTTAGATTTTCTTATCAGGCAGAGTGTTTCCCTGATGTTATCTGCAGCTAACTGTCTCAAAGACAAAAGTGCTTCTGAAGGACGAGAAAAAAATCCTCACATAAGCATCATGTTCTTTATCTCCCACACTTGGCTGGGAAATCCCATCTGGCTCTAGCGCATACAACCTTGGCTTTATCTTGGACTACATTCTCCTCCGCTATATTTGTCTGGCCAACCTGCCTGTTATCCACCCACTGCTGCCACATTAGTTTTGTATGCTGGTTGCCCACAATTCTACCATAATCATCCTTTGACTTTTCATTGTTTCCCATCTTGATGGACTACATTAACTCCATTCTCTAGAGACACCTCAAATTCTGGTTGTCCAGAATCTACCAGGGTACAAATACTTCTCTACCCTCCTTCTCAGACATATATGGCCACCACACTCTTACTCTGAAACATTATCTCTGGACACCAAACCATTTTGCAATCCAAGTCCAACTGCCTCTGATTTTGAAAGCACTCATAAAACTTGCTGCCCCCCCCCCAATCCTGTTTCTTGGCCCACATTTTCCTATTCCTCTCAATTTGTTCTGCCATGAACTCATCTCTGTCCCTTTCCAGGCCTTCCAGTACTAGGAAATCCTGCTCTCCCATAGCTCTGGCTGTCTGAAACAGTTTTCCTGTACTCTTCCAGCACACCTCTTTGAAACTGCTCTGGAAAACTGTATTCTTGTAGATGATTTGGGAAACATTCTAGGCTGGGGATCATGATATGCCTCAGCTCTGTATAATGCTCATTACTTACAAGTCTTTTTGAACATGCTTCTCAGTGCACTGCTATGGGAGTTAGGCTATTCCACAAAGTCTTGCTTGTTAAACCTTCCTTCACAGTGAAAAACATTCACTACACGGCCTGGGTGCAGCCTGAAATGGAGGAGCTGTTTCATTAACAATTGTGAGTGGGGCACAAAGCTGTGGTGGATGCAAAAGAGTTTTCTGATGGGCTGCTTCTTTTCCGACTAATCTCCTGAAGGAACAAAATCACTGCCATAAAGCATATTTATGCTATTTACATAGCTGCTGGAATGGCAAAACATGTTTGCTCTTTTCCATTATCTGTTAAATACATGCTGAGTGCCTTCATTTTACATAGGCATTACGCGTGACTTGTGGTTTGAAGCTTATTTGAAAACCAGCACCAGAGGAACACCCACAACTTTTTTCAATATTTTGTCTTTTTGGCTAAAGAGCAAAGAATGTCACATAGCCTGGGTCCAAAAATGTTATCTACCTTGAAAATGTAGAATCTTTTGAGAAATATTTTTCCAAAACTAAATAACTCTTACAATAAGGCTCCCATGCTTGCATTTAGAAGTGAAACTCCATCAAAACCCTTCTTCATAGTCATTGTTTTTTGTAACACTCCACTGCTGCAGAGGTACTTAAAAAGCTCAGCTGAGATTAGGGCCTCAGTGAGAGAGACAGCTTCCAAAGAGTTTGCAATCTAAGACCTTGGTGCAACAAAGCTTTATGCAAATACTTAACTTTCAACCTGTGACTCCTTCCATTAAAGTCAAAAGAACTACTCACATACTAAGTTACAGTCTAAATAGCTTTGCTGGATTGGTGTCTAAACAGACAAAAGAGAGAGCAAAAAGAAACTCTATAATCCTCATTTGACATTTGGGGAACAAAGGCACAGAAACTGCTAAGCTACTTGCCCAGAGTGACCCAGGAAACTGATTGTGGAACTAGGAACTGATTCCAGACCTAGAGAGCTCCCTCTGTAACAATTTACCTGCAATCTCAGACTTCCTTTTCATTCTTCACAAATAAAGTAACCCAACTTCTAGAGTAAGTGAGGACACCACTACTGAAGACGGAGCACAAAAGAGCATGTAATCTTCAAACACAGTTTCAGTGAAAATGAGGCCCAGTCTACACTTGCCATGCTTTTTGGAGGCAGTTGACAGGAGGTATGCAAGATACATAAAATGCCTTACTTATCTCCGTTGCCTCACTAATGCCCACTTACCTCCCACTATACACTGTGCTAAGGCAATGCTCTCTGGTCACTTTAGCATTACACCACTGCCAGGGCTGGAGTTAGTATTGTGAACTCCAGAGCAACTCAGCACCTGCTTAGCTGCACCTGGAAGAGCATGCTGACAGCGGTGATTTTCCTGCCACCTGTATAGACATAGTCTGAGACTGGGAAGGAGAAGAGAGGAAATTCTCAAAGGCAAATAACTGGCAGAGGGACTATATATTTTCAAGAATTTAAGATATTACAAAGAATCAAAGAAATTAGATGTATTTACAAAAAAAAAAAAAAAAGACTTGGCAATGTACTTTTAACTGATACTAAGGGTTCTCAAACTGTGGGTTGCCCCCCCGGGGGGGGGGGGGGGGGGGTGTTGCACAGAATTCTTTTCTGAGATTTGCAATTTGCTTTGATTAAACCAGGGTTGTCAAACTTATGGCCTATGGCCCATAGCTGGCCTGCCAAGGATGCTGAACCAGCCAGTGGAGCTGCTGCCTGGGAGCTCTCTAAAGCAGGAAACAGCAAACGCCCGCTGCTGGCAGATCAGAGCAGGGTTAGGCATGTCCCCACTGCTCCCACCCCCACTCTTTGACTCACTCACATGATCCAAGTGATCCAGCCAATCCCAGCTCAGCTCTGCTGTGGTCTGCTGACCAATCAGAGTGTCAGTCACAGCAGGCTAGGCTGGGCATCTAGAGAGCTACAGCACAATGCACAAACCACAAACAAGAAAAGAAAAGGGGGGCAGGAACCATGTGGGGAATGAGCCATTCAAAGGCAAGCAGGAACTGAGCCCAACCAAAGCCCAGCATGCTGGATGACTGATACCAAATTGGGGAGAAGGGGGGGGGGGGAGGAAGGAGCCCAGCCTGTCTGTGACTGAGACTGGATTGACTGCCTGCGTGGGGTAGGGGAAATGGAAAGGGTAGGCATCTGGGAGCTGCCCAGCAGGAGAAGGTGGAAGGGTCTGAAATCTGCTCAGCAGGCGAAGGGGAAGTCTGGGAGCTACCAAGGAGGGGTAGGAGGATGGTTCTGGAAGGTGCCCAGCAGGGGAAGGGAGGGGTCAAAGAGCCAGAGTGGGGAAGGGGAGCCCACAGGACAGGGAAAACAGAAGGTATGGGAGAGTGGGCAGGGTAGAGGAGGAGAGGTGAAAGGGGAGCCCATGCTGCTCTGAATGTGACAGGGGAAATAACCCTAACCCCAGTGAAATCATTAGCTTTATTCATAGGAGGGTTGCACAAATTCATTCATCATTTTAGCGGGTTGCAGTATTGCAAAGTTTGAGAACCCCAGGATTATACAAAAGAAAAAAGTTTAACCAGACATTTTACACAAATCCCTGCTCAGTTCCCATGTCCTTGGGAAACACAACCCTCAAGGCTACAATACCATTCCCCACACTTCCATTATTCTCAAGAGCAGAACTACTAGGGGCATTGCACATCTATAAATCATGAAAAGCATATCAGCACTCACTGGAGTACAGTAGTAAGTTAACCATTCTTCCTTGTTCCAAAGGGGTAGCCATGTTATTCTAGTTCAGCAAAACAAACAAGTAGTCTTGTGGCACTCCCGTGAAAGCTCATGTAATAAATAAATGTGAAATCTTTAAAAGTGCCTTGTTCATTCTCCCTTGGACCACTGAGTCTTTGGGTGGGTATGTGGCTAACCCATCACTGTATAAGAATCGAGGAACATGGCATAAACAGCGTTTTGGTTCAGTAACACTTCCAACTTTATATCATATTTTAAAGGGTACATTCTCAGCAGAGAGTGCAGGGATTTAGCCAAGTATTTTCCATTTTATACTGATGAAGTCACTACGTCATTATCCTTGACATCTGCCCTAGCATACCATTATCCTTGAAAATTAAATGGAGTACTAAAATACCTGACTTAACTAACTATCTGGTCTAATATTCAACTGCAAAGACAATATATTGTTTAGACATAAATCAAGAACCTGGTTGTCGGCTGATGAATTCAGTGGAGCTATGCTAATTAACATCAGTTCAGGATTCAACCTTCAAGGCACTTCTTGAGTTTGCAATTTATTTACTATCTACACAGGGAGTACAATGGGTTTTATGTTTGTAAAATGATATGTATATCACAAATGTAAGGGATGTATTTGTTTTACTTCTTTCAAGAAGTGATAGTAGAAAACAATACACAGTTCTGAATCTGTTCATTTCAGTCTCATCTAAGTTGTATTGACTTTTAGAATTACTTTGCATAACAATGGCCTACAAAGAAAAGTGGTAGCAATGGAATAGGATAAACGTAGATTTCTCTTTAATTTAGTGGGAGTGGTCCTGCCTCTGGCAGGGGGTTGGACTAGATGACCTATGAGGTCCGTTCCAACCCTATGATTCTATGATTATTTTCATTTTACTAGCCATGAAACCTTTACTTTGCTACTTGTTGAGATGTGGCTCATACGCATACTGAGAAATTCAGCAAAATTGTAGATACATTTTTGTTTTAACTAGAAATACTGTTTCTATAGAATTTATTTTAAGCTACATAATGCCTACTATTAAAGTATATGGGGGGGGGGGGAGCCAAAGCTTCAGTTCCAAGGAAGTAAAGGCCTCCTTGGAATAAATTTAACAGTTCCTGAAAGTATTTATAAACTCACAGTTCTTCATCTTGGGTAATTTTATCTTTAGGAACCATGTGTGCAGAACAATTTGCATGTGGTTCAGAATATACGTTCAGTTTCATCCATTTTGTAAGCAAAATGGATACTCAAAAACATCTTGAATTATCTCTTTTCTACAGAGCTATTTAAAGATCTGAAATCCAGGATGGAGCTAAGGGCCATTTGTACAGCAAGCATCCTTCTTTAGAAAACTAAATAACTCCAGTATTTGCATTTTGATCTGAAGCAGCATCTCTATGTCGAATACTGTAAATACTGGGCGGTTTAATTAAGATGCAATTCTAAGGTAATCTGAGCATTTTAAAGGATGTCCATTGTGTATTTTATTGGCGAACAATGTCAGTAAAACCTTTGTGCTTCTGAGCTCATAGGCTGGATATTAGAAGTTTGTAGAAAGGATTTGATTTATTTGGTCCTGTGGATGTGGATATTGTAGCAGCATCAGATCCTCACTGGAAATGGGAAGGAAAAAAAAAAAAAAAAAAGACTTTTGCACCTCTCCTTTTCATGCTCCGATTGATCCAACCCAGGGGTTCTCAAACTGTGGGCTGCAACCCCCCCCCCCCGGGGGGGAGGGTCACAAGCAACTGGGAGGGGGGTCCACAAAATTTTTGAGAGTTTTGTAATTTGCTTTGATTAAAGCAGGGGTGTCAAACTTACGGCCCGTGGGATGGAGATGGCCAACCAAGGGCACTGATCTAGCCAGTGGAGTTGCTACCTGGGAGCCCTCTGCAGCAGCAAACGATAAACACCAGCTGCTGGCAGAGCAGAACAGGGTCAGGTGTGTTCCCCTGCCCCCCAACTGACTCACTCACATGATCCAAGTCACAGCACAGGGGAACAAAGGAAGCGCTCCAGCCAATCCCAGTTTAGCTCTGCTGCGGTCTGCTGACCAATTAGCGTCTCAGCCACAGCAGGCTGGGCCGGTGTTCTGGAGAACCACCATAACACCCCCAACCAAATGATCATGGTCAGTCAGAGTCAGTCAGCATGTTAATCTAATTGACAGCACAATGCACAAATACCAGATCAAGGCTTTAAAGAGAAGCTGCTAAAATAAAGTTTATTTGCAGATTTGATTGCTTTGCTTCAGAGCTTAATAGGGACTTTGGATTTTTCTCTCATTACAACAGATGATTTGACCTCATCTTCCTCTATATGCTGTTCTCCAGTGTTTGAATCTTTGAAACTGCTTTGATTTCCTGTTACAGTGTGACCTGCTGCCATGACTTACACTTCCCGGCATTTATTTCCTCCCATTATGTGAGTTCCCCCATCTTCAAAGCAGCTGATGAAGTGGGATTTTCTCCCATGAAAGCTCATGAAATACAAAAATTTGTTAGTCTTTAAGTACCACAGGACCCCTTGTTTATTTTACTGAACTAGACTAACACTGCTGCCCCTTTGGAACTTGATGAAAAGAAAAGGTGGCCAGGACCGACATGGGAACAAGCCAATCAAAGGCAAACAAGAACTGAGCCCAACCAAAAGCCAGTATGCTGAATGACTTACAGTGAGTGGGGAAAAAGGGGGGGAAGGAAGGAGCCCAGCCTGCCTGTGACTGAGACTGGACTGACTGCCTGCACGGAGTAGGGGAAGTAGAAAGGGTAGGGGTCTGGGAGCTGCCCAGCAGGGGAAAGAGGCTCAGGGAGCAACCCAGTAGGAGAAGGTGGAGGGGTCTAAAAGCTGCCTAGCAGGGGAAGGAGAAGTCTGGAAGCTGCCCAGGAGGGGAAGGGAGGTGGTTCTTGGAGCTGCTCAAAAGGGGTTTGGAGGGGGTCAGAAGGCTGCCCAGCATGGGAAGGGGTCTGGGAGTCAAGTGTGGGGAAGGAGAGCCCATAGGACAGGGAAAAGGGAAGGTATGGGAGAGCCTGCAGGGGAGGGGAAAGGGAAATCCATGCTGCTCTGAATGTGACATTGGAAATAACCCTAACCCCAATGAAATCATCAGTTTTATTCCAAGGGTCACACAAATTCATTTATCATTTTAGAGGGTCGCAGCATCGCAAAGTTTGAGAACCCCTGACCTACCCCTTGAACTGATCAACATCCAAGGCACAAATGCCAGTAACTGCTTTACCACAGGTAGATTTTCAGAGGCAGAGGCTGCATCAATTTTGTATTCTGAAAGCTATGACACTTCAGACATGAAACAGTAGAGATTTATGCCAGAGAACCAGACATAAATTACTTGGGGGCAGCAAATGGATTAGCAGCCTCTCTGCTCAGAATGTCAAGATACGAGGCACTCTTCCTGAAAACTCAAGTTAACAGAGCCATCATGCTCTCCAACGGACAAAACACCCAGTCACAAGAGGCTGTCAGGTATATCTCCCTAGCATACAGATAATCTTAAATCCTTTGGGCCACTTCTATAATATCATTACTAAATACAATACACATGAATGAGAAAATAAAAATCTCAAGCCCTCTGAAGTAAAAAAGCATATCTGCACTGCAGTTTGATGCCCACAGCCGGCCCATGGCAGCTGACTCAAGCTAGAGAGACTCAGGTCATGGGTCTGTTTAATTGTGGTGTAAATGTTTGCATACAGCCCATGCTCTGAGACCCTCCCTCCCTGCAGGTCTCCAGCCCAAGTTTGAATATCTACACTGCACTGAACGAGTCTCTTAGCTGGAACCAGAGACAGCCAGCACAGGCCAGTCATGAGAGTCTAACTGCAGTGTAAATAAGTCAAGTAAAGCATGTGGAAAACCCCATAGCTCCAGGATTGGCCACACAGGCTCAGTGAGCCCCCTGTGGGTCCCTGACTGTCCCCTTCTGGCTCCCTGGCACTCTCCTCCAGGGAGCCAGGTGTGCTCCATGTGGCACTGGGATGCTAGGGGAACTCCCGGCTGGCCCCAACATTGGAGCTGAATAAGGTGGCTCCTGTCCAGCATAGCCCCCCTCTTCCAGGGTCACCCTCCCCCTCCCCACCACAACCGCAAGAGACCGAGACAGTCCAGCAGTCACACCATGGCCCTTAGCGCTGGTGAGGGAGTGCAGGCAGGCGGCCCTCCCTTCCTCTTCCCGTCCCTCCCTCCCTGTGCTGGCGGAGCAGAGCAGAGCTGCCCTATCTAATCCCAGTCAGCTGCGGCTGGTGCAGAGCTGCAGCTTGCAGGGGCAGGGCCCTGGAGTGGCTTGATCTGAAGAGTTCAGACCACTTCGCCTCTGCCCACCCCAGGGCTGAAGGGGCTCGATCCTGGCCCAGGGCAAAGCGGTCTGACCTCTTCGGAGTGGGCCGCTCCAGGACCCTCCCCCCACAAGCTGCATCTCCGCACTAGCTGCTCTCCTCCCTCCCCGTGGCAAGGCACAGCTAGCTGGTGATAGATGGGGAGTGCTGCTCCACCCTGCCAGTGGACCAGAGAGAGGGAGGGAAAGCCACCTGCATATCTCCCGCCAGTGCTAGGGGCCGCGGCATGGCCGCTGGGCTGGCTTGGGCTCATGTGGTTGGAGTGGGAGGGTGGGAGAGAAATAGCTCTTCGGCTTTTTTGGGTTGCAGGCCCCTGCCCTAGCTTAACTAAGTACATGAGAAGATATTTCTCCATTAACAATCATTACCAAATGGTAAACAAACTAATATGATTGCATACTGTGCCAGATCAGAGAAACACTAAAACAAACAGATATGGCTAGAAGATGACTAACTAATACCATAGCAGAAATAATCTGACAGATAACAAATAGATGCAAATACAAAACTAATATCACACACACACACAAAACATTGTTTAAATAATCTAGCTGATAGTTGACCTGCATATTCACATTTTCTAAGTTCCCAGTCCAACACCATATTTAAATATGTGCTTCACATTCACATGCCAGAAGTCAGCCATGTGCTGAAGAACTGCTGGATGAGTGCTTAAGGTGTCTAATATTCTCTTAGCCCTGACCCTGCACCACAGGGAATTTTGCAACTGACTTCAATAGGAGTGAGAGCAAACCCTTAGGGTAAAGTTGACCCTGATCCAGAAGTGACGCACAAGGCCTGTGCATCAGTCAAGTTCTCCTGGAGCACAATTGGAGGTTTTCCATGGGACTGAGTGGTTCATAGGCCGTGCGCTGACTCTGTTCACAGAGGGTTCTGAATTTTACCCTCAGTTGAGAGATTTCCCTACCTAGGCAGATATCCATGAGACAGTCTATGAGCCTAGGAGAAAGTCAGAGATGATACAGAATGTGTATTTCTGTCTGATCTTATCTTCTGTAAGCCAGGAGTTGATGCGTGAGGCAATGAATAAAACATAGCCAAAAGCTGCAATTCCTCTGTGTTATATTACAACATATGGGTATGAGCATTCCCTGGAATCCTTAAAGACTGCACTATGGGACTCTGCTCAAAATGAGAATTTAAAAGCTAAAGTCACTTTTCATTCTGTTTTGAACAGGACATTTTCTATTCACCTTATACAGTTACTGTAGTGCAATCTCTTTATATGGAAGTGCAACTTACAAATGTAGAATTACTAATTGAAATGTGAAAATCTCCCCTCGAAAACAAGAAAAGAATTTTAGGAAGTCCCACAAGAACGAGCCAGTGGTGGATGATCACTGAATTCATTTAAAAAACCCAAAAGAATGAGCCTACAATTAAACTGGCAATAAGTGACAAAGTGTTGACTGCGACAGAATACAACTACATGCTCTTCTGCTACAAACCGAGCTTTTTATGGAAAAAAGAAAGGATCAGATTTGAGGGACAACTGGCAAAGTTCTTTAATGTAAAAAATATCCAATATCAGCACTACACGATTCATGCTCTAGAAAGAAATTGGAGGCACCTTTTCCATTTGGTGTAAGTGAATATTATTGAAAATAGTTTCTTGCACTCTTAATTTATTTTATGACATGCCAATATCTAGCACAGACCATCACAAGTAAGGTAGATTCTGACATAGAAATGTGAGCTAGATGCAGGAAAACAATACCATTGTGTGCCTGAATTGTCCATCACTATGATTTTAGTGTGCTTTCTCCCTCAACCCAATAGAGACCAAACAGACTTGTAATTTTGGGTTACCACATTCGTCTTTGAAGGAGCCTGATTTTCAGAGACTGGGGATACCATACGTTTTTGAAAGTCGGGTCTCTTTAAGGTGCCTGAAGCCGGAAAACTGAAGTCACCGGTGGCTTTTGAAAACCATAACCTGAATATCTAATGGGTATTCAAATTCAGTCCCAGGCATTCTGCTCCTCATGACAGAAAATATTTTCAGTGCCCCACACATGCAGCATTGGGGCCAGAAAAAGGCTAGCCAATCACAGCAGAGGGAAAATAGGCAGATTGTCTGCCTCTATCTAGGGATAATTCTTATACTGGCCCTGTACTCTATACCACTGTGTGTAATGATGTTCTATTGTTGAACTAGGTGTTTTCAAGATCATCAGTGTCTGGTGCTCTACTAGTAGACTATTGTCCACTCATAACTTTTCTGCTCCCTAAATAAAAGCTCAGAAATTGTCATTTCTTATCATTCTAGGACCAAATATTCAAATACCTAAGTAATTTTCTTTTAAATATAGCTACATTTTAACCCTTCTAAAGAAGATCAGCTTTCAAGCATCCTTCACAAACTTCACTTTTTGGCAGAATCCCTCATGTGTTGTAAGAATAAAGGATAAATCAGGCGTACATAAGTGGTTCCAGCCTGTGGTCTGGGAGCCAGAAGTGGCCCAAGGGGGCTTTCGAATTGGCTCATAGCTCCTCTTCTGCTGGTTGCAAAAAGAGCGCTGCTGTCTAAGGACTCAGGCATAGTGTGTTGCCATGGGGCTAAAACACTGTTGCAGGCTCCTTGCCACAGGGATGAGAGAGCAGCGCTCTCCTCCCCCTGGCTGTATAAAGCAGCACGGCAAAGCCATCCACCTAGGTCCATAGGCATTGTGGTGCTTGCTGGAGCCAGAGTGGAGATCAATGTTCTCCTTCCTCAGCTCCAACAGAAAGCAAAGCACTCTGCTTGGGTCCCTTGGCACTGGGTCCCTGCTGGAGCCAGAGGGAGGGGAGCACCGATCTTCTGTTCCCCTGGCTGCAAAAGGGTGTCACTGCCTAAGGACCCAGGTGGAGCACACAGAGCTAGAGGACACTTGCGGCTTGCCTGCTGCAGTCAGGGAGGGGAAGATCAGCAAGGAGTCAGCTGTTTTGCTGAAATCCTTCCAGCTGACTGCAGGAGTTGGGGGAGTGGGCCTGCTCAAGGAGACTGGTGGCCCCTTCAGGGTTATAAAAATGGTATCTGTGGTTTTCAAACCAAAAAGGTTGGGAGCCACTGTTGTACACAGTTTCCCTTTTGTACGGTAAATTAATCAGTCAGTCAATCTGTTGAAAAATATTACATATTCAGATGTATTTGATATTTTACTTAGGCTAAAACTGGGTGATTTATTTTAAGTTGGTGGTAAAATGCATCATTGCTTAAATATGTGTCAAACTTGTCTCACACTTTCTGAAAATCTGAAAAAAATATTTTATTAACTTTCATCACTGACTCAAATCTTTCAAAAAATCTCTGCTTATTCCTTTCTTCTGAGTAGAGTAAGTAGACTTTTCCATAAAGCAAGAAAGCCATCACATTCAATCTTTCTTACACATAACTTTGATCGTAACAAACCCTTAGATAAATACTGCTCTGATTAAATTTAGACACGTGTGATAGCAGTAGATCAGGGTAGCATCAATTTATTTTACTGAACCTTAGGAAGATCAGAAACTCCTAAAGTCAATAATGATCTATCATGTTCTATACTGGATCATTTAATCATTCCCTATGTTCTTTAGAACGGAATAGCAAGTTCTCCCACAACTGACAAGTCCTTTAGGTTATCGGGTCGCGGCCACAATGACATGTTGGCTAAGAACTGAGTGACTTCAGTAGCATTACATATGTTTGCTATTAAACACTTTCAGATTCTTTACAGGAAGATGTAGAAATAAAACTCAAAACTCTATTTTTTTTTTTTAATGATTTTTTAAGTCACATTCCTGGCACACCTTTCTATTCTGTCTCCTGATGCAAAAAGTTCAGAAATGAGTGGCATTTTTCTTCTCTGGAGTGGACTGGTAGGGATCTGTCTTTGACCAACTACCCTCCATCACCTTGATTGTATCTAAATATCACAGGGCTGCCTAAACACACCAGGGTCCCATTTGCAGATAGACCTGAACCAGCCCTTGCAGGAGGCTGGAGGTTTCAAGTTCAATACTTTATTTCCCTCTTCAACAACTCCACGGCCTCCTCTATTGCAGATGTCTTTGGGTTTGCTGGGACAACGTGACAGGAGTTTGTGGAAAGTATGGGCTGAGGCTCATGAACAGGCTAAATATCAAAGCCAAATTCAGTGAGAGAGAGTTGCAGATTTGAAGAGAATATTTCATACAGATCTGGTCTGCTTAGGTTTAAGCGCTACTTTAAATAGATGTCTCATAGAGAAGCAAGTCAACAAGCTATACATTAAAGTTTTAGAAGCTGGAGTTAAGGAGCTACTTCTCATTCAATGCTAATAAAGTAATCACAAAGGAAATTAAAATTATGCTCTTAAAATGTAATTTTCTTTTTTTATGTCCTCTTGGGAACTTTTCAATAATATATTCAGTTTTTACACTGACTAATTCCCTAAATTTTCACTGATGCCATTTAAAATGAGGTCCCACAGGATGAGCTCTTCTAACCTAAACATAAATTGCTCGGTGCAAACAAAAAATGGCCTCTTTTTTACCACACTGATTACATATACAATTTTTTTCAGGATCACATCTGAAGCATCTATGGAATTCACACAGCTAAAACAGACCCATCTGGAAATATCCATGACATAAGTTATTCTGGATAGAACTAGAAACTAAAATACATATTCTTAGGACACTTGTAATAACAACAAACTGACACCTGTACTGTAGTTCACCCTCATTATTGAGTTTGGCTCTCTGGGCCACTTCTATACAATCATACTCAATACCATGATATAAAATGAAGGCACCTAGCTTGCAGAACAGCCGTTATATGAAATTCTCTCTCAGGAATACTTGAAATCTGATACATTAATTTTTGCACAAAAGGGGTTTTCAGAACCATGGGAGATCAGAGCTCCCAGTATACAGTGCAATTCTTTGAAATACAGCTTTGTGCTCTTCAAAAAGTGGGTGTCAGTGAGAATCAGAGGCACAAAATGGGTTCAGTCATGTGATTAAGTTCTATGAGTACAGAGCAAGAAAGAAGATAATTAAATACTCTTCAAAATAGCTGCTCTAGGGAAGGTACAAACAGTTAATACTTAATATGTGACTAATATTTTTATATATTTTTACATGAGCAAAGAAAAAGACAAAACACTAACAGGATCCCCTCACATAACTGTATGACGACAGAAAGGCCTACTTTCCTTTTAAAAAAACCCTACTGTGACAGCATTTTCATACGGCACAATTCTAAGAGCAGAAATTTCAACTACCATATATTTCTGCATGCTAATATGGTATGTTTAAATTCATTTACTGGCACGATCAATCCTATGCTAAAGTGTAAACTGTCTTATCATGCTGGTCCTCAGGGCTAACACCTGGCACAATCATTAAACACCACAGAATACTTACAGAACTCAAGAGTACGGGGAATGGAGAATCTTGGGTGACTCTCATAACAGCCCATGGCACAAAGGGAGAAATATGGGATTTGTTGCATAGCTCAACATCAAAGAAGAAGGCAGGCTACTTATGGTAACTTGATTGCTCTGCGAGATGTGTGGTACCTATCTGGATTCCATCACAGGTGTACGTGCGTGCTGCGTGCCAGAGTTGGAAATGTTGAAAGTTGTGTCCATCGACCCATGTGCATGCTTCGTGTTGTCCATGTGGTACATCCAAAGTCTTATGTAACTGCATAGGTCGACACCTGCTCAGTTTCTTCTTACTACTAGGCACTGAACCTACTTCACAGCTCACTGCATATTGGCTAACACTGCCTCCCTCGATGCATCAAGTGTTCATTACAATCCTGCAATATCTAGCATCTACAGAGCCCTATTCCTGCCTACTTTCTGCTTACTAATTGCTACACTTCTTATGGAATAGGGACCATCACTCAAAGAAAAGGGGAGGTTATTTCCTGTACCTGCTGGTTCTTCCAGATGTGTGGTCTCAATTTGGATTCCAATCCCACTCTATAACCTCTCTGCTTAGAGCTCAATGCCTAGCAATAAGAGGAAACTGAGGGGGCATTGACTTGCGGAGTAACATAAACCCATGAATGTATCAAGTGGACAACACAAGGTATCCATGTGGCTCACCAGACACTGCTTTCAAAACTTCTGGTTCCAGCGCATATGCACACATGGTGGAATCTACATAGAGACCACACATCTTGAAGAACAACTTTGGTTAGTTCACTAGGTTCAGGGACAGACACAATATCTAAATTTAAGTCAGTGGCTTGGTATCTCCAATTGGTGTCACTCCTACAGCACATAAGACACTACAGGGAAAATGTCCACAAGTTGTAAAAGAAATAGGGTACAAAATATTAACTACAGTTTGCAGCCTACCGAAGTGCATCTTTAAAGATTCAAAATATGGCACGGACCCCAGAAGTTGTTTAAAATGTTTATGCAAATACTGTACTTCTAAGTGTTTCTAATGCTTTTAAGTGATTTACCAGCACTAGCCCCATTGAATTTCAATGAGACATGTGCTCTTAAATCATGCAGGTACTTTTGAAAATCTCAATCAGCAGCATTAGTTCTTCATCCTTTTTAGACCTATTAGATGTGCAAGAGCTTAAGGCTTCATCCATACATTTATAAAAAGATCATAGTTCATGGTTATCAGTATAATTTCTGGGTCACAAAAAACTCATTATCTACTCTGATGGAGTACTGTCAAGCTGAATGATGACAGAGGCAGACAGAAGCATGTTGTGAGGGGAAATAGCATGGCAAAGCAGCATAATCTGATTTATCTCTGCCATCACAGCACCATAAATACTAGCAGCTTACATTAGCAGTATTGCATGAAGGTGTCTAAGAGATGTTATCTTGCAAGAGAAGGTATCTAGAATAGATATTTAGAAAGGGGATAATGGCACAAGGACAAGGAAAGGGTTTTCCTTCTACTCATCTATGATGCCTGGTTTGGACAATTTTCTGTTTTATATGCTACAGCTATCTCTTTTTATTGAAACCAATTCCTAATTTCAGCCCCTGATAGAACAACAAAAAAAAAATGCTCACTGAAATTTGTATAAGGGCCTTTTAAAACTACATTTTAACCAATGGACTGAAGGAAAGAAAGGTCTTACCATACAAGTGTCTAGATCCTCCAAACGTTCTATCTCAGTAAAATCCTCTACTGTGATGGTGGAGCGCTTCGTTGGTTTCTCTTCAGCTAATTCAACCTCCAGTGACTCCTGATGTGGAAGTGGCTTACCACGTCTGGTCAAATGGTCAGCCTAGAGACAAGGATCAAGAGATGAAACTTTTGACCAGAATGGTTTCATTTAAAAAAACCAAACCACAGTCATTGTGTGCTGCCAGTGATGACAGCGGGTGAATAATACAGAAGCTCAACTGTTTGCACCAGGGTCCCTGCCTTCTCCATCTTCCTGAAGAATTATCCAATCATCACATGACACAGGATGGCAGTAGGGAGAAAGGTATGCTAATAAGAGAGAATTGCACAGTAAAAGAGTCTCCTTCTCAGCACGGGAGAAATAAAAAGACCCACAACAGGTAAAATCGTCATACCATACTGGACATTTGTAGGGCATTTCATTTAGAAGCTACTGCAACAGATGTACAAATCGTTAGTATATTCCACTCATGCACAATGTAGGATTGAATGATTTTCACTAATAAATGTAGAAAAATCACAAGCATTGCTTCTTTTCAAAACACAAAAATCTTTGCAGGCAAAACAGGTAACTATTTTGGACCTTATTATGATGGACAAAAATGAATAAATCACGGGATTGAAAGCCTCTGGCTACCTAGGTCCCAGTGATTGTGATCTGACTCATTCAATATGGACAAACAGAGGACAACAACTTGGTGTTTTCAAAGGACTAATGTCTTGTGGCTGAGAAAAATCATCAGTAAAGCTGAATGGAATGAAAAATACAGACAAAAAAATGTGTATGGTAGTAGGGAATTCTTTAAGAAGAATTTATTAAATGGCCAAAAAGTCATAATTCAATAATCAAGAAAAAGGATCACTTTTGGTAAATGTAAATATTCTACCTTTATAATAAATCTTTAATTATATCTAATTGCTGCCTTCACTCCTCTGCTGAACCAGAATGTCATTTACCAAAATTATCTTGTTTTTTCCTCTCAAAACAAGTGGAATAAAGGGAAGGTAGATAGCAATCAGTATAAATGAGAAATTATGAAGTATAGAAATAGATAAGGGAAGTTAAAGATATAAAGGATAAATCTACATCAGCAGGGCTAAAGGGGGGGTTGTTTTGTTTTTCAAAGCATATTGGAAATAAAAAAAAGCTAAAAATAGAATAAGTCCATTCGTAGAAGAAGATACTGAAACAGTTGATGCAGAAAAAGTTGGAAGTTTTCAATATGTATTTCTGTTCTGTATTTGGAAGGAAGTAGGGTGGATAAGGAAGTTCATGAAGACTAAGTCCATCAAGGGCTATTAGGCAGCATGGGCAGGGACTGTTGTCTGCCAGAGGCTGGGAATGCTAAAAGGGACGGATCACTTGTTCTATTCATTCCCTCTGAAGCACTGGCATGAGCCACTATCAGAAGACAAGATATTGGGCTAGATTGGTTATCGTGGATCAGACCAATGGCCAGTCTTATGTTCTTATTGTGTATGATTTTAAAGCTCTAACATAAAATGGAAGACCGGTTGACCTTGGGCTGCATACTGGTTAGAACCATTTGAATCTGCTTGCTCCTGAAGAGTTCACAATTGAAAACGAACAGATTAGCCTCTCAATCTCAGAAAGGACTCTATGTGACACCACAGCTGTTTTTAATGAAGCATTAATTTGTTGTGTATTTAAGAAGCGTTAAAATGAATGTTTTTAATGAAGTTGTTTCTTTCAAGGGTCCTTAACACACCAGAATAATTTACATACTGTATATACTCGTGTATAAGCCGAGAATTTTCTTCCTTGAAATCCCCTTTGAAAAGGTACTTGGCTTATACGGTAGTTTTGAGTTTTGTAATCTTGCTCAGGCTGTGGCAGCTGGAGCAGCCAGGTAAGGGGGCCGGGGCAAGTTAGAGCTTGCAGCAGGGTGTGTGTGTGTGGGGGGGTGGGGGCGTGGGGTGCTAGGGAAGGGGTCAGAGACTTGGAAGAAGCCAGCAGCAGGGTACGGGGGTTATTTAGGAGCCTGGGGCAACACAGGGAGCTGGCATCAGGGCGGGGGAGAATTTAAAATGGGGTTGGAGATGCAGCAACGCCAGTGGTGCCGGGTGGGGGAGAGTTTAAAATGGGGTCAGGGATGTGGCAAAGCTGCTGTGGGAAGGGGGATTAAAAGGGTGTCAGGGACTCCGCAGAAGCAAGTGCAGAGCTGGGGGTGTTGAGAGAAGGGGGTCGGGGATACAGTGAAGCCAACGGTGCAGGCAGGGGTGTTTAGAGAAGGGGGTCAGGGATGGGGGGAGCTTATACACGGGTCATGAGTTTTTTTTGTTTGTTTGTTTTTGACAGTGGGGGGGGTATAACCAAAGGTCGGCTTATACAGGAGCATATATAGCAGTAAGCGGTGGCATTCAGACAGCATGGTGATGTAGAAAACAAGGTAGAAGGAAATCAAACTGCAGTGTTTCCCAGCCAGTGTGCCATGGCACACAGGTGTGCCGTCAGGTCCGAGCAGGTGTGCCACAAGATTTTTTGAGAAACTACTCAAAGAGCTCTGGATTGGCTCATGAATATTCATGAGTTTATTTGGAAACTATATGGTGGTGTGCCTCAAATTTATTAAAGGTAGCAAGGTGTGCCACAGCCGAGAAAAGGGGTGGGAACCACTGTCAAACTGGATAGCTCCTAAGTGGAACTCTGTGTGTTTCTTCAAATGCATGTACATTCAACAGCTTTCTACTCTGATCTACAAAGGGAGCACTCTCTCAACAGCAGCAGCATCAATAACAGTAAAGCAAATCTGTCTTATGTTGATAATGATGCAATCATCTAGTTTCCTGACCAAACCTGGATGAGTAAAACAAAGCTGTGACTAAGAGTCTGCCAATGCTGCTCCTACAATTTGAATACCATCGACTCTCCGGGCAGGTCTACATCATGATGGGATTTCAGCAGCAGTCAAAGGGAGATACACAAGGTATTTTAAGTACGGTGTGCATTCCCCTTTGACAGCCTAACACCTAGTTATTGTGGTATCTTCAGTGCATTGAGTGGAAGGGAAATGCCCTCCCTCCAACTCAGCTCTACCCTATTTACCCAGGTGGTTTTCAGTGATCAGCTTCCTGAACAGCTGAGCAGATTTTCAGCAGCAAATCTGTCGCCATCAGTGAAGACTAGGCCACAGCGAACATTCTGTGAAGTTTTGTGAAGTTGGGTTCTCTTTTGTTTTGGGATTTGTTGTCATGAGGGTTTTTGGTTTTTTTGTTACTGTCGTCAGTCTTTTTATATAGCTCTGTGCAATTTAGCATTAGTTCTTCCCATCAAACTTGGGTATGATTAAAGTAATTTACTTCCCTCCACTAGAAATGACATTTAAAGTACAGGAGCCTGTACACTATTCAGTGGACACACACCAGTGTTTCTTCTCTAATCTTCAAGAAGCAGACATATCTACAGTAAGTGGCTGAATCCTTTGACAGCAGAATGTCTTCTAGTTAACAGCTGATAATTTGTTGTTCACCCCAAAATCTCAGATTTTTGAGGTAACCTCTTTATGTGCAAGTTTGGGCAGTAAGATCTCTACAGCTTGTTCCTCAATCTTATAAAGAATGAAATCTGACTTTACTTCAACCGCAGCCTCTAATGTCTCACTATGACAGGCAGTAATCGTCTCCTTAACTACTGAATGTATGTTCTTGCAAAGCCATTTTTGGTTTTGTATCTGCTAATTTTTGCAAGAGATAGTAAGGCAGCTAAGCAATGCAGCTGCTTCCACAGTTGTTTTCTTGTTACACCAAGACTATTTACTCTATGACCATGTTTCAATGCTGCTGCTGAAAACTGAGCAGTTTTAGAAATAAAGCTATGACAAGAAAGTGAACAAGTCATGAAAGATGTCATGGCAGTAACACACTCTGAACCACTCAGAGTTGTACGAACACTCACCAGTTTATGATGGCAATGTGAAAGTGCATCCAGGATTTCATCTACTATTCGGTCAGATAGGAAAGATGCCACTGTCAGCTTCACTTCACTGTGTGAACATTGAAAATGAGAACAAAATAACTCTTAATTCACATAAGAGAACCATGGCTTCCCTTGGAGCACTAGCTCTAAGGTGCGAACATTATCTGCAACCCTGTTACTGTCTTGAAAATGAAAACACAAGAATGTGCATGTAGAAGAACTGAATACTTCAGAAATAAATGGATCCTGCAATACACGAGTGCCTGGACCATTTTCAGCCTCTTTTAACAGCAGAAACAAACAACTTAAGAACTGAATGTTCAGATTTACTAAGGAATAATACACAAACGAATAATACAGAAGACAAAACTGGTCTGGACTGAATTAAAACAGTTTCACCAGTGTTAAATCTTATTTCACCTAACAAGTACATGCCATACACATTTCTCTGTTTCCTTTTTGAACCCTTCTGTCAGCCAAATGGCAACTGCATTGTTTCTGCAACCTGCCATCACCATTTCTGGGCTGCAAACTATTTGTGATCTTGCTTTAAATAACTAGTTTCTGCCTTACCAATTTTGTTCCATATATTTAGCATTCAACAGGAATGTGTGGGTCAGAGACTCATCAATACATTTACCAGGACTTCAGAGCTATACCCATTGGGCTTGCCTTCACTGCAACCATTAGCTTGAGTTACTATACTTTAGTTGCTCCACTGGGCAAGCTTAGCTCAAATTAAGTAGCCACACTAGAAAACCACACTCAAATCACACATGACTTGTCTACTTGCTGCTGGGAATGAGTCTCCCAGCTCTTTTAGACAGACCTGAGCTACTGGAGCTAAAGTTAGCGTGCTAAAAATAGCAGTGCGGATGTTACATCTCCTGTGGTACAAGCCCAACCAGCCCCTAGGTGGCTAAGCTGAGCCTCCATAGGGTCCACACTGCTATTTTCAGCCTATTAGCTCAAGCCTCTCTCCTGTGCTTCTTTCCACCTGGAAGGCTCAGTTCCAGCTGCAGTGTAGTTACACCAACAGAATAAGCTGATTAGCAGCACACTGACTTTATTAGCGGAGAGTCTGGAACAGCAGTGGAAGCACTGTGCTAACTTGAGCAGCAGCCTGCAGCTGTATCCTAGTCCATTAATAGAGTCCATGTCAGCAATGCTTCGGCTTCAAACCCACAGGCCAGCTCACAAGAAAGTAGAACATAATTTCACTCAATTTAGGGAATGTCTACACTATGATCTCACATTGGCCTTTGTCAAGTCAATTTACAGGACCCCAGTAATTACTCTCAGGGCAGCTCCTCCATGGATAATGGCAAATTCGCCACCATCGAACTTCCTGATTGACTTGGCAGGTCCACTGACTGGGCGGTCAATCCCTGAAGACTACCCCAAGTGGAATAGTGCTAAGTCAAAGAGGGCGCACTTCCATTTGACTCAGCCTGGTAAGCAGGCGATAGGCACTCGAAGGGAGATACGCAAGTTATTTTATGCAACTTGCATTATCTCCTTTTGACTGCTGCTGAAAAATAGTTACATTTAGACTAGGGCTCAGCTCTGCGCTGGGAACCAAGCTACCAATGTGACTTCTTGCCTCTGGCAGGGAAATCCGTACCTGAAGTCTGGCTGCCATGCTCCTGGCAGGGAGCGGTACTTCGGAAGGGGAGGGATAGTGGAGCTGGCTGGTAGCCCGGCTTGGAGTGGAGACCTGGCAGCAGTCCAGTTGAGGAACCTACTTTCTTGTCAAATTCACAACTCTAGCAGAGCTGTGACATTGACAAGATTAATAGTCAACAGCCCATGTAAGAAACACAGTCTCTACTCAAATATTATGTTACCATAATGATACTGACATAAGCATGCCTGGAAATTTTGTAGGAGCCTAGGGGAATGATTGTGTAGGAGCCCGTGGCACCCAATGCTTACTGTAACTCAATGAAGACGGGTAGAGCCCTGTGCGGATACAAATAAGTGGACCTGTATCCGACCTGCATCCACAAGAAATGGTCCGCAGAAATCCGTATTGTATCCGCGGATGTGAGTACAATGTGGATATCTGCGGATATCCACATATTTGCAGGGCTCTAGCTCTGTGCAGATAAAAATATGTGGATCCGTATCCGATCTGCATCTGCAAGAAATGGTCCGCGGATATCCGTGTTGTACCTGCGGATGTGGATATAAGGCGTATATCTGCGGATATCCGCGGATTTGCAGGGCTCTAAAGATGGGGTCTGAGGTCCTATAAATTTCTTCTGACAATCCAATCTCATATTAAGAGTTTCTGATAAGAAAACACTGTGAGAAGAATTGGTCTGTGTGTCACTAGACGGGAGTTCCTTGTAACAGACTGACGCATACTCTTAATAATCCAAGATAGAAAAAATTGGGGATGATGTAGCTGGAAAAAAAAAATACCCCACAGTTATTTACAATTTGTAATTTTAAAAAAAGTCTTTTTATAGCTTCCACTAATAACAGAATGTATATTAAAGTCTGGAGTATGTAAGTTTTCAGCTGCTCATAGCTTTCTTGATAGCATTTCCTTTGTGAGGTCTAAAAATGTTTATGATTGGTCTCAAGGCAAAGTTGATTTTTTTCATTTAATTATGAGAAGGGAGGGAGGATCAGAAGAGAAGAAGTTTAATCTGTTTTTGAACTTGACAAGAGTAAAGGGGGAACCCACACTTCCTATTAAAAAAACAAAATCTAAACATACTAGCTTAGCAATGGGTACAGCAATTTTGCTTCCTTCTAAAACACTCACATACCTATGTTTTAATGCTTTACAAATGTAATTCTCTCTTTCCCATTTCAAAGATTCAACCATCACAATGCAAAATGACATGCTTTTGCTGTTAACCCTGCCTAGGAGAAAACTGTCTCCATTGAAATGGTAGTCATAAAATTAAAGTTTCCTACCGTCTCAACTTGAACATGTGGTACAACTTGTAAGTGCTCTGGTATACATTTAATAAAGAAAGAAAAATACAACAAAACCAGCTTGGAATCTCATCTTTTGAAAATAATGAATTTAAAGTAGTTGAAGGAATATACCTGCTTGAGTCCTCCCTTCAATTTTAGTGGTTTGACTATCCTATTTGCAATTTTTTAAATGCATCTAACCCTTGATGCTGTGCAAACTTCCCCATGCCACACACAAAAGGTTTAAAGTGCTTCTGACGGCACAGGGAGAACGGCAAAACCAGCAATGCACAATGTGGTGTTAAATACACAAAATTAAGAGAGTGATGAAGTGGAAAGTACTATTTGTTATCCTCTAATCTTTCTTCAGTCATCTTAGGGGTTAATAGAAACAATAGCAGAAAATATTTTTCAGCCGTTAAGATTTTTATGTTGATTGTGTTCCTTAAAGTCACAGAAATAACAAGGAAAATAGTTATACCAGCTACATATGTGCTACACCAGGGGCATCGCTGGCTGTGGGAGGGACCCGGAGCATGGGACCAGGCCCCGCCCCCTGGCCAGGGACAGGGACAGGGACAGGCGCCGCTCTGAGTGGCTAGGCCCCGCATCCCCAGCTGGGGATGGAGCTGCCGCCAGTGTGTGCTGCCGAGCCCCAGATTGGCCGCCGGGGCTGCGGTGGCCGGGACCCAGACCCCTAGGCAGGGACGGGGCTGCCGCTGCTGCGGGGGGCCAGGCCCCAGATCCCCGGCCGGGGACGGGGCTGCCGCTGCTGTGGGCAGCCGGGCCTCAGATCCCTGGCCGGGGACGGGGCCAGGGCCAGAAGCAGCGGCGGGCGGCCAAGCCCTGGATCCTGGCTGAGGATGGGGCTGCTGAAGCTGCCGGCAGCTGGGCCCCAGATCTCTGACCCGATTGGGCCGGAGATCTGGGGCACCAGTGCTGGGGTTCGGGGCATGTGCCCCACGGTGCCCAGTGCCAGCAATGCCTCTGTGCTACACAATCCAGTTAACTTAGTTGTAAAACCCTAAATGTTAGCCTTTCCTGAACCAAGCTGATTGGCCACTATGGTGACATACCAGTTTCTACACAAATACTTATCCTGCCTTGTGATCTATGAGAACATTCAGAAAACGCAGTGATACACACAAATACAAATACTAAAGAAATTAACACAATACATGGTCTTTAAACCATCCACTATATTTATATACAGGTCTCACAGTGTGTTTAACATACCTTATTTTATTGAGGATATCAATCCCAGATTGCTCTAGGAGCACGTTTTTAACAAAGGTGCGGGGAATGGAAATCTTCTCAGTGCTGGCCTCAATCAGGTCTTGCCGAATGTGGGCTTTTTTCATCACATTTGGGCAAAGATTTTCAGCAGCATCCACCATAGACTCAAGCAGCACCTATGGCACAAAATGAGCAAAAACAGCAAACACTCCTTCAAAAAATCTACAGCATTGTGGATGACTGCTTTCACTGAAGGAGAGATAGTAACGCTATATACTTTCATAGGACTATACAAGTCTTTCCAAAACAGGGATCACCTTTGGGATTCATCTAACAGTTGAAGATTAAAAGCTTTTACAGAGCAAAATGGAGAGGAACAACTTGTTTGTTTTAATAACCAAAACACACTGAACACATTTTTTAAAAATGTAAAACAGTTACAACTAAAGAAAATTATTATATTTGTTTCATTATCAGAACAATACATCTGTTTCCACTGCACACATTCAGCCCTACCTTTTACATTTTAAGAAGCAAAAGACTGAAGTAATCTAATAAACCATCTTGTGGTTAGCTAATCTGTGCTTGACTCCAATTTTCTTTAGCAGTCTGACCCTTCTCGTTTAACATGTATTAGTCTCCTCAGATAGGAATGGTGCAACTGTGAACATTTGTGCGCCCCTTGAATTCCTTAACTGAAGGTTCAGAAATAGCAGAGATCTGATAGGCGTGAAGGAATCTACCTGCAAGAATCTCTAACATATATGTATGGGAGCTCATATACAATTTCATGTCAACAGAACATTTTAAATCAGTTTTCAGAGAACGCAGCTTTTAACACTAATACCAATTTTTTTAAACTGCCTCCTACCCCTTAGAAAGAAAGAAAGAAAGAAAAAGAAAAACGGCTTTTTATGCTTCCCTTGTTAATGCTTAAAAGAACTTTTTGTCCATCCGCGCCCGAGAGGAAAGTCAGATGTGTGTGGACTGACCCCACTGTTGCTAATGCTCACAGTTTTATCCCTATATTAAGTGTTGTTCTTAAGGCGTGGCTTCCGGAATCAAATGTTTACACATCAGAAACTCATCTTTCCATTAAAAAGGGTAAGAAAAAAAATAGCCATCAAGATGCTAGCCCTTTTAGTTCCAGAGAAATGCCAGAAAACATGAACACTAAAATCTTCAAAAGCTTGAGACAAAAAAAGAAACTAAAATATCTACATGTGTGCGCGTTTTTGCACGGTTGTGTATGTATCTCTATAAATACATTTGTAAATCAATTCCATGATTTTTGAAGCCTGACTCAAGACTTGTTACTGTTTGGGCCAGATCATACGGTCATTCTTCCAGATTCCATTTTTCCTCATCTTTCCTAAAGTGTGGTGCCCAGGACCGGTCTCAGTGGTGCCTAGAAGAATGGTACAATTACCTCCTGTGGTTTACATATGATATTCCTGTTAAAACACTCCAAAATCATATTAGTGTTTTTTCAGCTGCATCACATCGCTGAGTCATATTCAGTTTTTGATTCACTATAACTCCTAGATCCTTTTCAGCAATGCTTCCTACCACCCCGCCACTTATTGACTGTTTTATAGTTGATTTGGCTTTTCCTTTATAAGTGAAGTACTTACCACTTTTCTTGATTGATTTTCATTTTGCTGAATTCAGATCAGTCCTCCAGTTTGTTAAGGTCACTTTGAATTCTAATCCCGTCCTCCAAACTGCATGCAACCCTTTCCAGCTTGATATCATCTGCAAATTTTCTCCCGTTTTGACAGAACCACTGATAACTACTCTTTGGTTTGGCCTTGGAGCTGATGAGTGGGCTGCAACCCATGAAAACTTATGCCTGAAGAAATCAATTAGTCTTTAAGGTGTCACAGGCCTTCTGTTGTTTTTACTCTTTGGTTGTGCACCTACTGTAGTTTCATCTAGACTCCATTTCCCTAGTTTGCTTATAAGAACGTCATGAGAGACTGTGTCAAAAGCTTTACTAAAATCAAGATATGGTTTCTTCTGGCCTTAAGCCTAGGAGACACAGGCATTTCTGAGGAAGCATGGATGAAGCAGTCCCTTAGCCCATATAATAGTCTCTATGGCTGCTTCCGGATCTTGGTCCTTGTCTGAAGCCTTCACTGGCTGAATAAATAATCTTTTTGATCCCTTGCATCAGCAGGTGACTTTGCTTGCGGAGCATTATCTAAGAACTTGCGGAGCATTATCTAAGAAGGCTGGCTGTGATTTGCACTTCCTTGGTTGTCTCACTAGCATCAAGGTGACAAGTTCCAGGGGAGTTACTGTGTTGCTCTATTTGCATAACACCAAAGAGCAGTCCTCTGGCACTTTTAAAGACCAACAAAATTTATTTATCGCATAAGCTTCTGTGGGCACAATCCCACTTCACAATATGCATGAAATATAAATGTGGCATGTTAGCTGAATTTATACATAAAGAGAAGGGTGGGTCAAAAAGGTCAATTCAAACAGATCCAAGGAGGTATTCTGCTAGCCTATCTTAGCAAAGTAAACAACCTGTTTTGAATCAAGCAGTGTGGAAGAGGGAAGGAAGAGCTGAGAAGGGAAATAGAGAGGAAATCACTAGCAGACTATCCCTCTGGATCCATCTCAATTGACCTTGAGACCCACCCTTCTCTATATGTATAAATTCAGCTAATATGCCAGTGCCAATGTTCCCTGTAAGTTGCACAGCTGCGCAGTACCCTGCCGCTGCCCTGTGCAGGGTACGCTGCCAGCCGCGCACAGCCGGCAGGCAGAGACCCTACCCAGCTGGAAGACTGTGTCTTCCAGTTGGCTGAGAGCTCCTCTGGAGCTGGGAGTTTTAAAAACTCCCGCCCAGAGAAGCTCTGAGCATGCTCCGTCGGTGTTCCTTTGCCTTGAGGAGTGCTGGCTGTGCTGTGTCGTGCTGTTCCGTGCCGCTCTAGGGGCCAGGTAAGGGTGGGGAGGGTTTGGGGTCCAGCCCGCTAGAGAGTTACCAGGGGCAGTCAGGGTGGGAGGAGGGAGATTGCGCTGGCTGGGGGGGGAGGGGGCCTGACTGGGAGGAGGATGGGAGATCAGGACCCAGGATTGGGCCTGTGGGGCAGGATTGGGCCGTGGGGGATGGCCCACATAGTGAGCAACGTAAGTTGCTCAGCTGCCCCAGGGCCTTAGAGGGAACATTGTATGCCACCCTTTTCTATATGTATAAATGCAGCTAACATGCCACCTTTGCCATTTCATGCATCTGATGAAGTGGGATTGTGCCCACGAAAGCTCATGCGATAAACAAATTTGTTAAAGCACCACAGGACTCCTCCTTGGGTACTGCTGCTTCTTCTACTTGTCCTTTCACTCCCCTCTCCCACCTTCCCTTTCAGGGAAACTTTTATTTCCCATTTGTTCAAAGATTCTTTGGTTACCTTTCCCAGCCTGCACTGGCTACTTCCTGGAAAGGTGTATTGTCCACTGGAAACTGAAGTCAAAGCTAGAGCTTCAATTAGGAAACTTCTGGCACAATTTCTGACCTGAGCACATGACAGCAAATAGTGCTGATTTACATAAACTCCCTTGATAAATAAATGGCGTACTCCAAAGGAGTTCTTCAACCAGCTGAAACAATCCAAGAAAACAAAAAAGGTGACTAATCCCCTTCCTAAACTAAAAACAAAAACAAAACAAAACAAAAAGAAATCTTCAACTGTGCCTGAAAGATTGCCATCTAAATAATATATAGAGGATCTTCACTTCCTAGCAATCAATAAGGCACCTAACAGGCCTTTAATGCTATATAAACAATAGAATGAACTTTGTAAAGCCCTTTGCTTTAAAAATGTGTAAGCATAAATGAGAATGATGCACTGCCTCAATCTTAAGCCACAATACAACCAAGCAATGCTTCTGTAAATGAAATCCTAAATTTAGCTTTTCTTTGACAAGGCTGTTTAAAATGCACAGGACTTACTTAAATGCATCAGTCCTGCACAGAGAACAGACCTGATTATGCGTATTTCAATGACTAAGCCTGGAAACTGTACAGTCAAGAACCCCGTGGAGAGATCAGCTTCATTTTTACAAGCTCTTATGCAAAAAGGAGATTTAAAATAAAAACTGATACACAGAATTCTCACCTTATTTCACATAAAGGAGAGAGAAGAACAAAAACAGTATATAATCAACATTTTCCTCCTCATTAACTTTTTTAATTTGGTACAACTAATTAGTAATGTGCTATTATCACTGTTCTTCATTATATTCCTATTAATGAAATCATTTTATTTTTGTCTCAAAAGAATGAAGTCTAATATGCATTTTCAGATTCTTTGATAAGCTTAATTATAGTCCAATGTAGGCTGGTTGCTTATTGGTGAGCAGGAGTATACTGTGAAAGGGTTAGCTTTTCCCTGCTCCTCAAACACATTATTACGTTTCTTAACAGTGTTGCAAAAAATTGTCCATCTTGCCCCTTTGCGGGACCTAATTCAGATCTGTATCTCTTTCTATCTTTTTAAACATATGACCTATGTAGGATGCACATGTGTTCCTCAGCTCCTTTAAGTACATCACAGCACCTAGTGTATAGGTTGAAATGATTAGGTAAGTGGCTAGCTGAGTGTTTGGATATTTGGGGATTAATTCCATTTTGAAGAATCACAGGTTGGATAAGAAATATTTCGGAGGATACATGGGAGAATATGTTGACAAGTTCCAAAAGGGTAGTCTGGCAGTCTAGTTCAGCAAAAGTAGTAAGGAGTCCTGTGGCACTTTTAAAGACTAAAACAATTTACTTACCACATGAGCTTTCATGAGACAAAATTCCACTTTGTCAGATGCTTGAGGCTCATCCAGTAAATAAACTTGTTAGTCTTTAAAAGTGCCACAAGACTCCTTGCTTGAAAACCTGGACACAGCGACTCACTGGGCATTCCTGGAAGTGTTTTGGTAAACTCATGCAAACCGAAAGACAAAAGTAGAGTTGATGGAACTTATTTACAGACCAAGCTGTTGCTGGTGAATCCTGGCTGGAAGAATTCCAGTAGTGAAATCTTTAAAGAACATGCTTCTCAGAATTTTCACTCCACTGTGGCATCTGCACTGGCAATTATATCCCATAAAGTTTCTAAGGGCTTTCTACAGTGCCTGGGAGATGGACTGATTCATAATAATATCCCTGAGTTTCCAGCTACAACCTAAAAGCTGCCCTTCCTCTGGTGAAACTCCAAGACAGGATGGAAGTGCCAATAACCCACTGGCATGTCTACCTGGCTTAACAGATGGTAGCATACTCCTCCTCCTCTCCTTTCTATGCCAAACATTTAAGTTAAATATTCTACTTCTTACCAATACAATTTTCTCAGTGGTTAGCCAATCAGATAATAAACATGTAACATTTCTAAATTAACATCAAGAATGCAACTAAAGTTTAATGGGTTTTCTAGTTCTAACATGCTTGCGAGATACTCTTCTGTTCACAATAGTAAAAGAAAATCTTAATATATTGCTCACTTCTATTTAGTTGTGATTTCATTCATTTGTACATACAAGGTATACTACAAAAACTCGTATATGCTGACCTTGAGTTGTTCATCCACAACCCTTGTGACTTCCCCAGCCATGGATTCTAATGTTTCCTGTATTGGATTGGATAATGAGCCATTCACTCCTGCCCAAGAAGCTCCACCAAGGTGGTACAGATTTGGTAATAGCTGTAAGATAAACATGACAACTTTTGAAGTTAGTTGGCTGAGAAGCTATCTTCAAACCAGAACAAAGGGATGAAAATGAATATATTCATTTACATATTCATTAAAAGTTCACTTTTAAATAAAAACCAGTTCAGATAATTGAAAAAGTACTCTCATGTGATACATTATTACAGTCCCCTGAAAAAGAGGGGGACTTTGCATGTACTTAAGTGCTTTGCAGAATGTGGGCTACAGTTCTCTTACCAAGCTTTTCACACTAAATCTCATCAATGTAACTAACCATTAAACACTCAGAAAGTCTTACTGTTTTGGAGTTCTTCGCATCCCGCATAAGCCTTTCTGCACCTTTCAGGTCTTCCTGTACAGCATCCACACCACAGTTTCTTAAGGAGTTGAGATGATCTTGCACTTTAACACACATTCTGTCAATCATCTATTCAAAACAAAAGAAAAAATGACAAAAAAATAACAGATTAAAAACAGATAAAGTGTTAAATTGCAAAGAAGTCATGCTGAAAAAACAAGAAGTTAAATATCAGTCTTTTGTTCGATTCAGTCCAGATTCCAAATCAAAATGCACGTGGTGAGACTTGCTGCTAAAATGCAAAAGTATTAGAAATTCATGATCCTGGTATGTGTGTATACCTTCATTCCTAGTTTAAAAAATACAAATATACCAGGCGTGGCCAAACTATGGCTTGGGAGCCACATGTGGCTCTTGAATCAAAAAGTGTGGCTTGCTGAAGAACGTCAGCAAATCAGTTTAGTAGATAAAAGTATATGGCTATATGCCTCAGTGTGGCTCTTGAAGGTTTAATAATCAACTTGTGTGGCTCTTGAATTCCGTAAGTTTGGCCACCCCTGAAATATACAAAAATTATACGTATATTTCTTGTTATTGTAAAAAATGGGATCCAAAACAAACCACCACCAATGTCTAACCAATATCACAGGAAATCATTTACATGAAAAAGACAGTAATGAAACAGATGAATTACAACTAAAATAAAATAAAAAAGCACTGTTTTTTCAGTTTTTAATACCAGTACATCCTTGCATACCATTTTTATTGTCAAGAAGGTGGAAAATTCTTGCAGACTCTAATAATATAGTGTTTTCACATTTGCTTTGCCACATAATGGAGAGAGAAGAAAAAATTTCTGAATCAAAAGTCAAAAAAAATTGTAAAGAGAAAGTAAGGGGACACAATTTTACCAGTCGTGTTAAGGATTAGAACATGTGGTCCCCTTTTTCCATTTGCTTTAAATTTTCATTGGGGCACAAAGGGGGTTACATGGTTTCAAACAAAAAGCCATTCTGTTACAGCTATCTTCTGCCAACCTGCTCTGAGAGGGTGTAGTGGGGGTGTCCAGGAGAAGCTTGCTTGAGGGTTGGCACTGTGTTGGGCTGTTGTAGATCACCCTTATGCTCCCTTTCCTGGTCCTCTTGCAAACTCTGGTGTAGGACATATGCCATGGAGGGAGGAGCTTAAGTTACAGCATCTGACAATACAGCTTTTCTAGTGTTTGTAGCAGGCCACAGGCAGCACCGGGAAAGCTGCTCTAGCCCAGTGGTTTTCAAACTTTTTTCCTTGGGACCCATTTGAAAAAATTATTTATGCCCACTACCCAACAATTACATCTTTGAGCAATTCATTCCAGTCTTTTGGCAGTGGCAGCAAGGGGTGCTGCAACCCAGTGCTTGAGGGTCTGTGGCCCAGTACTGGCTCTGGACTGTAAGTTTGACAACCACTGCTCTAGCCTAAAGCATCACTCAGAACTATTGAAGTTCTACTGGGGGCCTTTTAGACTCATGCAGCAACCTAGAACCTGGAGGGCGCAAAGGGAGCTTAACATCTCCCTTTTCCCCACTTCCCCTGGGCTGAATCTTCTGTGTTGCACCTCCTGCAGGCATAGCAGAGAAAGTGACACTCTCTTGCTCTTTCCTTCTCTCGCTCAGTTTAGTTTTTGCATAGCTCCTGTCACTGTAGCATGTAGGTGCATCTGAAAAATATGGTCTTTCTGCAGTTTCTTTAGCACAGAATTGGACAGTGATACATTTTTTAAAACCAACCAGGCTGCAAAAGCCAATTGCTTCTCTCAGTTACACAGGCATATGTAAAACAGAATTCGGCTCTGAGGCAGATGTTTAACACTGGAAGAACAATCAGTAAAGCACAAAGCTCTCACCTGTTGTGTGGTGCTGGTCACGATGCCCTGCTGCAGTCTATATGCCTGCTCCTGGAGGTATTTTCTGGTCTCATGATTACGAAGCAAGTAGTTTTCTATCTAAAAGTAAGAGTTAAATTAGGATGCTGATTCTACTCTCCACACCATCTTTCCCTTTCAATAACACTCATTGTGTTAAAACCAGAAATAACTGTCTGACTGTTAATATAATTTTTCTCATATAGGAATTAAACCTTATTCCATAGGCTCAGAGCTGAGCAGCATTTATGGAAAAGTTCTCATCTGCAGAGCTCACACTACAACCACATCTAATGATGGTTGACTTGTTTCTCTTTCAAGTGAACTTTTACTATCTAGATCCAAAGGGGCAGCCTTGTTAGTCTAGTGCAATAAAACAAACAAGGAGTCCTGTGGCACTTAAAGAGTGACAAATATATTTATTGCATGAACTTTGGTGGGAGAAAATCCCACTTTGTCAGATGTTTTGAAGTCTGAATAAGTGGGATTTTCTCCCATGAAAGCTCCTGCAATAAATATATTGTTAGTCTTTAAGTCCTATTATCTAGACACTGATTCAGGCAGGTACTTAAGCATGTGAGAAGTGCCACTGACTCTAAATGGGATTTTCCACGAATTTAAAGTTGTGTGTGTGCTTAAGTACACTGGTAATTGGGGCCATGACATGATATAAAGTTAAGTGCTATTAGGAGCTAATAATAATAGTAAACAATGCACTTAATCCTTAATTTACTCAACATATAACAGTTTTCCATGAGATATTAAATTATTCTAGGTAGTTCCCTGGAACTAGGAAACAAAGTAACAGCACATCTTCACACCACACAGATAACTTCAAAAACATTAGAAAAGTGTGAACAAATAAACCAGGAGGGGGGAAAAAAAATACTGGTACTTTTTTCTATAACAGTACCACTATGCTCTGTCAGCAGTGCAGTAAGTCCTTGCTTTACAAGACTGTATAAAAGCAAATGATTTCAAGTTACAAAATTTCTATCAAGTATCCTGGTACATGAGCATCTTCTGGTTTAAAAACAAAGCTACAAATCCCTAAAATATCTATTTGGACTTCACTTACTGGAGCAGTAAGACGAGGTGTTCGCTTTATACATCTATCAGTTACAAAGTCTGCCTTGGTGTTTAGAATAAATTTAGAAGGCTCTATACCCATTTTGGATGAAGTCTTCTTGATACGGCCAGTTATTCATGTTTATACAAGTCTAATATACTAATGTTTGGAAGTTGCTTAAAAGGGATGAATGATCATTTTTTCCCTCTTTAAAACATGTTCATTAACACATATACTAGATGTTAGCAGCGTACAAGATACTATGCATTTCTCTTTGAACTGCTCAATCTACTAAGAGAAGCTCAAAAGACAATTTAAAGAATAATGGTGGTGGAAGACCCACATTCAAATCCCTGGTTCAACAATTAATTATTTATACATAATGAAATAGCTTTGAAAGACAGAGTGCCCCATTGCAGTGACTGGGAATTCTCCAGCAATGGGAGAGACTCAAGTTCAAATCCCTGTTTCACATCAGGTGGAAGGGGGTAAATAAACTTGGATCAGCTCCCGTATATCAGGTCAATGCTCTAACTGCTGAGGTGAAAATCGTAAATTGGCCATCAACACTATCAACTTTGTGTTCTGGGTGGCATCTAAGGTTCCACCACCACCCCCTAGAAAAAAAAACTGGGCCAACTATTCAGTGAATTCCTATCAAATTTGCAACTAATTTCAGATCAACCAAAACAGCATTTTTCAACAAATTAACCATTTGCCTGAAAAATTTTGCCCAGCTTTAATTTAAAAGTGACTCCTTTTTTTGTTTATCATGATGTATAAAATTGTCTGAAAAGCTATTTAAAAACAAAAGAAACCAAACAAACTAAGTCTCATACCCTGTGAAATAATTTTAAACTAAGAAAAGTAAGTCCTTCTTATATAGTGCATAAGTTAGTTGTACAACTCATTGCCACAACATAACACTCAGGCCAAGAGTTTCATTACATACTTCTCAATATAAGGAATGACTACAGTTATTAGTTTATTATAAGCTACCTAATATAACAGATATAAGCCCTCATTAAAAAAGAAGCAGAATTTAGATCATCCATATACATCATAAAGAAAAAAAACAGCAAAGCCCCTGTATTTTTTTATTTGAAGGTTACTTCACTGCAAGCTCCTTTGCTCAAAAGGCTCACGTACTTACATTACGTCAGGGCTAGACAAAATTGCCACACAATTAGGAGACAGCTTGAAAACTAAGGTGCCTAGCTGGAACACCATCTGCAGGCAAAAAATACCTGCTGTCGCTGACAATTTCAGCAGTACTGCAGAGAGAAAAAGCCCTATGTCACTGAAAAAAAAGGCTGGCACCAACAGCTCTGGTGGCGGTGCAGCAGCACTACTGAACTCACCAGTGGCTTTATTTTTTAGGTACCAGGGCATTCCACTAAGAAACGCCACATCACAGCTGGGCACCAAGGTGAAATTCCTGGGAGCCATGGTGACCTGGCACCCAGGATATGTCGAACGCTGTGTTACTTAATCATAGCAGTGCATGTTTGCAAGGTCCTATGCCCCCACACTTATTAAAGAAAAACTCTTCATTGGAAAGTTGCAGACTATGCTTTCCCTCCCACTACCCTGACAGACAAAAAGACTCCTTTAGAACTTGCATGACTGATTGTGTTAAAACCCAGTTGGGAGTTCCATTATCCACGAGGTTTGGATAGCTATAGACAAATTTTTGTCAGCACAGTCTATACTCCAAAATTACACTTCAGTTAAATTAATTTGTGACAACAATGCTGTGGATGTGCAAAGTATATATGTAACATGAACACATCAGGTGAATATCCTGCTATCCATCCATTAAATTAAAAACAAGTCTACATTTCACAACAGTTTTTTGTGTCTTGCATTGTACACTCTACATGCCTCAATAGTAATAAAATATTAAAACAAACTTCTAAATACATAGAAACACACAGTTTAATCATTATTTCAAGGTTCTGGTTACTAATTCACTGCGTTCTATGACTCTCTGTCCAAATTAATCTTTTTAAAGACAGAGCCTTCCATGCAATTATGATTCTTGATTACCATAACCTGTCCACATATTCATTGTCCATGTAAATAAAATATTCAATTAATTCAGCAAAGCAGTCTTATTCAGCCAAGCATGAATTCACAACCACTTGAAGTTGATTTTTTCCAGGAACAGATTATACATGCAATACCTTTTGCAGTGCCTCTTCTGTTTTCTCAGGATTTGTTTTAAGTGCTTGAGAAGCATCATTCATGGGTATTGGCATGAACCTCAAAGTATAATTCCTAAAACAAAACCAAAAAACTAAACCATTGCTGTAATGAGAGATGGTAATCAATTATTATGTTTTATCATAAAGAGTAAACCAGCAAAGTTAAGATGTACCTTGTAGTCACCTCCCAGTTTGATTGTAAGAGGTTTAGACTTTTGGCCAATAATTTTGTCCCTACAGCTTTGAAATCTGCTATTTAACATATTACTCTATATGCAGCTACTGTTGCGGTAACTAATTGCTGCCGTTTTCTTTAACAGCAATTGGAAAAACATATACAGCAGCAACCACAGCTCAAAACTATCTTATACAATTACTTCTTGCATTTTACTGCCTTAACTTTCAAAAGAACTGTCCACACCACAAAAGCTTGTTTATCTCCATGTGCTAGAATAATCAGTAACTGACCATCCATCAAGATCAACAATTTTTAAATGTCAGAAATAACTGACCTCAAGATGCATAGTTGCTACAGAAGCTGTTGGCTGGATGACAGGTGAAAGTACCTAACTGGTGAACGCCTGGGGGTGGGGAGAGAGTGGAGTATTTTTTTTTCTTTTAAAAAAAAATGAATTTCCAGCAGCTGTTCATCATTTAATATAGAGCATTCTGTGCAGTCTACAATTACCAGTTCTTACATGCTCAATTCAAGAAGTAAAGCTCTGAGCCCCTGGGAGGAGAAAAAGATCTGAAGCAGAAGACGACTCCACAGGCATAATCATGAAACTAGAACTTTAGATGAACAGCATTCTGTGAGAAGTTCCATAATCCATTTATTTCCAGACACACACAATTTTTCTGGAATGCCAATTTATTTTCATCCCTGAACTAATCTCTAGAGAAAAAAGAATTTAAAGCTTGCATGAAACTTTGATCAAACCAACCAATATTTATCCTCACATTCTACTTCTCTTTTCTTAACTTCCTTTGAAGTCTCAAACACCCCTTTTATGCTTATTATTTTCCTTCTTAATGCTCCACTTTTCTCTAATAATGGAGCATACTTCTCTAATAACTCAATAATCCAATAAAACCCAGTTGCAGTTTAAAACACCTGTTGCTCTGCTTATTCAGTGAATCTTTATACTCCCTACAAATAAACCTGTACTAAAAATAAAGTTAAGTTTCAAAGAGATGCACTCAAAGGGCCAGGTAATGTTGAAGTGAAGGATGTCCATAGAACCTTATCTCTGCCCCTCTATATGTATCACGTATTACAATAATCTTACACGATATTGTCATGTGCTATTTTTAATACAAGACTCTGGCCTCATTCACTGAATCCAGAGAAAGCTGCAAAGTGACTGCAATAAAAATTCAGCATCTTCACTCTTTGCTCCCATTTAACAAACATAGCTTTATAGACAGTTTACAGTGTCAAGTCCAGTGATCTGAACTTGACACCACTGGAAATGGAAGAGTCTGAGCTCCACAGGGAACATATAGCACTTGCTTCTAGTGCTGAAATATTAGGCTTGGAAGTTAAGGTATTTCTTACAGAAATACAGGACTATATGAATATAGAAAATCCTATAAAATTGAGTGCTGGATAATGCAGTACAGTTCTACAAAACTTTGAGCTCCAATTCAGCAAAGCACACAAGCCAATACTTAAGTCCTATTAAAGTAATGGAATACAAGTATGTGCTCAAGGATTGGTTGAATGGGAATAGGTTTAAGCCTTCTTAAGTGCTTTGTTGAACAAGGCCATTAACAGGATTCTCTACAGAAATTACTCTTAACATATTACATAAAACTTAATGATGTCCTTTCTGTGTTTCTTTTGATAGATCTTATAGAGTTCCATAGCAGAAATATCATTTTTGATGTTCACATAAAAAGGGGGGAAAATTAAGTCATTTCGATAAATTAAAAATATATTTTTTTACATTGTTTTCCTTCCATATTCTGTGCATTTGGATTCATGGCCCTACAGAAGCCTGGTGTAGGGATACAAAAATAAAGTCTTAACAACATATTTAAAATATCTAGTATTTTTAGAATACATTCTGGTAAAGGTGGCATTTATCTTCACTGGGAAAACTGGCAAAGTTTAATTTATTTTTGTCTGGAAACATATGGAGAAGGATGCTTCCAATATGTCTTTAAGATGGATTTGTTTAAAGGCTAACTGTTTACAGCGAACATTGACAAATCTGTATACCATGAGTTTCAAACTTCACTGCTTAGGGTTTGGGCTATGATACCATCTGTAGTAATAAAATATTAGAGAAGACAGAAGATGACCTAACCTTCCAAGATGAGCAAACAAGACATCTCTCCTATTAAAAAAACAAGGTTACATTAACTGTATCAATGTTTCTTTTTTTCTGTCTGATTTGTTTACTCTTGCCATAGGATTGCTCTGTTTAACTATATGAACTTATCTCAATGGAATACCACTTGATCTTAACCAGAAAATTACATACCTTTTCTATCAGGTTTCTCCTGCAAACACATACTGCTACTTTACAAAGAAAAAAGTTCTGCAAGCTTCTGCAAGTCCTGTTATTCACTGACATGACCACAATTAATAAAAAAAGAATATTTTCTTAATTATTGAATTTATATGAATTTCCTCTATTAGTACAACTGATTCCATTTCAAAATGAAACATGGACTGAAGAAACTAAGGAAATGAAGGCATCCTACACCAATAACAGAAATCTGGTTGATAAATTCAACTGCAAGTGTTATGATCCTACAGAGAGTTAAGATGTTACCTCAAATAGTTATACATTTTTGCAAGACATCTTGTCTGGAAAGTAGCAATTGTCTATTATCTTCACTTTCAAAAGAAACTCTTTGTTCCCCTGTCTATAGAATCCAATGATATAAAAACAACTCCAAAGGCAGCTTAATTTAAATTTGCATTTTATCCCTTAAAAACGTAATAAGCACACAAAGACAAGTGATGGAGATGGAGATACACAGCAAAATGATCCAGTCTGCCACTGCTAACTGATGCTACTGCATCAGTGATTATATTATCCCAAAATTATACATCTTCACATGGATTATAATGAACAATTGTCGTTCCCGAGACCCTCATTATTAGCTTTTACTTGATGAATACGCAGACCAAAATGCTGATTTTATGCTGATGACTATTGGACACCGAGTTCCATTCAGACAACTAATTGCTTTCAAAGCAAAAATTATGGCTGCTAGAAACATAGATGAATGGAAAGAAAAAAGTTTAGATAAACTCCCTCTGCATTTTTAACATTAATATATACCACTGGAGCATGGAAGAAAGAATGAAAGACCCATTTCTCTTCCTTTTGAACTCAGTGTGAATTCATAAGCTTTACTCTGGATTTAGTCTTTAGAGGCCCAATAATGAACAGAGCTGAGCATCTTTAACTCCCATTGTCTCCAGTGTGAGTTGCAGCTGCTCAGCTCCTTCAGAAGATATTTCTTGATTTCCCTTCTAATCAATTATCTTCCTTAAAACTTACTTTTCCAATGCCACTGCTATATCCTGGAAGCCCTGTGCTGTGATATTATTTTTATCCCATTTGACGGTTCTGCAGGGAAACAAAATTAAAGAAAGCTCAGAGATTAGCTGAACTAATCAAAACTGCTTCCCTTTTTAAACAAACTGAAACAGAGAAGTAATCTACAATGCATGTTTGTACTGTGAGGTCATGAAATTCTGTTTAGAAAAATGCACAGGAATGGGCATAATCATTTAGAACAACAAGTGCAGTTGCTTATTAAAACCTCAGAAATTGGAACTGTGTTACTAAGTTATTCTGTCCAACTTTATTCCAATGTAGAAGTGACCACAGCATGATATTTTCTTTTTGTAATAAATAATATTTTTAATAAATCAAAAGCAGCAACCTCATTAAAAATGACAATGATGTGCAGTGATGGCTCTTAATTAAAGCCTAGAAAGTCAAGAGGTTTCTCAGTTATGGTACTCCTGGCAAACAAACTTTCCCCTTCACAGACATACATCACTGTAGCCTTTCATTATAGGAAATGATAGCAATAACGCGCTACATAAAATCATGCACCTGTGGTTACAGATAACATCTTTTTTTTATTTTCCAAATAGTGGTCTAAATTTTCAGACTGCTCTTTTGAATATGCAGTCTTGATAGCTATTCGATTTCATTTCCCCCTGAAAAAATTTTATGTACATTTTATTATCTGGTCATCTGTGGTCATGCAGTTCAATGCCCCATTATACGTTTTTTAGATTCAATTTGGCTTTGAAGAGATCACACTTTCAAAATGTACACTTTAAAGCATATGGTATGTCTCTTTTTGTTGTGCATAGCTTTTCTTGCCTTTCTGGTAGCAGCACTCCATGTTCAGTGGACAATGGTGGTGTTGTGTCTAACAACCTTACCATCTATCTTTCTGCTGCCAATATAACTCACTCCTAGTTTTAGGGGGTTGCACAGCAGAGGTGGGAAGAGGAAGGAAAATTCTGCACCTTTTGTCTCCAGTGTCGGAAATGTTTGGTGGGAGTCTCATATACCTTCCACCTACACAACAGTCCTCCCTACAAGCCACAAAATTTGTAACTGGTCAAGCACGAATGGTTATAAATCACACCTTTTATCCTGTGACCCATATAACAGCTTTTCTGTCACCACAACCCATGTCAGGCACCCTGCCATGCCACTTTTATTTACCAAAAAAAAAAAAAAAGTGTGCCACGGGGCATTCCAAGCTGCCATACAACAGGTCTTCCACAGCAATCACCCGCCACTATGGATTGGGTGTCCCCCCCTAGTCTCAGCAGATATCCATAGATTTGTAGGGCTCCACTTTTAATCCTGTGCTTCAAGGATGAGAGGAGCCATTTCATACCAAGGATTCATCCCAGTCACCTAAGTTTACTTACCACATTCTATCACTTGAAGCTTGTAATATTCTATTTACTTGCTCCGTGAGTGGGCATTATGCTCAGCCAAACAACAAACAGACATTTTAAATAACCCCCTGCTTCTGAATGATGTAACCAGAAGTGCACTGTAGAAGAGCTTACACATGGGGGACAGTCACCAGAGACCAGGCACACAGCATGGCACTCTCAACATAGGTGGAAAAGCATTCTGGGATATCTAACTGCTAGAATATTTATTAATTACTGTGGAAATGTTAGAGGTGAATGTTCGCAGAGTGAAACAAGCCAGTTTCTAACGTTTTAAACAATCAAACCTTTTGCGAGATTACACTGCCAGCAGAGGCAGCAGATTATTAAGATTTACAACTTGTTGCCATGTGGACACGAACGCCAGAGAACTGTGCTAACCATCAGGTAAAAGTATAATAAGTTGTTGTAAAATTGAAGCTGTAGAGGACATGTTCCGTGGCCCTGAGCACGAGTAAGCTGGAGTGATGCACCTGCTTCTGCCCATTTTGAATTCAGCATGCTACCAGGTGTCCTTGATATCAATGCCTCAGGGAGCAATGCCCATTTCCCCCTCCTTCCTTTACTTATTTATAGAGTGTTTTTCCTGGCATGCTTCACTATAGTAGACAAGTTCCCACAACAGTGAACTCCATCAGCAAAAGACATTTGGTGCTTCCCAGAGACACTGAAAATTCTAGGACAGGGTGGCCAAACTTACAGAACTCAAGAGCTGCACAAGTTGATTATTAAAACTTTGAGAGCCGCACTGGGGCATATAACCACATTTTTACCTACTCCAAAATTACTAAGCTTAAAATTCATTGCGCACTTTAATTTTATTGTAAAAATGGGGCAAATATTGATCCACTAATGTCAGATTCTAATAATTATTTAAGATTACCATGAAACTTGGCCTATACAGTAAAAATTTATCTGTTGCTAGATGTAGAACACTACAGGCTTGTGGCAAGTATTTTTTTAAAATCTGGGCAGTAACTTGTCAGTGCAGCAGGTAAAAGCTCTCTGAGATGCTGATCTCTAAGTATTGCACAATGTTTTGAATTTCATTGTGGAATATGATGCTTCACAGCAGTAAGTTACGCCAGAAATTGAAAGTAATCTATGTTCAGTTTTATACTTATCTCTTTTGTATTTTCATTTCTTAGTATTCCACATCATGTTTAGGACTTGTAAAACATGATTTTATTTTAACAACAAGTATGCTGCATTAGGGCCTATGAGAAAATTTAAATATGCTATGGCTTCTCTGACCGTGTCATGCTTCCCTCCCCTACCCTCTCGTTGCCGCTTCCCTGCCATCTCTTGTCATGCTGCTGCTTCTCTGCTCTCCCCAACCATGCCACACTTCTGCCTCCCACCCTACCCCGGCACCTACCATGCCCCCAATTCCCTGCCAACATTTCTACCACTAAACTTATTCACTAAAATACTCATGGACAGTGAAGACAAAAGGTCTGAGGACTCAGACCCAATTAATTCTAAAATGAGAGTTATAGCAAGTGAAAATACTGCTCTCATCTTAACCCTGTGAAGAGATGCACACAGCGACACCTTTTCAACTGATCAGAATCACAACAGATCAATGAGAATTTATGGGGACAGAAAGTGCAAGATCAGAACCTGTTTCAGTAAGTGCTTTGGAGTCCATGCACAGAAGATACTATGGAAAAAATCCCATTGAGTTTATTCAGTTTGGGGTCAGGCCCCGTATAAATTCTAAAGATCAATATTTAGTTTTTATAATATGAAGTAAAATCTTTATCAGTGAGAGATTTTTTCCAGAAAGTTTACAACACAATTTTCCATCCTCAGTCCTTCACAACAATTACTCTCGTCTAATGGGCTCAGATACCCATAGAGTCATTCATGAAGATTGCACCGAAATATAAATGGATTTTGACTACTGGTATACAACAAAGGAGAATTAATACATGTTGAATGCTATTTAATCAGTAGAAGTATAGTGCTGCTACTGAACTTTGCAGTGAATATAAAGTATCTTGGTAATTAACTTAGTTATATCAATTAAAATGTTCTTATAAAATAAACGTGCTAGCAGTTCCTTCTGCAAACAGATGACATATTGATGTCTCAGGCACACTTGTTCAATAGACTTACGGAATTTTTTTTTTCCTCTAAAGCCAGTTTTCTGTAGTGGTAGTCTATCTTAAGTCTAAATCATTTTGCATGCTGAAAATGAATCATGATCTATAATAAGTACTTGTAGCATTCTTTAAATAGAGGGTTTTTTTAATAACCTTTTGACAGAAGTCAGTGGTTTTGGATGCAACACGTGTGTCAATTGTCAGTCATTTCTGATGATTCTTATTTACTTCTCAAAATAGAAATACAAGAGAAATAATTTTGCATTATATTACAATATCTGGAAATGCCAGGTGATTTTTAAAAAAGAAAATTAATTTACAATTGCTTTTCAGGTTTAAAATGCTAATTATCACCACTTATCTGTAGTTCATTGTAGACTTGTTCTTGATCAATTTATGTTGCTAGTTTTAAAAATATTGACCCAGAAAACAATATAAAAAAGGACAAGTATTTAAAAAATCATGCACTGATGTAATTAAAGACTGTATCATTCTGCACCCAGACAAAGGAGAGTAGAAATTAATACTGTGTGGGTAAACTGGAGAATCTGGCAGTTACTTGGTCTGAGTGCTTGCCCTTCCCTGCTGGCTCTCTCAATGCAGCCTGTTCCCACCCCTCCTGGCTCTTACCAGGGTGCTTTTTTCTGCTGGTGAGGCTCTCTCAATGCGGCCCCTCCCCTCCCTTCCCCGCTCTGACCAGGCTGCTTCCTCCCTGCGGGCTGTCAGAGTGCTGCCCGGCTCTGACCATGCTGTTGTCTCCTGCAGCTCTGACAATGCTGCTCCTCCGCTGCTGGCTCTCACCCTGCCGCCACCTCTCTGCTGTCCCCAACCACTACAGATTTCTCACCCCTCACTCCCGCCCTGCCACCCTTCCCTCCTGTGCTCTCCCGGGAGCCACAATTTTTCTTTAAAGAGCCACATGCGGCTCGTGAGCTGCAGTTTGGGCATGTCTGTTCTAGGATATTATTACCTGGGAAATCCAAGATGATGCAGTAGGCTCAAATTCTGCTACCTCTGAACTTTAATTAAAAGGATTTGGATTTTGCTTGAGGGATTGCAAAAGCATTGTATCAATTCTTATTCTGTCTGAACTGGTTCTTGCAGAACAGTTCTAACTGTTCTGTGTATGGTCAAATGGGTTAAATTAAATTTAGGATAGCCATCTTAAAGGAGAATTTCCAGACAGAGACTTGTGTGGGTTTCTTCCCTTTTAAATAAAAAGGGCAGGCATTGGGGAAGTTATAACTCTGCAAGGTGACTTCCCTGTCAGCTGTATTAAGAGAAAACAGGAGAAAAGGAGTGCTTACAAATTGTCATTAACAACATTGTACATTATTAAACATATGATCTTTTTAATGCAAATATGCTTTCCATACCTGAGCTTGGTGTTTATCTGTAGGGCTTTTGCTAGCATCTTTGCTCCCATGTCTCCCATTCCATTTCCACTAATATCTACTTTTGTGAGAGATGTATTGCTACCCAATGCATTGATAATTATGGTAACCTCGGTCTTCAGCTTGGAGTCTGCCAGAGACAGTGACTGCAAAGGCTGTGGAGCATATAAACAATGTGAACAACAAACAAGGGCTGAGAATATATATTCTAGTATAAATCAACCAAAAGAGGGATTTTAGGGCAACCTCGCAAGTTAGCAAATCTCTCAAAGGCAAAGGGTAGGGGTAAGGAGAAAACTGTGTTAGATTCCTCTCAATGTTTACCACAGCTCTCGGAACACGACAGGCAAATAAACACAATAATCGGAGAGCCTTGAAATATAATGAGAAGTAGTCAACCAACCCTACTCTAAAAGACCCTTGCTTGTTTTATTACTGAAGCCTCAAGACTGAGAGATGTTTTTTATTTGTTTGTTTTGGTATACATCTACTCCTTTACAATGATAAAAAGACTGCCTGGATGAGAAGTTTGAAACAAAGAAAGGTCCTTTGTAGACATGCATAAGATGACTAAAAAGATCTGTGTTCATTGCGTAATTATGCTCTGTTTATGTACTTTTAAAAAAACCCTACATGTACCACTGCCATCAATTATTGTAGATCACTACAAAGCACTGGTACACCGTGGAAGCTGTACATTCATTCTAAAGTCTTACATTAAACATTCTTTTTTAAAATCTACATGCAAGCAGACTCATTTTTGTTTCAACCCCTGGTCCCACTGCTCCAAATACCCAATGGAAGTATTTTATGAATTATAACACAAGTCTTTCCATCATATTAACCTTGCTGAGGCATCACCACTACTGAAGACATCTAAGAGCTATAATACATAGTGAATGATGTATGATATCAAAGTATTTCCCTTTATTTGACAGTCACTAAGATCATAATCCTTCAGTAAATTCATACCCCCTTTCAGGGGCCAAGATGATTGTGCATTTCCACTATGGGGCCTTGACTTCTACTGCATGAAAAGTAATAACAAATTATAACCAAAAATGATGTTGCACTGTTTACAAAGAAACAATGTAATGATCTAAAGGCATGATGGGGTTTATGATTAAAGAGCCTACATGCTGACATAGCAATGCACTGATTTAATTGGAAATGACAGCTATCAAATAACTTCATTCTCCTAGGGCTGTCAGTGCTTCCCTGGTCTACCCCCATATGATATCAGAAAAGAACTAACTTCACATTGGAATGATATTTGGAACTGGATGCACACATCTAATTGAGGTTCTAAGTGCTTCCGTGGCAGATTCACAGCAAAAGAACAGTAACAGTAGTCGTCTTCTTCGAGTGATTGCTCCTGTCCATTCCCCTGTAGGTGTCTGCACGCCCCGTGCACGGCACGCTGGAATTTTTTTCCCCTAGAATACCCGTAGGGCCGGATGTAGCACCCCCTGGAGTGGCGCCCTCGCCACTCTCTATATAGCCACCAACCGGCCCCTCCCTCCTCAGTTCCTCTTACTGCTCCATCAGTCACTGGAACATCACTGCGTTGCAGTCTTCCCCGTGGCATTAGTCCGCCTCATGAGTACCTGTTAGAAAGTAATAAGAACGAAAACAAAGGAAAAAATCTTAGTTTGGGTAGTTTAGTGTTACTTGCCCGCCCCGGGCTCGGGGTCCGGCTATGCTGGGCTTCAAAACCTGCGGCGATTGTAAGAAGCCAATGCCAATGGACGACCCTCACAGCAGTTGTCTACTGTGTCTTGGGGAGGCTCATCTTGTGGAAAAGTGCAAGATTTGTCGGGGGTTCAAGCCCCGGACTCAAAAAGACAGAGTCCAGAAACTCAAACTCTACCTGATGGAGGAGGCGCTGCGCCCGGCCCCCGGAGATTCGGGTTCGAGCACGGCACTGTTGGTGCGGAGTGCGCTGGCGCCTTTCGCACTGTCATCGACACCGAAACCCGGCCGTACCAAGCCGCACCAAGAATCTCGGCGCCGTTCGCTGTCCCCGGTGCCGTCAAAGAGGAGGAAGACAGACAAAGAGTGTTCCCCACCATGTGGGTCGACACGCCAGAAGGACACTGGTCCGAGCCTGGTTGGCCTGACTCGCTCCCTATTCCCTTGTTCGGTGCAGCATCAGAGGGAATGCCAGCACAGCCCGGTGTCGATCTCCTCTCCCACTAGGGATATTTTGGAGGAGGACATTCTGCTGCCGTCCACTCCGGAGGCTTTCGCAGCGGTGCAGGAGCTGACTGGTCATTCGGCCTCAAAGGCCTCGGGCCTGGCCCCTCTGGCACCGAGGTTGGTACTGTCGAGAGGGAAGCCAACTCCCCTGCGCATTTTAAGTACCGTTCCCTGGTACCGTTGTCTTCGGCACCACCTTGGTTTCCCAGAACGAGCCCTTCTGTGAGCTCCATGGAAGAAAACGGACCACGTCGGTCTCTCAAGGGTGCTACCGTCCAGCCTCCTCAGCCGGTACCGCCCGCTCCTCTGTTCCACACCCAGTGGTCGGGTTGGCAACCAGGCATTCAGTGGCCCTTCTGGACACCGTGGGTGTGCCAGCAAGGCCAAGGCTATGGCCCCGGGGCTCCAATGGTGGACTCGGGAGTCAGGCCGCCTCCGTCCCTTGTGGCGAGTGGCCCTCCCGGTACCGTTGAGTCCTCAGACATGGAGTCTGTAAGAGGGGACCAGGACAGGTCCAGCTTGGTTAGTGGGGACAGCAGTGCAAGATCCGGGGTCCATTCCGGGGAATTGGGACTGGAAAGAGTCGTCCTCACCCCCCCAGATGAGGCGGTGGTTGGCGCCAACCCGTTGTCCATCCCAGATGATGCCAAGGCCCATCAGGAGCTCCTCCGCCGGGTAGTTAAGGGCCTGAGCCTGCAAGCAGAAGAGATCCTGGAAGACGCTGATCCCATGGTGGACATCCTTCTTCCGGAGGGCCCGAGCCGCATTGTCCTGCCTTTCATCAAAACAAGTCAGAACACGACGAAGGCATTGTGGCACACGCCAGCTTCAATTCCTCCTATGGCTAAACAAGCGGAAAGAAAGTACTTTGCTCCTTCCAAGGGGTACGAACATTTTTATTCCTACCCGTCCCCTGGCTCATTAGCGGTGGCCGCAGCAAATGAGCACGAAAGACAAGGTCACCCAGGGTCGACCCCCAAGTCCAAGGACACGAAGAAGCTGGACTTGTTTGGGCGTAGGGTCTACTCGACGGGGGGATTGCAGTTGAGGATAGCTAATCAACAGGCCATCCTCAGCAGGTACATGTTTAATGCATGGTCAGCCCTAGAGAAATTTTAGGACTCATTGGAGCAGGACTCCAGGGCGGCCTTGTCAGCCTCAATTAAGGAAGGCAAAGTAGTCTCCAAGGCACTGCTGCAGTCGGCCTTGGATGCGGCAGATGCGGGGGCCCGAACCATGGCTTCTGGAGTTACCATGCAGAGAAGTTCATGGATGCAAGCATCGGGTCTGCCCCAGGAGGTCCAGGTTACGATTCAGCACCTCCCCTTCGAAGGTCCTCAACTGTTTTCACAACAGACGGACTCCCGCCTGCAAATGTTGAAAGACTCTAGAGCCTTAATTAAATCGCTGGGGCGCCACACTCCAGCGAATCAGAGGAAGCCCTTTAAGCTGCTGCCCCCGCAGCCTTTTCACCGCCGTCCAGATGACAATAGGCGAAGGAACAGAGGTAGCCGCAGATCCGCTGGTCGCCAACCTAGCGGCCGGAGGGGTACACGGCAGCAGACGGGCCAGAAAAAGAACCTTTGAAAATCAGCCCCGGGATGACCTACCAATCCCCGAGGATCCAGAGATTCCCTTATTTACCAACAGACTCTCCCGTCACATGTCAGAATGGCGCAAAAATTACATCAGACTGATGGGTGCTCAGGACAATTCAAGAGGGTTATTCCCTCCAGTTTTCTTTGTTACCCCCGTGGGCCCCACCGGCATTACGTTCTGCTCTGGAGGATCCCAGACACGAGCAGCTGCTAATGGAGGAGGTCCAGACACTGCTCCAGAAAGGGGCGGTGGAGGAGGTCCCGCATGGCCAAAGAGGCGAAGGCTTCTACTCCCGGTACTTCTCCATCCTGAAGGTGAAAGGGGGTCTGCGACCTATCCTGGACTTGCGGCGCCTCAACTGTTTTCTTCAGAAAATTCGGTTCTGCATGGTTTCTCTCTCCTTGATTGTACCCTCTCTGGATTCGGGCGATTGGTATGCCGCCCTCGATTTGCAGGATGTGTACTTTCGTATTGCAATCCACCGACGGCACAGGAAACTTCTGTGCTTCGTGGTGGACGGGAGACACCTACAGTTCATGGTGCTCCCATTTGGACTGTCCGCGGCACCGCGGGTGTTCACAAAATGCCTGGTGGTGGTGGCGGCCTTCCTCAGGAGGCAAGGGGTTGCCCTCTTCTCGTATCTCAATGACTGGCTGATTGTGGGCCCTTCGGAGCAGGAGGTGCGGACCTGGTTATCGATGATACAGTCCCTGTTCGATCGCCTGGGTCTCTTGGTGAACACTCAGAAATCGGTGTTACTTCCAATGCAGCGGATAGAGTTTATAGGTGCTATCCTGGACTCGGTGGCCCTAAGGGCGAGCCTCCCTACCTCCTGCTTCCAGGAGATCAGGCGGGCTGTAGACTCCTTAACGAGGTTTCCTCTCGCCGCTGCCAGAGAGTGCCTTCACTTGTTGGACCTCATGGTGGCATGCACGTTCGTGGTCAGCCACGCCTGCCTCCGGATGCGGTCACTCCAGTTGTGGCTGTCAAGCGTGTTCTGCCCAGCAAGACAGTTTGGACACGATGGTCACAGTACCAACGTCAGTATTAAAGACCCTAAGTTGGCAGAGTTGCGAGCCCAACCTATGCTCCGGGGTTCCCTTCCGACTCCCTCAGCCTTCAGTTCACCTGACGATGGATGCATCAGACAAAGGCTGGGATGCGCATTTGGGCCAGCTCAAAACTCAAGGTCTGTGGGAGAACAGGGACTCCCTCTAGCACATCAACGTCAAGGAGCTAAGAGCGGTGCGCCTGGTGCGTGTGGTGTTTCGATGCAGCGATCTTTTACATCAACAAACAAGGGGGCACCCGCTCGAGGCAGGTCTGTCAGGAGGCCATGGACCTTTGAGAGTTCTGTATTCTCCACGGGATACGTCCAGTGGCATTGTATGTCCCGGGTCTCCAGAACTGCCTAGCAGACGACCTCAGCAGGAGGTTCATGTCACATGAGTGGTCTCTCCACCAGGACGTGGCGGAGGCCCTCTTCCAGAGGTGGGGTCGTACCCGACTGGATCTGTTTGCTTCGGAACTCAACAGCAAGTGCCAAGAGTTCTGTTCTTTCAGGGGACGCCGCCCAGGTTCGAGGGCAGACGCCTTCGAGGTTCCATGCTGTACGCCTTCCCGCCGACGCAGTTAGTTCCCAGAATGCTGCAGAGAATAAAGGATGAGAAGACCAGGGTCATGCTGGTAGCCTCAGGTTGGCCGAGGCAGTACTGCTTCTCCACCCTGCTGAGGCTATCGCGTCATGACCCGATCCAGCTGCCTCTGAGGTCGGATATTCTGTCCCAGGACGACGGCCTATTGCTCCACCCCAACCTGGAAGCCTTGCACCTCCATGGGTGGCTCCTTCATGGCTAACGGGCAGCGAGCAGCTGTGCTCCTCGCTGGTGAGAGACGTCCTCTGTGGGAGCAGGAAACAGTCCACAAGATCCACGTACACCGCTAAATGGCATAGGTTTACCCAGTGGGCTGTGGATAGAGGGAAGGATCCGTTGACACTGCCTATTCAGGAGCTCCTAGATTACTTCTGGCATCTGAAATCTAGTGGGCTGTCGCTGCCATCCATTAAGGTCCATGTGGCTGCGGTTCTGGCGTTCCGCCAGGGCCTCAAGCATGACTCGCTTTTCTCTCTCCCGATAGTTAAACGGTTTCTGAAGGGTCTAGCGAAGTTGTACCTATCAGTGAGACCACCGGCGGCTCAATGGGACCTGAATGCAGTCCTCGCCCAGCTCACCAGGCCCCCGTTTGAGCCATTGGCAACATGCTCTCTCCTATATCTGTTGTGGAAGGTGGCATTCCTGGTGGCAATCACGTCAGCCAGGAGGGTGTCGGAGCTAAGGGCCTTGTCAGCGGAACCACTGTATACGCTGTTTTTTAAAGACAAGGTGCAGTTGCGCCCCCACCCGGCCTTTAGGCCTAAGATTGTGTTGCATTTTCACATGAACCAGGACATTTATCTACCTGTCTTCCATCCTAAGCCCCACGTGTTGGAGGAAGACAGGCGGCTCCACACGTTGGATGTGCACGGGGCTCTGGCGTTTTACATTGAAAGAACGAAGCCCTTTCGTAGAACGCCGCAACTCTTTGTGGCAGTCGCGAATGGAATGCAGGGACATCTCGTATCCGCGCAGAGGATTGCCTCATGGATTGTTGCTTGCATTAAAGAATGCTACAAGCTCGCCGGTAAACGCCTTCCATGAGTGACTGCTCACTCGACCAGGGCGCAGGTGGCATCAGCGGCCTTTTTGGCGGGGGTCCCGGTTGCAGACATCTGCAAAGCAGCGACGTGGTCCTCCCCGCATACCTTCGTGCAGCACTACGCCATCCTCCAGCAGACTCGGCAAGATGTGGCGGTGGGCAGAGCGCTGCTGCAGATGGTATCCTTGTGATGTCCCTCACCTCCAAGGTAAGGCTAAGTACTCACCTACAGGGGAATGGACAGGAGCAATCACTCGAAGAAGAGGTTACTTACCTGTAACCGGTGTTCTTCGAGAGGTGTTGCTCCTGGCCATTCCAATCCCTCCCGCCTCCTCGCAAAGTTCTAGGGGAGAAGGAACTGAGGAGGGAGGGGCCGGTTGGTGGCTATATAGAGAGTGGCGAGGGCGCCACTCCAGGGGGCACTACATCTGGCCCTATGGGCACTCTAGGGGAAAAAATTTCCGGCGTGCCGTGTATGGGGCGTGCAGACACCTACAGGGGACTGGCCAGGAGCAACACCTCTCGAAAAATACCGGTTACAGGTAAGTAACCTCTTCTTCCCATACACATAAAAACACTGACTTCAGCAAGACTTGCTTAAGCTATACCACTGCCACCAAGTATATCAGAAAGCAACGTAAAATGCACAGGTTCATCACTCTACAAAACTTTAATGATTCTTAAAAGGAGAAAATACAACTGTCGTGAAGAAGGTGATGTAGTAAATGGACCATTTCTGAACAGTGACTGATTAGCTCTGGAGTTTTCTGGTCTTGAAATGTTATTTTCCTTTTAAACCTTGTTTTAGGACCTGTATGCTGCATTTGTTTAATTTTACAGTTAGGAGGAAAAAAAAGCCTTTGTGAACATAAAAATGCACACTTGAACTTTTCCTAATAAAAGCAGCTTGGAGACATTTACCACCCATTAAATTAAAATAATACTGCCTTAGCATTCTTGGGTTACTTCAGAATTGCTAATCTGGCTAGACTAGTTTTAACTCCAGTGATTTAACACCTAAATTAGACCTCTTAGTGCTTGAATTATACATTTTTCAGAAGAGGGGGAAAATTATTATACATTACATCCATTTTCGGGCCTGACCCTGCACAATGGTGAATGTCTCCTGGAAGGTAATGAGCTCTCTTGACTTGTACTGATCAGACCATGTCACCCTTCTTTGGATGTTGCTCCTAGTCCCCTTCTCCACAGCAGTGGTTCTCATCTAGGAGTAGGTGCACTCCTGGATGTATACAAAGCTCTTTCAGGGGTATACTACCTCATCTAGATATCTGCCTGATTTTGCTACATAAAAAGCACTAGTGAAGTTGATACAACTAAAATTTCATACAACTACTTATTTATACTGTTCAACATACTATACACTGAAATGCAAGTATAATATTCATAATCCAATAGATTTATTTTATAATTAAATGATAAAAACAAGGAAGTAAGCCAGGCCTTGACAAATCTGCCAGACACCCAACGGCCAGCTCAAAAAAATGGGGTGCCCCTACATATCTTGCAGAGAAAAAGCCTCCCTGCTGCTGCAAAGATGCTGCAGCTCCTTTCGGCAGCAAGCCCTTCCCTGACCCTGAAAAAAGGCTGCTGCTGGCAGCTCTTCTGGCAGTACAGGGGGAAGAGGGAGAGGTGGTGGCACATTTTCCATCCAGTGCCACCATCTCTCCCCTGTGGCTGCGGTTCTCTCCCTTCCTCCTTCCCCCTCTGGGCACCATGAGGAGTGACTTTTTTCAGCAGTGGGGGAGGGGGAGCCATGGTGGCTTTCTAGTGGCAGGAACCCAGCTTGCTCTACTTCGTATGGAAGGGGGTGGGGGGGCCTTTGCCCCCGAGCTCTTAGGTGCCAGGGGCAAAATCCTAGGTGCATTGTTGACCTGGCACCTAGGATTGGTCAGGGCCTGAAGTAAGCAATTTTTCAGCAATAGTGTGCTGCAGCACCTCTGTATTTTTATGTCTGATTTAGTCAGCACATTGGTTTTAAGTGAGGGGGATACACAAGACAGATCAGACTCCTGAATGGGGTCCAGTAGTCTGGAAAGGTTGAGAACCACTGTGCTACAGCATCAACTTCAAGCTTCTTGTCCGTGCTTTCAAAGTCATAGAAAACTCTGTCAGACCTTTCTTTTAATGGCACTGCCCTCCATCCACCTCAACAATGCCAGCACAGAGTATCCACTTGTCTACTTTTACGGTAACTGTTTCTACACTTTCTTCCCCACCAACTCTCAATACATAGTACACAATTCCTGAGCTGGTACACCTGAACGTTGCTTGCTCATTTGAATCCCCTTCTTAAGCTTTTTCCTCCCTGAAACTGTGACTAGAAATTTAAACGCTGAAAATAAAAACACCTTTATTCCTTTACACTAGCCAGTAGCCTTGAGTGAATAACTGTATGACCTGATTTCTGTTATCTTGTCTCACCTCCTGCAGCTGCTCCCAACTATATTAGCTCCATATTAGTTCATGCCTGAAGTTGATTGGTCTCCCAGTTCCTCATGATGCGGTTCTTATCTTTTATCTACACTGTGAGGGAACTGATACATGGTTGGGTGCTATAAAGCAATAATTAATAATAATAATGTCTATTGCTGGCTGAGGAATGAAGCTCATAACCCAAACTGATGTGTCCTTTGTGGAAATTATTGATTTCAATTAGCCTGCTGGAATAAACCCATTCATAATGACCTGCCTTTGAAACTGAGACAGCTTCATTTTCCCAAAGTGAAAGCTTTATTTTCTTAAACAGTTATGCATGTATTTGAATTTTTTGGTATGTAGTTTAATTCATCAGTTTAGTTAATCATTTAGTTAGTTCATCAGTTGTTCTGAGGAGCCTGAGGTTTACATCAGCTACCCAGTTAAAACTAGAGTAGGATGGGAATTATTTTTAGAAAACATTTCTCATTGAAAAATTACAACTGACTGACTGAAACAGTTCACTGGAAAGGGTCACTTGTGACAAATTTCCTGGTTTTGACTTTTTTTTTTTTAAAAAAATGATATTGATACTTCTGGGGAAAAAATCCTATTTTTCAAGTTGAAACAACTCTAGAGAATTACAAGTAAAAAATCAAAACACTTGATCCAATCTGATTTTTGGGTGATTTTTCCTCAAAAATTTTCAAGATTTCTGCCATAATTTAGGATTGGAAAATTATTTCAAAATCCTCATGATGGGAAAACTGTATCCCACTCTTCTCTATTTTGAAAGCTGAAAGGCGGGTTTATAGTATGAAACAGTACTGCAAAGTAATTCTTCAGATATTTATACATATCGCCATATTTATTTACAGTATGTGATGCATTTTAAGATTTTTATTTTCACAATATTGATAGAAAAGAAGGTGAATTATTAATTGGTTTTTCCTCCTCTCCTACTGAATGAGTAATGAATGAAATGCTTTAAATGATTTGATAGTATGATTGCAGAAATACAACCAGCAGCAAACATTACTCTAACACACTTTAAAAAAAAAAAATCAGGTGTTAAATATGCATGAGAATGCAATATCAGAACTAAACATTTCTTCTTAAACAAACAAACAAACAAAACAAACTCCTGTACCAATAGATATGATTCAGCACTTCTTCTCCCCAGCACTACCCTATGATTTCAGGTGCTTACTGAGAGCTTGTCTATTGAACAACTTCTTTTTCCAGCAGTAGATGATGGATGTTGATCTGCTGCATTGAACATCTTTTAAACAAGATCTCATTCAGGAAGGAGTGGAGGTGGAGTGGTGGGGGAACCATTTACTAGAGTAAAAGGATGCAATAAGAAACCATATTACATTTGGTACTGCCATGTACCAGCTAGGTACACTTGGGAGTTTAATTATTTAATTAAATTGGTGTACCTAAGACTAAAAATGCTTTACAAAAACCTGCAAGGTGCAGAGAGCCTCCTGCAAAGTGCTAAGCACACACTACTTCCACTGACATGAGAACTGAGGACATTCAGCCCTTCTGAGAAGGTTCAGTCATCCATTTGAGTAATGTTTTGCCAGCAGTGCAGCATCCATTCTTCTGCAGCAGAAAATAAAACATATAACCCCTTAAGCCATACTGTGGTGCTGAGAAGATTTTTATGGGCTGCACACTATAAGATCTATTCATAGATTTTTTTAAAAATGTACAATTCAGCGACTGTCATCTCATGCATCTTTAGCACCTGGTAATTTTGTTGTTTTTTTAAAAAGTTGTGTGGAAAAATGTTAGCGTCTGTTTACATTTCTGCAGTTATAATACCAAATTACTAATCACTTAACACACTCCACTCCTTTAGCAGGGGAGGCGGAAAAAAAAACTATTGGGAACTCTCTTGCTCCTTTATTAGTGATATGAAAAGAAGGGAGTTTTTAAAATCCTGCATGCACCAACATGCTGCTTATATTTCAACACAGCGATAGCTCTGTTTAAAATATGAATAAATATTTCAAGAGTTATTTTGCAGGGTTCCCCCTCCTCCTCCTGGTCATAACATCTTTTTCCAGTGGTCTAAACATCAGGTTCAACAAAACAGCAGATACTTAACTGATGGCTAAGAAAAGGCAAATGTTTATGATTGTTTGAGAAAAACAGAAGAATTGAAAATTAGAGTCACTTTAAAATAGTGTTAAGCATGTGAAAATGAAGCCGTCTCCCCTTCAGAAGTACCTCAGCACGGACAGAGAGTCATTATTACAGTCTATTTGAAACAACTCATTTCCACACAGCATAACTGAGCTTGGATTTATGAGCTAGATCCTTCAGATGACATAAGACATTTATTATTATTGTTTTTTGGCACCCACAAATCTAACAGGCACCTCACAATGCAGATGAATGCTAAGTTCCCTGCAAACATGATGCAAAGAGAGCTCACATAAAACTGCAGGGGAATGTTAGTGGGGAGGGGGAAGACAAGATTACAGATATAAAGTCACATTATGTGGTGAAGCAGAAAAAGACCCAGGATCTGGGCCACATGTGACCCCACCCCCAAGGCCGATCCAGGGCCCCAAGGAGGTCCTGGATTAGGCTCCTGCCGCCAGCAGCCAGCAGTCCAGCCCTGGATCCCCAGCTGGGGACGGGGGATGGGTAAAACAGCCACCACCATGGGCAGTCCAGCTCTAGATCCCTATATGGGATGGGGACAGGTAAGGTAGCCACTGCTGCAAGCAGCCCTGCCCCAGATCCCTGGCTTGGGCCAGGGCCAGGTCAGGCTGCTACCACTTGGGGCACTGGCCCTGGGACTTGGGGCATATTAATGCCCCCCCAACCAGTGCCCAACGCCACTATAGTGAAGGCTAGTGCACAGCATGTAGAGGTAGCGGCATTTTTCAAATGTTCTAAAATGACCTCATTGGCTCACTTCCTTTAACTGTCATTGAAGAAGGGTGTTTGAAACTAAGAATAACAGAAGAAAGGCTGAGGTGCATTGTGCAATTGTTCATGAGAGACATGGAAGAAAGCCTAAACATTGTTGTTAAGAGAGCATGTCAGACAGTAAGAAGCAGAGGAGCAGAGATATACAGAGCCTTAAAAATAAGGACAAGAATCTTGGAGTTGATGCTGAGAAGGAGAGGGAGTCGACACAGTGATTCACAAGAGTGTCAGACTCCGTATTTTATATGAAATAGAGAGTGTAATACAGGAACTAGAAAAAGCAAAGAGGAGACGGTTGTAATAATCAAAACTGGTGAGCAGAGGGCCTGCATGAGACCTTCAGCTGTGTGAACAGATAACATGGTTAGAAGAACCATACACTGTAATTAGACCAGATGGACATAACACTGATTTTAGAAAGAAAAGGCAATATTTGGATACCATAGGGAGAGAGAAAAAAAGCTGAAGATGAACCCCAGGGCATGAGCTCATGTGATGGAAAAGATGGTGGTATGTTCCCCTGCAGCAAAGTATGAATGAGGGAATATGGTTTCAGGGGAACGATTGTGAGTTTATTTTTGGCCACACTAAGTTTAAGTTGATGCCAAGATATCTGGGAAGACGTATGTCAGAGATACAGAACAAGACAGGGTTAGATGGAGGAATGCAGGGCAGGAACGGAGAGGTAAATTTGCAAAGAGAGGGGCAGTGGAAGCCATATAAAGAGATGATTCACTCATAGGCTATGTCTACACTTGAAAAGTTAAGTCGACTCTGCTTCCTTTTCACTGAGACCTGCGGCTTCCTGGCAGAAGGGACCTGCCGGGACCCCCGCAGGTCCCTGCAGGAAGGAAGCCACAGGTCCCAATGAGAAAGGCACAGAGACTTCCTTCTTGTTGGGAGCCTCGCGGATCCCAGGGAGAAAGAAGCTGAGGCTCCCTTCTTCCCGGGACCTGCAGGGGTCCTGGCAAGAAGGAAGCCTGTGCTCCCTTCTCCCTGGGACCTGCACCTCCCTTTTCGCCAGGGAGCTGGGGAAGAAGGGAGCCAGGGCTCCAGCAGAGAAGGGAGCCCCAACATCCCCCCACAGCTCCCTTGACCCTGGCAAAAGGGAGCCACAGATCCTTTCTAGGCAGGGAGCTGGAGCTCCCCGGAAGAAGGGAGCCACGTGGGGCTCCCCAGTCCTCACTGCAGCGAAGAGAGATTCCCCACAGTCCTTCGGTCAGGTCTGCGGCAGTGAGGGAATCCCTTGCTGGCGGCTGGGGCTTGCTTCTCCAGGGCTCCGCTGACGTTGGGGCCCTGACAGCTGTCTTTTTCAGGGCTCCCCTGTCCGGAGAGCCCCAGTGGCTTGCCTCCCTCAGGCTCCTGGGACAGGGGAGCCCCAGCAGCTGGCTTCTCCAGGGAACCCCTGTGCTTCCTTGCCCCCAAGCTGTGGCTCCCTGAGCCATGGCTCCCTTTCCCCACCCAGAGCTGCCCTGAGCCCTGGCACTATTCTCCCTACCCTTAGGTCGACTAAGTTGACCTAGGTGTCCACACTAATTTAGGTTGACTTAGTCCTTAAGTCAACCTAAATACTGGGAGTTATTAAGTCGACCTAAGGATGCCCTTAAGTCAACTTACTGAAAGCCCAGTGTTGACTGGGATTAATTTAGGTCAACTTAAGTCCTTAAGATGCAGGGCGAGACACCCCTCTATGGCCCCTATGGAGAGTGTGGAAGAGAGAGTCAATGATTCAGGAGGAAAACAATATCAGCTAAGGGAGGAAAACACCTTGAGAAAGAGGGTCGGACAACAGCTTCAAAAAACAGCACAGAGATCAAGAAGAATGAAGATAAGAGTAAAAACCTTAAGATCTGGCCAGGAAGTAGTCAGTCATTAGAAACTATGGCAAGAGCAATATAGGAGAAGGCAAGTGCCAGACTGTGACAGGATAGGAGAAGGCAGGTGCCAGACTATGGCAGTTCACGAGGACTAGAAATAGAAACAATGGTTGCAGACTATGTAGCCAATTAATTCGGAGGTGAAAGGAAAAAAGGAGGTGTCCAGTAGCTGGAGAGGCAGTTGGAGTCTAGAGTCAGCTATTTCTGGAGGATGGAGAAAGCAGAGAATATCTGTAATTTGAGGGGAAGGTACAGAGAAGAGAAAGAGCCAAAAGGTGACGGACATGATTAAAAAAAACCCTTTACAGAGCAGAGAGGGAGGTCAGCATCCCCAGATTCCTTCTGATGAAGACAGGAACAACTTGTGCTGGGCAATAGGAGGAGGCAACAGTCAGCCAACACTCCCCTGCATTTATTTGCATCCAATTCTGTAAGTTCTCCCTCTTCAAAGCGTTTGACAAGGTGGGATATTCTCCCACGAAAGCTCATGCGATAAATAAATCTGTTAGTCTTTAAGTGCCATACGACTCCTTGCTTTTTTTGCTTTACTAGACTAACATGGCTGCCCCTTTGGAAGTCAGCCAACAGAGTGTCTTTTGAAATTGTGGGAAGGGTTGGAAAGGAAGAAAATAGGACAAGACACCAGAGGAGCACTCAGGGAAAAGAGGCATTAAAATTATTCACTGAAATACTGCACTGAGAGAATGGTGCTTCCTAAGAATGTGAAAAATAAAATATAAAGAAAAAGCTTGTTTAAATTTCTTCTAGCTTTCTTCAGTTTTTTTTGGGTGTCAGGGATTTTGGTGGGTGGACACAGGTTCTGTATGTTACTAAGCAAAAATTATGACTGTATACCAGAAATTTACCCCAACATCCAGACTCTGCGCAGAGAGGCCCATTCTGTAGTTTGGAAGTATTAGTCCACTCCCAAAAAAAAAATGGTTGCAATGCTCTATTTAGAAATGAAAAGGTCTAAAACAGGCCTGTCCAACCTGTGGCCCGGGGGCCAGACTCTGGCCTGCCAAGGGCTTTCATCTGGCCCACGGAGTGCTGCTGCAAGAGCCTGTGAGCGGGGCTGGCCAGGGCCCTTGTCAATTTCCGAGCCTGTGCACACCACAGCTACAGGGAGACGTGGCATGACCGAAGAGCTGTTCAGGGACTGGATTCTGCCCCTTTTGAGTGAGCAGGAGGCAGGTGAAGGGCGAGTGCCCCAAGCAGTTTAAAATCCTGACCTGGACATCCCCCCCCAGGTTTGCTCTCCTCCCACACCCCTGACTCTAGCACTCTTGCCCTTCCCCCTAACCTCAGTGGCAACTCTTCTGAAAAGATTGCTACCCATCAGTGTTTCTGGTACAGAGATGCCAAAATCTGTGACCCCTACAAAACTGCCAAGGTTTATGTCCTGTCTCTCCAACTCTGTTCTCCTCTCCCTCTTCCTAGCACTGCTCTCCTTTCCCAGAGTAGTGCTTGGCAGGGAGTGAAGAGAGCAGAGTTGGTGGGGTCCCTGTCAGGAAGTAGCTGAGTCCTGCTACCCAGCCACTTTGTTCCTCCCACCTCACCCTTCATCCCCTTCCCTTCTCTGCCATGCTCCCCTTTCCTGCCTTGCTCCCCATGCTCTGTCTTGCCCCTGCACACAGGCACCTCTGCCCTACCACCTTGTTCTCTACACAGTGCAAGCAAAAGCAATGCCAAATATCACACTAATTATTTTATTAAAGTTTATTAATAAAGATCTATTTCTATGTCTTTTCTATCAAAAATTCTCTCACTGGTCCCCCAACTGAGAAAAGAATTGCAATGTGACCCCTCACTCAAAAAGGCTGGACACCCCAGTCTAAAATCTGTGCTCATGGATAGTACTGTGTGACTTAGTCTGGAAGAAAATAATGTTAACTTGAAACATTTTGGAATACATAATCCTTTCAATATATAGCACCTGTTATTATACAAACAGCTATCAGCATGTACTACATGGAAAACAGACCCCTTTGGTTATATGTAACCCCTGTTACATAGGTACGCTGCTTACGGTACTGATAAAGGTGAGCTTTCAGTTTAATCAACTTATAGGCACTGGATAACTTTCAGATTCAGCTATCATATGTTTAAACTAAGCCAAGGATTCATTTTGTTTTGATGTCATTCTTAATAAAACCTGTTGTGATACTGAAAAACCCCACACAAAGCCCTATTGTACATAAAATTATTACATCATGGGCTAAAATGATTAAAATCACCTTTCTTAATCAGCTTCAGTGCATTTAAAGCTAATTTCTTATTTAACAAAAATTTTAAAATAATGTCAAGGTAATAAAACTACTGGGAAACAGCAAGGATGATACTACAGCAATATGTATTGTTACAGTAGGATATGGGATACTCACTGAATCCTCATCTTGGATCATCTGTACCAAATTATCAAGTACAGGAGCGAGATTTCTGCAGGGCAAAAGGCGACGGAGACAATGAAATTGACAGCTTTTCACTATCTATTTAGCAATTATTTAAAAATAAAACAACAAAAACCTTACTTGGACTTCATGTTGTTAAAATTTTTGCCTAAGGCCAAGTGTCTTATTGATCGGTTTTTACTAAGCCAGATTACAAGTGTCGAGAGATCGGATTCTAGGCCTGTAAAGAATCAGATTAAATGAAGAATTAAAAATACTCTCCATTTGCTAAATACAGCTGAATCAACAAAATTACATCCTCTGGAGTGACTTTACACCAACATTCCAATTTATAAGACTCTGAAACTCTTGCATTCTTTTATTTTTAAATCTTTTGGTCTCCTTTTGTTTTCCACTGTTCCACAAAATGACCCTATTGTTTGTGATCAGACCATTGAAAAGTTCCCTGCTAATCAGCAACTGCATACACAGCAGAAAAAGCGGAAGAAGATTTAATTCTTGAACTTTAGTCCACAAGCAAAAAAACATGAAAAAACATTTTTCTCTTTCCCCTAGTCTACACCTGGGGCAAATTCAGCAGCAGTCGACTGCCAGTTATGCACGGAATGCAGAATTCCTTGCATAACTAGCAGTGACTTTTAAGGCTGCCACTACACATTAGGGCAGGGGTCAGCAACCTCTGCTGACCTCTGTGCTGGTCCTTCCACCCCAACCCTCAGCTGGTGCTGGTGGCCCCCTCTGCTAAGAAAATGTGGTGGCTGCCTGAAAATTCTGCAGCAGTCATGGCTGGTGTTGGAGCAGTTCCCAGGCATGCCATGGAAAGAAGTCACCCAGAGTGGCTCATCTTGGCACTGTGCCTGTAGGCTGGGGTCCCCAGGCACACCACAAAAAGAAGTGGGTTCCCAGGCATGCTGCAGAAAGATGATGTCTGGAGGGGCTCCTTTGGGGATCATCATGCTACTGAGAGGAGCCACTCTGGGCAGCTTTTTTTTGTGTCACTTGGAGGCATAGGCAAGGGGGGAACCCGTGTCCCAGCTGCACCCAAAGGAAGCCACCCAGAGTGGCTCTCAGTGGCAGGAGCAGCAAATCTGTGGTACCGAAGAGGATGCCACACGCTGCTCTGAATGGGCTTGGGTGCCACTGTCAGCACATGTGCCAGGGTTGTCTACCCCTGCATTAGGGCAAAGCCGACCGCAAGAGTCCCTATGCCCCATGGCCTCCAGGACTTCCAGGGCTGACTTCCGGGAGCAGCGTGGCGAGTTCATACTCACTGTGATCTGCTCCCTGAAGGGCGAAATGATGGCAGTGAAATCGCCACTGTCAGTGTAGACTTATCCTACATTAACCAAAGGAGATCTTTTCTAGTCTTTGGCTTTGAGAATCAGAGAAACATGCTACATTGCCATCCGTGCTACATATACCAACATGCTCTTGTAGCCTCCACATACAAATAGGTTAATGGAAGAAGTTTGTGACTAAATCAAACTGCTACAATTGGCTGCATTTTATTCTGTTCTTGGATGAGAAAATGAAAGCTGCATGCTCCCTATGATACTGATAAAGCCAATGTTTCACCTGATTAAATTTACTAGGCACTGGTTAACTTTTGGATTCAGTTATCATGGGGTTAAACAAAGCCAAGGATTCATTTAACTTTGACACCATTCTTAATCAAACTTGTTGTGAGACTGAAAAACCCCCACACAAAGCTCTATGGTACATTAAAATAATTATATCATGGGCTAAAAGGATTTAAATCACCTTTCTTAATCAGTTTCAGGACATGTATTACCTTTCACCCCTTTTACATGTACTTACCATTGTCTGAAATGTCTAGGCTGGTGATATTGTGTATTTCTGCTATGCATCCTTCCAGAACTTGGGCACCTCCAGATCTCAGCTAGAAACAGACAAAACATCTGCAACTAATTAAGGTATTTTGATAACAGAGAAAAAAGCAGCCAAAGTTTTGTAAATATAAAAGGGTGCCATATACAGCAAAAATAGCTGCAAGATTATTATTTATTGACATTCATACTACAGCCTACGCAGAAATCATTTCCATGCTAATCTCTTGTAATATACATGTAACATGAGAGTGGAATTGTCTCTTCTTTCTGGTACAAAGTACTGGCCACAAGCCAGAGAAGGGTTTAAATGGCACTGAAAAACTCCCTTTATCCCTGCAGGCTGGTAGAGACTTCTGGGTTTTGCTGCTTGCCTTAATCTAAAAATGTTTGGGTGCTTTACAGTTTCTGTTTTGAAGAACAACTATCAATTAACATAAAAGCCAAAGCTGTTATGCATTCCTTTCCTTTCTTAAATCCTAGAGACAAAATTTTACACTACCTACGTGACCTATAAGCGTCAAAGCAATGTTACTTCATGTGTGCAGCAGAGAGAAGGGACTTGGTAACAAAGAGCAATGAGTCAAGGATCAATGGAAGTTTGGCTTTTTTTGACCAATGTTTTAAAAATAATTTATAGATGTTATGCAGTATTTAATAACAGTTAAACTAGAAGATGAACTTTTTTCTTATTTCAAAATGGGGATGAGAAAAAAGAATAGAATGGATTAGTCTCTGGGCTTGAGAAATCCCAGGTACCAGGTCGCCATAAAACCTAGAAATTTGTCAACTATCACTCCCTCTTCTGCTGCATGATGGTGGAGGAGGTGAGCACTTCCTGCCACCGCTGCCGTGCTGCAGAAAAGGGAGCTGCCCTACAGTCCACTCCCCAGCATGTCAGCGATGGGGAACAGTCTCAGGAGCAACTCCCTTTCCCACAGCATGGCGGTGATGGCAGGGGGTGGACTCTGCTGCAAAGTCAGCTCCCCACCACTCCTGATGTGCCTTGGGAAAGGGGGCTTCTCCTCAGTCCATTTCCTGCTTCCAACATGTCAGTGGAATGCTGGCATTTCAGCAGCAGGGAGTGGACTCAGGGGCAGCCCCCTTTTCCATGGCATGTTGGCAGAAACAGGGGCAGACCCTTCTACAGAGTCAATACCTAGCTGCTCCTGCTCTGACATGCCTAGGGAAAGTGGGCTGTTCCTGTGTACACTCCCTGTTGCCGACATGCTGGGAGAATGATAGCAGGTTGGCAGCAGGGAAAGCACTCAGGAGCAGTCCTCTTTCCTGTGGCATGTCAGGAGCAGTGGGTAGGCGACCCTGCTGCTGAGATTTTGGTGGAATGTTGTTGTTGGCAGTGGGAGAGGTCTCAGGACCAGCCCCCTTTCTTGTAGCATGTAAGGAGCACTGAGAAGTGGACCCTGCAGCATGGGAAAGTAAAGTGTGCCTGAGTCTGCTCCCCAGCATTCGTCTGGCTTCTTAATTTTTGGACGGGCTCCTAGAGTCAAAGAAAATCTGTTGAGCCTGGATTAGTTGTGTGATGTACAGAACTGCATTATTAATCTGAATTATTGCTGCATATTAAAACACCATTTCAAGATTTAGTGAAAAGTCTATAAACAAAGGATTCAAAGGTAAGTACAATGTCAAGAATACCAATTATTAAAACCACATACTTTAACAGGTTATTAATTCTTGACCACTTTTAATAATTGAATATACTCAAAGTAATGTAATGTTTTCAAGGAAGGAAAAATGTTTTCATATTTCCTGTGAACAGAACACACTCTAAACTACTTTCTGGTTTTCCTGAAACCAAACGATTGGATTTATAAGCAGAAAGTTGCCATTTCACCATGGAGTAATCAGGGGTAAGTGGTGTTTTCGTTATATTGCCCTGTATCAAAAAGGGGCAACATTTCACATCATTTGTAGATCTGACCAAATGTTTTGAATCAAGCCAGCAGATTTTTGTGAAATATAAGCAAAAATTTAACCTCTCTCTAATCCAGACTCAATATTTTGTAGCAATATTATCTAATTAGCTATTATAACAAGTTTTAAGAGAGATTAGAGACAGCTGGATAAAAACTTGATGCATCAATTCAAGCTTTTATTGTAGTGATGAGGCCAAGCTCATATTTAAAATAAATCCAAACTAAGAAGAATATTTTGTACATAGCCTGCTTCCCCCCCCCCCCCCCATGGACTGAAACAAAAGCCTGGATCCCAGCTCTCCTGGAATGGGTTGACTTGAAAATCTAAATTTGGAATTTGTGCAGCTTTAGCCCATCTCTCATTTACTAATAGCATTTGTAGCACTTGCCATCTAAGTGCCAGAATCATTCAGCTGCACTTCAGGATTTGCTCACTGACTCATCCACTATTAGAAAACACTTTTACACAGGCTGCCACATTAATTGCTGTTATATGAAACTGACAGATGTGAACTCCTGTCAAAATTTTTAAAAAACAATTTTCAAAAAAACCATCTAAATGGAATACTATAATCTGGTTTTACTTAGACCTGAGTGCCTGTATGCTTCTAAAAAAGAACAAATATAACTTAACCCATGTTTCTTGGTACGTTTTTTACTGGCTATATTTCAATACAACATCAGTTTCTGTTCTGGCAGAATTTCTTTTTTGATGCATAAAGCCTTGTAAGAATCTCAAAAGGGATCTATTATATATTAATCACAAGTATGGTGTCATTTATCTGCACTAACATTGCATCCAAAATAAGACTTAAGGGCCAACTCTATGCATGGTAAAGTTTAAGTACACACAGGAACAAAGGAAAGCTTTTAAGTTTGCACCTACAATTTTATATTCACAATCTTTAGGAGGTACAAATATAAGATACTGATATCTATTTATTGTAAGAATAAAAGAAACATCTGATCACAAAAGGTCAGAGAGTCATCAATGTTATGTTACTATCAATGTTATGTTACTTGATTCCGCAAAAGAGTGCGTACACAAGTATAAATTAAGTCTACTGTCCTTTTAAAGCTTGACCCATGATACAATATAAAAACCCCCCACCTCCTGAGATCACAAATGACAGTAAATTACATTTTAAGAACCACTTCTTCAGCAATTAAGAAACAGAAAGCACAGTAGAAGCTATAATGTACCAGTATGTGGGGAGCAAAAACAAAGCTGCTTACTGATTCAATGGTTAAAATGCTGAAGGTAAGGCATGGAGGGTACTTACACAGTGACCAAGCTAAGGGAAGCAGAAGGGAAAAGAGTGAAAAATATCAGTGCTGAGCAGGCAGAAATAAAACTGCAGTTTTCATAATAAAATCAGCAATACAAAATGATAAAGCTCTGGATTTGAGTTAGTACACTGGAATTTTGATGTGCAGCCAAATAAAGAGAAAAGGAGCAAAAAGGAGAAATTTATCTTTCCATGCAGAATTAAGGCCTGGCCCTGCAGTCTGGATACAACTTTGCACTAGCTGAAAGAAGGAAGGACAAAGGTAACAGCAAATGTGCTTCTTGCCCCCTGCTGCTGCAGAAACCCAGCTGCAGCTGGGAGTGGGGAGGAGAAACTGGTTTGGAGGTTTTACTGCTGAGAAAAGACTGCTGACTGCTCATCCAGCATTAGTCAGTTATATAACCAGACCAAGGTGAGCCAGTCCCAGCACTGGTCAAGGCGCTTCCCACCCTGCATTAAGGATGTGATTGTTGCAAATATAACTTTTCAGAAAGAACAAGAGGATGAATGAGGTTTAGTCACTGGGAAAAAGTCAGGCCAATGGGTATATGGAGAAATGTCAGTTGAGAGACCAGCTCGATTTTCTTTTTTTTTACAGCTGTGTCAAGTTGCCCATTTGTCCGGGGGGTGGGTTTGGGGGAAGACACGTAGCCCTTCAAACTAAGCTAAGTAGAAGGCCTATTTAAGTCATCAAAAGATCTATTTAAGTCACCAAACGTAATCTCTGAAGGAAACCATCTCCTTACTCTGGCATTTTTCTTGGAATATACTTCCTCTCATGGGCAGGAAATACATCACCAGTACAGACTTGGGTAGTTTAATTAAGAAAGACATGGATAAGAAATGGACCAGCCTATCTGGATGAGATGCAGAAGGGGGCTCATAAGGTGAGGTAAGTACATGCCATGATCAGACTTGATTCAGTGTCCAACACAGCATGGCCCTCAACCGAGGAACTTGCTACCACTCCCATGAACTAGTAGATTAGCTTTCTCCTCTACTGAATGGAAAAAATGTCTAATTCAATAAATTGCATCTATTCAGTGCTGGCATTAAAGCTGTGCCTGAGTCTTCCTGTGAATTCCAGGGAATTACACTTTTAATTTACATTCACTAAAGTTTCCTGTGATTAAAAATAAAAATGATAGGAATACGTATTTTAAAAACGCACTCCAAAACTACACACTCCTGTTCCTTCCTCTTTTTGACTTGAAAGCTTTTCTTACTTTGAATTTACATACTATGGATCATTAAAAGAAAATAGCTTCCAAAGAGTACAACAGTCGAAACAAAATACTACCTGCCTTAAAAAACAGATTGTGTTTCACTCATCAGGGAAGCTCCTAATGCAATTTCTACTCCTTACTGTGTGATAAGCCATCAAACGAAAACCTAGGACAAGGATTTCTGCACTTCAATTCAGTTAATCAAGTTCAGTTTTCTTGTTCAGAAGAGGAGAGTCAGAATTGACAGGCCTAGCATTTAAGCTATGTCAAAAATACCTGTCAAATTCTTTTTTAAACCTTGCAAAAAAAAATCCACCAAGTCTTGCCAAATGAAGGCTCCTACTTCTCTTTTAGAACACACGGCAGCACCAAACTCTGAGTTCTTTAATTACTGGATGTGCATGCTGCGAGCTGAACCTCTGCTCTGTCAGTGTGATTTATTATTAAGAAACACTCCAGAGAGCAGGGTTTTTGTGAATATTAGTGCTGTGTCTGCTCACAAAAATCAATCAGACAGAAGGAAATGATACTGTCTGAGCAGACATATCATGTGAAAACACACAAAAACTGAGGCCAGGTTTGCACTGGCAGCGAAATTCAGCAGCAGTCAATGGCAAGTTACACAAGCTACACAGAATAGCTTGCATAACTCCTTTTGACTTCGTAAATCCCATTCATTTCAGGATCTTCACTGTGCTGTACCAACAGGAAATGCATTCTTGCCAATGCAGCACTTTGCCACTTGAGGCAGTGGTTTTATTAAGCTGACCTCCAGACTGACGAAGCAGGTCTTAACTGAATGCTAAGTCGATCTGGAAGGATCAATCTGACAGCAGTGAATTTGCTGCCATCAGTGTAGACATGGCCTATAACTGGTCTGATGAAGTTTTATTTTCCTGTGAACTAACAGAACCTGCTGAAGATTTTTCTAACACCTTTTCTAAACAAATCTCCACTATTAAATTTCCTTTCTTCATGCTGGCCACCAGACATGGGGATTGACTTTCTATATTTGTGGGGGAGAGCTCCCAACAGGGCTGTGAATGGAAAGGGAAAATTCCTTGTTTGCATGAAGCATGCAGTTTTTTGGGGGTTGTGGGGTTTGTTAGGGTTTTGGGGGGGGGGGGGGGCACAACACCTCCCCTACCATCTCCAAACTACGCCCATGATACCAAGGCATTATGCATCTGGTCCAGAAATGCAGGTGTACAACTTAGTTTGAAAGTGACAGTAATAGCACTCCATAAGGATCCCTCTCTATCCCATTCAAGTCACTTCTGTGGAAAAAAAGCCCTGGGCCCTTTCTTTTGGAGTTTCCACTGCTAAGCTCATAGCAGGACCAAAGTTCAAACTACTTTTTTTCCCTTATATTTGTTTGCAAGGTCCACATAAGTAGGTGAGGTTGAGAGTGAGAGTGAGTCTCTCTCTCTTCTTTCCCCAATTTCTTCAATGCTCTTTTATCCTCTAGAACACCGATAGGAACCACCCAGTGAATAGAACTGGGTCTTGTTCCTCAGCAAGGCTAAGTAGTTCTGACATGGAGTGCTCAATGCCTCAAAAGAATGCTCAGCACATGGCAAGCTCCAGCCTGTGGCAATGGTGAAGAACTGAAGGAAAGAAGTAAACTCTAGCTTCAAACTTCCAATGGATTATTACAAACAAGGGTTTGTTTGTTTTTTTGTTTGTTTTTTGTTTGTTTTTTTAATTTATTGTGGTAAAATATGAAGACCATTTGGACCGTGCCTCAGACTAAAAGTGATATTTAAATCTCTTACCAGAGTACCAGTTTGGGACTAGAAAACCAGAGTCTCTTACAATACTGAAAAATAAATCATGGGAAAGGGTGCAGATCCCAAAGAGAAGAGAATCAGACTGCAGGAACGGCTTCAAAATACACTGCTTCCTGCCTTCCATTCAGCTCAAGCTGCATGGAGTTTAGAAAAAGCCCACTTCACATCTCAATACAACTCCGATCTATAGATGCTACTATGTCAGTGACAGTGCAGTGCTCTGCATCTTCCAGAAAAATCTTTACAATGAGCATTACTATTTTTACTCATGATCATGATTGGCTAGCAGAATGTGTGTGTATAAGCAGACACCTTGCTTTTAGAAAAAGAACTTATCCTTTCCACAACTTTTAACTACAAAAGAGGAGCAAATGGCTGTATGTATCTGAGGAAATGAGTGATTCCAAGTAAATGCAGCTTCCCAACTTGTTCTGGAATATTATTCTTACCTCACAGTTACTGAGATCTAAAGACACTTCTTTCAGGTTAGGGTTACAAGCCAACCCTAATAAGAGAGCTCTGAAAAAGATCAATGTTATAAGACAATCATTATAAGACACCAAACTCACAGCAAAACCCAAGCAACCACAGCTCCAAAACCTGAAAGAGCCACACCAAAACAAAACATGTACATTAAGAACCTATGGGAATGTAGTACACAATAAAACTGATTGTGCATTGAAGATTAATTGTGTTCATCAGAGACAGATCTCCTACATTTTATTTAGAAAAACACTGATGATTTACAACATTAGAGAACTATTAAGGCAGTACTATTTCACCATAACTTTCTGGAAAAAAGTAGAGGGTTTGGTTTGGTTTTAAAGTAAATGGTGCAGTAGACTCATGCTGTGATTAACTCTAGAGCAGATGAATGGTATTTTCCTTTTGAATGTAATAGTTAGACTTTTAAATTACAAGTCAATGATTTGAAAACCTACACTTCCACTTGGCAAAGGTACATTGTATTATGCACTGCTATTTTCATCACATAACATAGCTATTTCCTGGATATACCAGTCGCTGCCTTGGAAATAGGTTCATGTCACTGTGGGAGTCCCCAGTTATCTGTTCATACCTTAGTGGCATGACGCCATTGTCCATTCACAATATGGCACAGATAAGGTATATGAATGAAATGTTCTTCAGCTCACTCACACGCCACAGATGCTGAGAGTCCTTTTTATAGTCTGAACAAGTAACTGCTAGTCACCTGTTTCTGTCACATAAGAATGACACAGGAACTTCATCCATTCCGGTGACCCTGAACTTTCGCATTTCAAAGATGACAAAAATATAGATACAACTCTCTTTTTTCATGTGGAGAATGTCAAAGCACTATTCCTAACAACATGGATACACATTCACCCTTAAATTGCATTGCACACAGGGGCAAGACTTCAAATGGGAGTGGAAGAGTTATGGAACTGAAATTTTCCAGGACTGTCTCAAACCCATCCTTAATGTAGCTCCACTGACAGCAACAGAATGGCATCAGACGTGAAACTTGCCCATGTAGCTAAGTGCTATTCTTTGTTTTGGGACTTCAGTTAGGGTGACCAGAGAGCAAGTGAAGAAAAAAAGGGACACAGGTAATGGGCACCTGTGTAAGAAAAAGCCAAAAATATTGGGTCTGTTCCTACGAAATCAGGAATTTGGTCACCCTAACTTTAGCACTAACTGGTATGCATGCTTCTGAGAGCACCAGCTTAAACCTTAGACAACTGCTGTGGCTTCACAGCCTGATTATTAGTTATTCCAAGAAATCAGGATGCTGATCATCAGTTATTCAATAAAAGGATAGAATTACTTTGTTGCCTGCCCATCATTTCAGCAAGTATCAAGCTAACAGATTCTGAAATATCAGTACACTGAGCAAGAAAAAAAAGCTATTTTTGTTGAAGCATGTGCCTCAGAGTGCACAGACAATGCAAAAAGCCTGGTGTGCCGAGTGAAACGAGGCTTCCGTAGCTTAGCCCAGATAATCCTCCATGTAAACCATGTTATAGCTACCGTTGGGCATAGATTCAGCCCTTTTCTATTTATTAATTAATTTATTTTAACAGCTGAGAAAATAACCGCTGTGTGTAAGCATAACAACAGCTCTACAAAGCTTTAATTTTTTCCTGTCTAAACTCCCTCCTCAGAAAAACCTCTCAAACATGCACTTATGGGATGAAGTGAAAGACTGAGAAACTTCCCAAAGAATTCTTCAATATTTTTAGATCAGATACCACTGTAGTGCAGTGCTACTCTAAAGAGCCAGCATGTTTGACATGACACCACAGGGTTCCAAGTTTATGTTTCTTCTCATATCAGACAGAATATTCTGAATTTATAGGGAAAAGATTGCTTTTGTAACTGCCAGCTCTGTAAGCTCACCCTAAGATCTTAGAATCAGCTTCAGTTCTTTTCTTTTCCTAAACTATCAACTGTAATGAGAGATAGGGCTGTCCTCACTGTTCCAGGAAAACACCACGGTGTGCTAATTATACCCTCAGTAACACCTGTACAACCTCTCTCTTCAGTGGAAATGCACAGGCAAAAATCAGATATTTCACTGGAAACCTGCTGGAAGGTCCCTATTCCTGTATCCACAGCAGACAGTGTGGCAGTCCCCAGAGTCCTGGCCAGAGCATGGGTCCTTCAAACTGCTAGACTCCCAGCACCATAGCAGTCCTGGTAGGATTTCCGCTGTAGAGCGGGGACCTGGAGCTAAAAGGCACATCAAAGTGCCAGGCTCCCTCCTGTGGAGCTGGGAGCCTGGAAGTCCTGGTACAGCTCCAGGGTAGCCAGGTTTGCCCATGAGCGTGGAAGACGTAGGAACCCCAGCCTGGGTCATTCCATATAGCAGGGCTAGCTAAAGCTACAGACCTCAGGAGTCCAGGCAGCTGCTGAGACCATTGCTATATAAACAGCAGTGCAGTGAAGAGCCAATTTCACAATATTTAAAACCAGGACACTCCAGTAGGAGTGCTGGAACCTCTCCTGCCCTGCCTCTTTCCCACAAAGAATCTGCCTGTGCCCTACCTCTTCCTCCCAAGTCCCACCCTCCATTCCTGCCTCTTGCCCCCTCTCTCCAATGCTCACTGCTCACCAGCAGAGCCAGGGCTGAGAGCAGCTGCCACCTGACACAGGTAAGAGGCGGCCATGGCTAAGCAGGGTCAGGTGCAGATGATGACCCAGCACCTCTCCAGCCCACAGTAACTGCGCTTTGGGATACAGTCTGCAGAGCTTACCAGACACTGTCAGATCTCCTTTTCAATTCACTGACTTTTCAGTTGACAAGTGGGCATATGACCCTTCAGTGAAAGGGTCAAAAAAGCCAATTTCACATATTTCATTTGGGATCAATGCTTCAAACTTTCTGAAACAAAATTTTTCAGGGAGGGGGCATCCTCATTTCTTGTAAGCTTAGTTAAAATTTGGTTTCATTCTGATTACAAACTAAAAGCAAATTCTGACATATTGAAACATCAAGCCAACTGAAAACACTAGAAGAAATTGTTACGTCAGCTCTAGCAAAACATACATTAAATCATTAAAGACAACAAATATAACTGAATACACACGAGCTGCAGATCTATTGCTTATGGTAGCACCATTTTCACAGATACTTTGCAGAACATATAGCATAGCAGTGCAACAGGAGCTGGCATCAGGACTTTTAAGGCACTATTTCAAGTTCTACCACTGGCTTGCTGTTTGATCTTAGGCAAGTCACTTAACCTCTGTGCACCTTAATTTCACACAAAGAAGCAGGGAATTTTCTCCCTCATTCTCAGACCTGCTGCAAGGTCAGTGTTTGAAACATTCATAGATAAACACAGACGAAAGATGATACAGAAACATTATTGGTTTTGTCTTCCATGTTAATTCTCCAATTCCCTGGAGGTGTTTGCCTTTATTTCCAAATTTACTTAAGCAAGTTATATTCTATTTGGAAACCTTTGCTTTAATTAAAGCCCAAGAAGTCTGCAATCAAGCAGGTTCAGGCAATCTTACAGCCTCTTCATGATTTAAATCAGACTCTTAGGGCTTATCTTCACAATGGGGTAAAGTGTGTTATTGGGCTATGATTCTAATACACACTAAACATGTTGTGCATTCCTAATCTGTGCAAACACTGAGTCACACTATGATAAGTACACCACAGAACATTTAGTAGGCACCAGCAAGGCCTGCTTGAACCAATCAATGCACAGTGTTTGTGTATTTTGGAATCCTCACCCTTGTAGTGCTCACTCCCTCACCATTTACAAGTCCTTAATTTTAAGATTTAAAAATATATATATATTTAAGACAAAAATATTAACTATCCCACTAAAACATAGAGTCCCAAGTATGAGCAGGGCTGAAATGGCATCCATGGGATTTTTTCAAACTGTACTGGGCAACTTTGAGGGTGATATCAAGGTTCACTGAGATTCACTGCACTTCCAAGCATTCCTGAAACACTTTAACTAAGACTGAGGGAAAACCTTAAAGCAAAGGAAAAAGCAACATAACCAAAAGCCAAACAATTTGACTGCTTTAAATTAAAAAAAGAGTTTGTGATAAACAGTACCATAAATGCTGAAAGTATATATTTACATACCATGTGGTACATGTGAAAAGGGGGAGGAGGTATATTTAGTGAGTGCACCTGTGTATTTAAAATATCAGGTTTCAGTTCCACAACCATTTAGGTACACGATTAACGTTCAGCATGAATTGTCCTATTCAAAGATTAAATAGGCATGTTAGTGCTTGCAGGACTGGGGCTTTGGGGCCTTTTTTTTTTTTTTTTTTAAACTCTGCTGGGATGTTAAAAGGTCCCATGACATCTTTCGCCCTGTATAGTGGGAATCCAAGAGGGTTAACTACAACCAGCTATCTTTTAGCATCCGATGAAGTGGGATTTTCTCCCATGAAAGCTCATACAATAAATAATTTGTTAGTCTTTAAAAGTGCCACCAGACTCCTTGTTTGTTTCGCTGAACTAGACTAACATGGCTAGCCCTTTGCAGCTAATACGTTTATCAATCCTACTGCCTTTGTCTACACTAAGGAAGTGGTGTTCAAAAACACATGAGTTAATATCACATTTGCCCAGTCTAGGAAGTGCCTAAGACAAGATAAAATAAGAGAGAACAAAATAATAGAGGGAATGGAGGATAATGGCTACAATAAGATCAGATAGTTATCTCCTCAGGTAGGTTGGTTAACCATGTTTTGTTTGTTTAGCATGTCTGCCCTCTCCTGCCCCATATTATTTTGCATCTAAAAAACAAGATGTGTTGTTCTCTTGGCAGTTCTAAGGGGGGCTGCCATGACTGCAATGTCCTCTTTCACCATAGCCTCTGTGTTCATCCTCTTCAACCAAACCATACATGATATTATCATTCTCTAGGCATCCTTCCATTTTTGGTCATAAATCCTACTGTCAGCTCTAGCTTTACTTCCACACTCTGCTCAGTCCCAGTTCACTATCCCAACCTGGTTCTCTCACCATAGGCATGCAGAATGGACACACTTCTGTGAACACGTAGACTGTTCCACCTTTCAACACTCCCACTCTCTTCTTTGGTTTGCAGGGCTCTTCCCTTCCAACAGACCCCATTGTTCAAGGGGCAGACCTTCTTAATGTGTTCTACCTCACCACATCTAAAACACTGGAATGAAACCTTACTCTGGGTCTCTTTCCTATTGGGCTTATTTTTTCTTAATGCCTCACCCTGTAGTTCTAGTGTTGCTTTTTGGGGTACTCAGATGTTCTGTTCCTTGGTCAGTCTTCTACACCAGAAACACAGGTGGTGCTGGTCTCCCTGCAAGACCATTGGGCCCCAGACCCAATCATCTGTACTTCCTGCTACGTGGCTAACTATGCCTTCTGCTGCAGCTGCCACTGCTGTTCCTGAAGAGAAACTGCTCATGTCCAGAGGGTTGTTCAGCTAGCAAATAAACAACTTCCTCCAATTTTTGCATCTATTTTTTCTCACAACTTCTGCTTTTCTCTTTGACAGGAAGAGGTCCCTGCAGGATCCTGCAAGCTCTGCAATATGTAACAGAGCTGGCTGACTCCTGAAGCCCTCCATTGCAGCTTCCTGCTGTTATTTATAAGGAACTCATCCTAATCTTTCCCAGGTGTGGCTCATTCTGTAATCAGGGTGAGCCAGCCCCAGCCTTTAAGGCAGGGGTTGGCAACCCCCATGTGTGCCAAACTTGGCATGGCCTAGAGTTTGGGGCCAAAAGAGCTCTCACTGGCCCTACTTCCCTGCTCCAGGCTCTCACTGGCCCTACTTTCCTGCTCCCCACTGGCCGGAGTTGAGGCTCCAGTCCCTGACTCCACAATAAGTTTAAGTGGGGTGGGGGGAGCCTTGGGCTGGGAGTTGGGCAGCAGAGGAGGTGACTTGGAGCACGGCGCGGCCTGACTTGGGAGCTCAGTGGCCAGTGCAGCATGGTGGGCAGCTCAGGGACTGGCACCGTTGCCTGTATGGCTCAGCTCAGCTGGGCTGGCCAAACCTCGGGCAGTGGCGCTGGCTGAGCCCCAGGCCAGCCCCCAAAGTCACACTGTACCATGCCAACTCCTGAACTGCACCGGCTCAAGCCACCCACCACACCATACCACACCTGCAGCCCAGCCAAGCTGAGCCGTGCCAGCCCCTGAGCTGCCCACTGCGTCAGCTGCCAAGCTGCACTAGCCACTGAGCCCCCAAGTCAGTCCAAGTCATGCTGCAAGTCACCTCTACCCCTGCCTAACTCCCAGCTTCAGGCCCACCCCCCACACCACTTAATCTTGTTGTGGAGTCAGGGAGTCAAGCCTCCACTCTGGACTGGGGGAGCAGGGAAGTGCAGCCTGCAGGAGCCAGGAACCATAGGCCACTTGCTCCCAGGAACCTAATTTCCCACCCCCAACCTACAGTCCCTGGCTCCACCCACATTTAGCCCCACCCCCAGCACCTGCTGACGGTGCACGGGGCAGGTGTGGCATGGTGGCTGGCAAAGGTTGTCGACCCCTGCTTTAAGGGATCACCTCGTTACACTCCAACTTGCCATTTCAGCTTGGGTGATCATTATGAAATTCTCTCTCTCAGTGACACATGTAAATAGCCTCTGAGTAATGAGCAGGTATGATCGGTGTTCTTGTCCACTTTTACAATTAGATATTTATATGATAACCACACAAATGCTGTTTAAGTCACAGGAACATCAATGCAGCACTTACTTTAGAGGCTCAGGAGCGAATTTAGTTCCTGAAAAGTTGATTTGTGTCAAAGCAAGTGAACTGCTGAAAAACTGTTTGAAAGATGGGGGGACTTCTTTTCCTTTCCTGTAAAAAGAAAAAGGAAAGGAAAAAAAAAATCTAAACAGTCAACAGATTGCAATTCCAAGTGCCAGAGATACAGCAGTCTTTCATTAGTAATTAATGTACTTCACCAATAATCTTTTATTAGTAGTTAATGTACTTCACCAGTAACAATCATATAGAGGTAGCTTTCAAATAGCTCAAAACCAGAAAGCTATCAAAATGGAGACTCAGTAGCATTCATCAATGTTTATTTTCTTGTTCAGAAGATATCACCAACTAATGGCTCCTTGGTGTCTTGTATAACATGATCAAAACAAATAAGGAGTCCTGCCAGAGGCCTCCTTCTTTGTTTTGCTGAACTAGACTTACATAGCTATCCCTTTGGAACTTGATAAAATGATCAAGTGGCTTCAGCCCAGTTACAAGTGGACAGGCATTCACAACACCAGGAGAGAAGCAAAGGGTCAAAATTGTTATGAGAAAGAAATACCTTTTAATCCTGAGAGACAGTAACTTAACATTTGAATACAGTCCTATGCAGCAGGTGTGCATAAGCGGTGCCTCCAGGTTAAGATTGAGGCATATTGATCTAGCAGGACACGGAAGCTTACCCTGCTCTTTCCTGTGATAGAACTGTTCTACAGAGAGTGCATTCTGCCTCCAGTACTGTCAGTCAATACCTTCAAAAAGACTACGCTCAATAAAAAGCAGGAAAAAGAAGGAGGGGGAAAAAATACTCAGACAGCAAATGTACTTAGGCCATTCTCATATTCCTATCAATTTTATACTCCAAATTCAGTATTCAGTAGCCCACCAGCAAGGGGCTGAGAACCTGAAAACCTGGAGTAATAGCTATTCAGCAGCCTGGGCTGCCTGGTTCCCCTATGCTGGGTCAGCCTGCAAGATGGACTGCTGTGAAACCAGGGACTCCAGCACATCTAGAGTCCCTGACACCATTTTCTTTCGCAGAGAATTTTGCAATTTGGGGTTTTATTTTGTACTGGAACAAAACCAGATTTAGAAATACTCAACCCTCTGTGAAATGGCATTATCTTTTTATGCCCAGCTCTACCTAAAAGGGATGGGAGGGGAGGGTCTAAGAAAGCTAAAACACACTGATAATCAGCATTTAAGTTCTTAGCAAACAGTGACTTTCAAGTGCAGTTCTGGAGTACTGTGCCTATGAAAAGATAAATCTATTCCTTTGGTACAGTAATAATGCTCTTTGAGAATAGGGACTGTGTCTTCCCCATGTGTTTGGAAAGAACCTAAAACAGGATGGGCACTACCAAAATCTAAAATGGTAACAAGTAGCAATGCAGATAGACACAAACACTTGATGCACCAGAATTTCAATTCAAAGGTTCATTTTCAGGTAATCAGAGATGATATTTTATCTTTGGGCTAACATTTTGCATACATTATCTCAGCCTTCAGGAATGGCTTTTGGTTTTGTTCTGTTGATTGTCTGAGGAAAACTGCTTCTGCCACAGCATGGGGAGGGAATATGCGTTAGCTATTATATTTTTTACTTTGCGTAAGTGCCCCAGGTTTTTGTTTCAAGACTTAACTTTGAAACATAAATCTGCTAACATTCCACTAGCATTGTATGTATGTGAATTTATTTTTCAATGAGCATGTAGGTATGGGAAAAGTCAGGACCAGGAAGAGCACATGTAGATACAAAGAGTCAGGGTCAGAAAGAGAAGACTGAGGGGGGATTTGATAGTAACTTTCAACTATTTGAAGGGGTGACCCAAAGAGGAGTGAGCTATGCTGGTCTCAGTAGTAACAGAGGACAGAACAAGAAGCAGTGGCTACAAGCTGCGGCTGGGGTGGTTGAGGTTGGATATTAGGAAAAACTCTCTCACTAGGAGGGTCGTGAAGCATTGGAATGGGTTACCAAGGGAGGTGGTGGAATCTCCATCTTTGGAAACATTTAAGGCCCAGTTAGACAAAACCCTGGCTGGGATGATTTAGTAGTACTGGTCCTGCTTTTAGCAAGGGGTTGGACTAGATGACCTCACGAGGTCTCTTCCAACCCTATGATTCTATATATACACATCAGAATATGCAGGATAGCTTATTCCACTGCTGTCTAGCAAATAGCTACATCTGAGGAAATGGAATGAAAAGAGCCAGGGCTGCAAAGGGAATGGGAAGGAACAAACAGAATTAGGCAGGGATTGACTCTTGCCTAACTGAGGCCCCAATCCAGCAAAACACCTAAGCACCTGCTGGAGATTCTTATAAGAAAGTTGCTGTGTATCTGTTAAAAAGAATACTAAAACAATTCCAGGAGTTGGGAATAACTATCTTTAAAGCCATACTTGTGAGAAAAAACTGTCCTGGAGAGACTGAGGACAGCTAGATGCTGAAGGCATCCACGGAGCAGAGCTCCACACACCTAAAAAATAAAGAGGAAGGTGAATTAATATTCATTTAACCTGTTTGCAATAATAGTGTTTTTCTTGAATCAATATATAAGATTACCATGTCTAACGTGCACTCTGTGTTGGATAAATCCAGATGAACAATGGCATTTGGCTGGGCCAAAAAATTATATAGGCTCTTCAAATGAGAAAAAGAAAAAAAGTATGATGATTAAGTTTTATACATATTACACTGAAATATATTTTTATTTTAACCCTCCAAATGAACTTTTGACATTTATTTTAAATGGAACTTCAACAGTTTTGACTGAAACATCCCTCTTAATGGATGTAACCATCTAGACCTCAAAAGCAAAACATTTGTTTAAATGACATGAAAAGAATGCTGCATGGATCACATTTACCCCCCTAGTATTCTTGACATGCATAGCTTGATTTATCTTGAGTAGCTGGCAATTTGCTACACATTTTTCAGAATGCGTTAATTAATTTTAGTTCAAAATAGACTGGAATGCCATCTGGATTGCAACCACATTCTAAAAAGGCTAATCAGTTTTGAAAGTTTAAGTCAACCCTTTTTACTACATTAGGCCAGCAGCTAACGGTGTCTGAACCTTATAATTCTTTCTGACTAGACTTTATTAGAACATACACATTACCATTGCCTTAGGGCAATTCAGAGATATTGTAAGAGGGGTCTGATAACAGAAGATTTTAATGACTGAGCTCTATTATAAATATTAAGGATATATATTGTCTATGCAGTAGCCTAGGAAAAGGAACCTATAATACAAGACTGGGGGGCGGAAAGGGGGACAAGAATAATAAAAACTAGAAATACAGGTTTCATTTTCAGAAGTCCTGAGCCCCCACAGCACCAAATTAAGTCAAAATAAGTTAAGAGAGTGTTCAAGACTTTTAAAAAAATCAAATCTCTGTTATATTAGCTCATCTAGCCCCATGGCTGCTGAGGCATCAATGTTCCCTACAATAAATTTCCTAGTGCTTTGTTCAGTTTAATTTTAAATTGCGAACAATGGAGCCTCCATCACTTTTGTCAGAAAAATACTCTGCAGTCAAACAGATTTCACTGTTAAAAGTGTTTTTGTGGTACTGCACCTAAGCTCAACACTGCTAAAATTCAGTTCATTAGCATACCAGACATAGTGTTTCATGCCATAAAAAAAACCCTCCCCCGTGTTTGTGCCTTTTAAAATACATAGTCAGCTATCACCTTCCCTGTAATCATTTTTTGACTAAGCTACATACACCAATTTTATGATAAATTCTGTACATTTGTAATTCTAAGTAAGCTACTCTATTCACTTATTTTATTTTTGCTGCTTTTCTAAATGGTCTAATTTGTCAATATTCTTCTGCTCCCCTATACAGAGAATAATGTGTTTTGTGACTGTGTCCATAGAACGCCAACACATACCAAGGAAGAAGAACAGGGGGAAGGAACTGGAAACCACAAAACCATTAGTAACTAAAGCCACAGGCATTTTAATTTGAATATTCAAATTTGTGTCAATTGAAGATAGACTCTTATAAAGCTTATTTTGAATTCCTTAATTTTCATTTCTTGAGTATCCAAGACTGGACACTGAGGATCGGTGAATAAATGAGACTGAAATGGATGTGATGGTGAAAGTGAATAAAATGTTATTTTGAGCCTAGTGTCCTTCACCACACAGAAAATGAAACAGGGCTGGACCTCAAGGGCAGTGACACAAAAAATGAGACCAATAGACTTTCACCAAGAACTAATTCCTCATAGGCTCATGAGTTTCCACTATTCTGCCCCTAGAATAGTGAAAAGTTCCAGAGGGGTAGCTGGGTTAGGCTGCAACCCACGAAATCTGCATCTGATGAAGTGGATTGCAGCCCATGAAAACTATGCTCAAAGAAATTTGTTAGTCTTTAAGGTGCCACAGGACTTTCATTGTTTTTGCTAGAACAGTGAGTTACTACAAAAAATTCTTTCTGGGTGTCAGGCTGGTGAGTCTTGCCCTCATGCTCAAGGTTTAGTTGATCACCATATTTGGGGTCAAAAAGGAATTTTCTCTCAGGGCGGACTGGCAGAGGCCCACATGGTTTTTCACCTTCCTCTGCACTATGGGACACAGCTCACTTGCTGATGGAGTCTCTGTACTTGAAGTCTTTAAAACATTATTTGAGGACTTAAGTAACTGAGTCTATTACAGGAGGCAACCTCTGTTGCCTTTGTTGTGCAGGAAAGGTCAGACTGAATGATCATAGTAGTCCCTTCTGACCTTAGAGCAGGGGTCTGCAACCTGCAGCTGCAGAAATCACATGTGGCTTTTTTGCTGCCTCCTTGTGGCTCTGGGCTCCTGGCTCCAGGCCCCAGACCCCCACCACCATCACTGGGAGGCCCGCTCATCGTTCTGGGCTTCCCCCTTGCTCCTGCCAAGAGACCCTGTGGCAGGCACCCTGGCCCAGCTCCCCTTAAACCTGAGCCGGACATTACACCCATTACAGCTCTCAAAACACTTGGTTATTGAACAAATTTTTTTAAATGGCTTTTCTATCTTTTGTGTTGCCAACTCCTGCCTTAGAGTCTATGAGTCTATTTACTGAACACAGACAGACCAAAAAGTCAAATTAATTTTTTTAAACCTTTTACATTTTTGTATGCACTAAGTCTGTTTGAAGTCCAGCCTGTATTATTTACTAATAGTGTCACTTGTTCAAACAGTCTTTTTATAAATGCAACTGTTGCCACTTTAATAAATACATGCATCTTTTTCTCAGGTTTCAAAAAACTATGTTCAATTATTTTTGCTGCTTTCAAATTAACTATAACAGCATTCTTTATGCTAGATAAAACATGGGTTTAATTGGAATTTGGTTACTTTTGTGTAGTTTTCAATGCCCATTGGTTTATGCTATAAACCTACACCAGAGTTTGACACAGTTGAGTTTTCAGATGGAGGAGTGGAATATGAGGACTTGGACCAGAACAAAGTGAAATGGATTAGTTTAGCTGCGTGGGAAGTTTAAAACTTCATTTTCCTTTATACTAGGAGGCAATGTTATCACAGTCATTTTAATCACCACACTTAAATAATCACTGGACTTAAAGGAATGAAGTGTCCCCTACAAAATGACTTTTCCCCTGCTACTCACATTACATTAAAGATATACATTCTTTTTCAAGAATCATAAGAATAAGGAAGACATACGGAGAGCTCATCACCCCGGAGAACGTTCCCTGAGAGGTCAAGGTGGGTGAGAGTATTAGCAATCAGCTGGTTGGCACTCAGTGACTGGCAAAGGCTATTCACTCCTGAAACAAAATGCCAATAATCAACTTAGCTGGGATAAATAAAGAATTAGACCTTGTCTGTATACCATTTCCATGAACATACCATCAAATATCAGTGCTCTCCTGTTACCAGAATTGCTGTGATTTTCCTTCCTCTTGGAGCGTCCCATCTTGCAAGATGTCAAGCTCCCTCATCTCCCAGTTACTTCAGCGGCAGTTAGGGTTACACTGCATCTACTAGGACCAGGCCCTTGATCCAGATCCTCAGGATAACTTTCTAATAAATATTACTGTACCATGCTCTTGGCTTGATTTTAATGAGTTTTTTTTAGATTACTTAAAATATGGTTTGTTTGTAATGTTAAAATATCTTATTGTAAACAAGAATATTTAATGTCCGCAGAAGGCAAATGCATTAAAAATTCTAAGTCTCCATCACTTCAAAGACATTTGACAAGATGTAGAAGTTTAAACATTTAAATTACGTACTTACTGGTAATTTTAGAAAAAATATTTTGTTAATTAAGATACTGAGAGATGCATATTTGAACACATTGATCTACATTATTAAGCATGGGCAGAAAAAATAAATATTTTTTGGTATTAGAATGAAAGACCATGTGTCAAGAATAAACAAATCTGCACTTCCTTCAAAGGAGTTTTTAAGCTCTCTAAAACAGAGGTGAAGTGACAACTCCAGCAAATTGAACTTGCATATCAAGCACAGTAGCTTATCATTAAATTCTTGAATCATTCCGGATGGCTGTGTGTTGCCTTTGGCTATGTCTACACGGCCCTTTTATTTCGAAATAACACCCGTTATTTCGAAATAAAAAAAAATTTAGTCTACATGACGTTTCCTTATTTTGAAAGGATGGACCTCGTCCTTTCGAAATAAGGATCGTCATTTCGGAAAAGTCAAACCTAGCCCTTCCCCGAAATAGCCGTTATTTCGAAACAGATGTTTCAAAATAACGGCTTTAGACCTGTTTGGACATGTTGTTTCGGAACAAATGGCTCCGAAACAACATGATTTGAACTTCCTCCCAGGGTGCTTAGCACCCTGGGAGGAAGAGCCACCCCCTCAGCACCCTGGACAGGGTGCTGAGGGGGGGCAAGCTGCAGGGCACGGGGCGCTGCCCCCAAGAGCAGCGGGGAGCCCTGTGGAGAGGTGCCAATGCCCCGCTCTCCCCGCTGCTGGGGCTGCTCAGAAGCCCGGCGGCCGGGTGCTGGGGCTCCCTGCTCTGGGGATCTGCAGCTGGGGCGGGGTGGCCGCAGCCCAGGGGGCTCACCCTGTGCCCTGCTTGGGGGCACTGCGACCACCCCGCCCCGGCTGCAGACCCCCGAGCTGGTGGCGGGGGGAGCCGCGGGGCTCGCAGCCGCTGCCGCCGCTGAGCCCGGGGCCTGAGGGGCCGGCGGGACCCGGCTCCCCGTGGCAGCGGCCGCTCACTCGCTGGGGAGCCGGGTCGGGACCGGCTCCCTGGCTGCAGCCCCCGCGGCCGGGAAAAGCCGCGGCCCCGGCACCCTGCCGCGGGGTTTGCCACCAGCCCTGGCGGCAGGGAGAGCCGCGAGCCCCCGGACCCCACTGTGCGGGTTGGCAGCAGCCCCGGCAGCGGGCAGAGCGGGGAGCCCCTGCACCCGGCCGCCGGGCTTCTGAGCAGCCCCAGCGGTGGGGAGAGCGGGGCATCGGCGCCCCTCCGCAGGGCTCCCCGCTGGTCTTGGGGGCAGCCCCCCGTGCCCTGCAGCTTTCCCCCCCTCAGCACCCTGGCCAGGGTGCTGAGGGGGTGGCTCCTCCTCCCAGGGTGCTTAGCACCCTGGGAGGAATTTCAAATCATGTTGTTTCGAAATAAAGGCTTTATTTCGAAATAAGTCATTTCGAAATGACTTATTTCGAAATAAAGCCTTGTGTGTAGACATAGCCTTTCAGTCAGTAAGTACCTTGAAAAATTTATTAGTCACACAAGCATCATTGCCTCTTATAACAGAAACATGAATTTTATAAAGTGCCTGGTTAAAGGTATGGAGAAGACAAGTGCTTTGAATTACTAAGCAACAATTGGCATCTTTACAGACAAAACAAACATTTCATAAACATGGATTAGTAATGGATAGAAGTGCCCATTTCCCAGGTTAAAAATTCAATTAAATTTTTAATGCTAGAAAGGACATAGGTTTGTCAAGAACACATGATGAGGAAGCTGGCAAAAAACAGGAGCCGCAGATGTTTAGATTTGGTGCTTATTTTCCAAAATATTTAGGTGAGACCAACATTAGTAGCATCCTTGTTAGCTTCAGAGACGTTTTTGGAAATGGGTATCTCCTTCTCTCTGAAAACAGTCAATACATGACAACATATCTGCCAAGTTTTCAAATTTTCACTATTCACTTTGCACTAATTTTTTTTTTTTTTTTAAACTGGCAGTCTTTGTTACCAAACACATTCCACCTGCAAATTGCAGGATTCAAACACCGTACAAACAAAATGCAGACTTTATATTAATCTTTAACAGATCATCTTCTCCACAATGGGTTCTTGCTTTGTGCACACTTTAACAAGTTTAAGTACAAAGGAGTGTCGGTACTTATGTACATGTGCACACATGCACATACTGGGCTACAGCCTATCAGCATTGAAACAGTGGCATGTGATTCAACAGCAGCAAACGATTCTGAGAACCAGCACAATGAAGGTGTGAGCTAGTTAATTTTGGGAGACACAAGGCCATAAAGTAGATAAAACACTCCTCTGTTAGAGGTTCTGTTTGTTTTTAAACGAATCATTCTTTCCTTAACCACAAAAATCACTGGCTATCATCTAAAGTCCAACGAAGTCAATCAGAGTCTTTTTGTTGACTTTAGTGAGCCCTGAATCAGGTTTAAAGAGCATATGGACTCTTCTGCCTGAGTCAAAGCTCCAAGCTGCTAAACCTTTTTAAAACTTCCTTTATTGTATACTATTATGCTAACAGAGATCCTACATCAACCTGAATGCAGCCTAAATTGTTGATTTGCTGCCCTCAGGCTTAACAATTGGTAGGAATTATGAAACCCATATCTGAAGTTCCAAAGGGGCAGCCATGTTAGTCTAGTAAAGCAAAAAAAGCAAGGAGTTTTGTGGCACTTAAAGACTAACAGATTAATTTATCACACGAGCTTTTGTGGGAGAAAATCCCACTTCGTCAGACGCTTTGAAGAGGGGGAACCTACAGAATGGGATGAAAATAAATGCAGGGGAGTGTAAGAAATGGGATCAGGTCATACTGCAACAGCAAATCAGAGCATTTGTAAAGATTCATACTCTGGGAAACAGCACCTAGAGGAGGGTGAAGTCAAATTACCTGTTATAATGGGAAGAGAAGCCATAGTCATGATTTAGTCGTGACTATGGCTTCTCTTCCCATCATAACAAGTAATTTGACTTCACCCTCTTGTTATAATGAGAAGAGAAGCCATAGTCACAACTAAATCATGACTATGGCTTCTCTTCCCATTATAACAGGTAATTTGACTTCACCCTCCTCTACGTGCTGTTTCCCAGAGTTTGTATCTTTACAAATGCTCTGATTTGCTGTTGCAGTATGACCTGATCTCATGTCTTACGCTCCCCTGCATTTATTTTCATCTCATTCTGTAGGTTCCCCCTCTTCAAAGTGTCTGACTAAGTGGGATTTTCTCCCACAAAAGCTCACACGGTAAATAAATCTGTTAGTCTTTAAGTGCCACAAGATTCCTTGCTTTATTTTTTCCATATCTGAACAAAGATCATCAGAGAAGTTGATACTGCAATTCATTAATCTCAGAAAGAAATTTCAAATCAAAGATATCTGTTAAGTAATAAAGTAGGTCCAGGAGGTGATTGAACATACTGGATGCTGTGTTTACTTTTGCCAGGGTTGAATTTGGCCCAAAGACTTGAGTAAATATTGTAAATTTCAGGGAACATGCAGTGTTTACTCCTATCTCAAGAATAAACATCAGGATGGCCAAACCTTTTCAACCCAATGATTATCACCAAGAACAGACTACTAACACAATAAATAGAACTGAAGTTGTATAAGGTCATGAAGAACCAAAGACCATGCCTGATGATGGGACCACCAAGAATCACAATGCAAAACATACTGTACAACATTAAATTCCAAATCAATTTAAAGGCTAATGACTGGTAGCAGGTCCCTCTCAAAGCTGCAGTGCCCCCTCCACCTTCAGGAGTTTCATGAACAACCTACTAAAATAGTTTGTTGAAAAAGTATGTTGGATACAGCTCTTCTTAAAAACAGGTCTATTTCTCAAAGTTAGAAATACTTTGGGCTCCCATGTCAAAAAGTAATAGCTTAAATGGTAATATAGCTTAGTTTCTATCAATGATTAACTAGTGTCTCCTTTACATTGTAATTCAGAAATCTCCTCCTGTTCAGATTACATAAGCAGCCATCAGTACCTTTGGAAAAGCTCCAACACAAACACAATGGTGATTCTATTTTTAAGTCTGTAAGGTATATTTAAAAGTTCCTTGATTACTGTTACAAATGAAATGACAGTTAAAAGAAAGATTTTAAAATCTCTTATTGGTTTTACCACTCAGGGTGAAAAAAATGTGATGCACTTCTGGTTATCCTTTTTTAATCATTTTAAGTGAGAAATGTGTGAACTAAGAAAACTAAAAAGCCTCACTCATCATCACATAAACCACTCTTTCATTAAGGAGTCATCCACAAACCATTTTACTTTGTAAAATGCGCCTCACAAAAAAAGGTAATTTTCATAGATTTACAAATGGCATTTGGAAAAGTTAAAACAAAGTATAAACTATTATAAAAATGGTATGCTTCAGACCTCAAGTCATAAATGCAACATAAAATATATCCCAACGATCAGCTAAACAGTGAATAGCTAGCTCTTCAGTATTATAAGACATGTATTTCTACAGAAGTCAATGGAATCTTTTTTATCTAACTTTAGTGGGTTTGGATCAGGTCCATTAAAAGTCTACCATGGCTAAAAAATAAGGCTCAGATACACTCACAATGGCAGCCATATACGTACGTAAGTTAGATAGAAATAATCAAGAACACAAGAAATTATTTTACAATTACATAATGACAGTTTCTAGTACTAGCTTTAATGTTTTGTTTTACTCATTCACAAATAAAAAGAAAGTGTAGGATTAAGTATAAAACATACCTTTAGGTGACAGTGAGGTTTTAGATAAATTCAAATGTTTCAGTCCCTTGGGGAGCTTGGCAAACTGGATACTTAGAGAGGACACACCTGTTTGGGAGGTAGAGAAAAAAAGAGTGTAAAAGTAAGTTTTCTGATTGGGTGTGACTTTCAAGATTCTGAACCACTAGTAAAATACGAGACCGTACTTTCATTCCAATGAAGGCAAAAGGAGTATATGATGTCCAGCACCTCAAAAGACTCAGTTCATTTCCTCCCAAGGTTGACCCAAAAATGTAGACGACGACCAACTCAGGGCCATTTCACTTTAAAACATTTAAAACTATTCAATACATGCATACGGTTTTGAGGCACGCGGGTCAAAGAGAAAGCAGCATGTGTGTCATGATGGCAGCACATGGATAATTTGAAAGCTTTATGGTTCAGTCAAAGGAAAATGAAAGTTAAGTTAAAAACAGAAGTAGTGAATGTGCAGCTTTCGAAGTAATAAAGACCCCCTTTGGGTCTATCAGGAAAAGAGGTCAGGGTTCAGTGGAGTTTAACTAATACATGTTAGGGGACACTGACTTCTCTTTCTAACCTAGGTCTAACCCTTTCTTTATCAGATAAACAGGAAAAGATGTTGCAAAAAAAAGGACTGGAATATTTTGTACAGATGAACTAGTACTGTGGAGCACTATGTTTTGCATTTAAAAAAAAAAAAGACTTCTGATGCAGATAACATAGTAGAGAACTTGTTTTAGGAATCTGAAGCCTTCATTCCAGTCATAATGGCCACTTATCTTGTGAAATTCGACAGATAAATACATACTGGCCTTTACACAGTCTCGAAATCACACAGCAGACTATTTTCCTAAATAAACATAAGAATCAGGATGCTGGTACCATTTGTATTATGCCAGCACCACTCTACTGAAAGAAAAAAAAGGGAGAAAAAATTCTCACTGTATTTGAGATTCTGCATTCCATAAATTTATTTCCCATTTTAAAATGGGTGATGGAATGTTTATTAGAGAGACACCTGCAAAGTAATGATGGAAACAATTTATAAAATATTCATTACCAGAATAAATCTATCAACAAACAAACTGCAGCAATACAATGAGGTGTGAAATATAGTTTTCTGCACAAGTTCAGAGGCTCTAATCTAGCTAAGCTTTCCTTGGCAGAACATTCTCTCTCTCTCGAATAAATTTGCCTCTTATGCCAGTACCCAAAATAGACAATAAAAAAGGCTAATATTGAAGTTCACTTCAATGGACAAGAAATAGTGCATCACACAGAAATGTTTTATCTGTATTTATCATATGTCTATTTATCTTACACACCAGCAGCTACACTACAGGCACTGAGCATTTTTTTTTTGTTTGTATATGTATGGCTGCCATGTATACTGCTGATACATGTAACTTTCATTGCCTTTCCAAAACTCCAGGCCATATTTTGTATATACATATAAGCTGTTGCTCTGAAGATGCATTACCTTGTTTCCTGTAAAAGAAAACAACAGTAACTGGATGTATGCATCAACTTATTGCACAGACAAATTCAGGTTAGCCTATGAGAAGGTGCAAATAGCTGTGCTTCAACTTTGCAGGAATTTGTTAGAGAGAAAATTTTAAAAATATTTGGGATTATTTAATGAATATTTGCTTCTAGAGAAATTTCAAGGTGGCACACTGATAATGTATTAAACATTTTATTAACTAGTTAAAGAAATATATTTTACATTTCCTTCAGTTTTTGCTTGAAAAAAAAAGATGGTGATTTTTTTATGGATAAGGTGTCTCTTAGTGATCTTCTAAGCACTCTGCAATAGAACCAATATGCCACATTAAGATCAGAAATAAAAATTGACTAAAGATTCACATAAATTTAGCAGAAAAAGTACAGAAGATGCAGTTATAATTTTGGCCTTGTTAATCATGGCTCTGATTTAATTCTAGTGACTAGTGGACATTTTCTTTCCTAACTACACTTTGAAAATCTATGTAGCTCCATAAAAGTACTCAAATACTATCTTTTTTAACATACATTCTCTGGCGGGTCCTCTCTACTTCTTGGCTGTAGCTGATTCTCTGCTGGCTGCTTTAAAGCTAAATATGAATACACTGTCAAAGGGGCAGAAGTAAGAAAAAAAGGCAGTATGAGAAGTAAATGCTGCTTTGATGCACTGGATTTATTGAAGGGTAGCAAATATCCTTCCCTCCTCACACTTTAGCCAAAACAGTTCTACCCCAGTCAGCACAATCTACATTCGCTGCTGAGATCGTATAGCCTCACCAGCATGAGGCCCTGAGATCACTGAGCTGGGACCTAGGAAAATGTAATAGTGCAGCAGCAGGAGGCTAAATTTCCATAATCAATCAGTCTGTCCCTTCTGACAACTTAGAACAAATTCTGGCATCAGCTCCAGTAACGAAGCAGAAGAGAAAAACCTAGCTGCAACCAGGAATAGCAGGAGAGCTTGATAAGACGACAAAATACTTGGAACAGTAAGGTGTTTTAAAAGAAACCAGAGGTGAAATACTGACCCCATTCAACTCAATGGCAAAATGATATTCAATCCAATGGGCCAGGATTTCACCTTAAGACTACCAATACACACCACAGATACCTCACAAAATCTGACTGTGCAGTTAAGGGAATCCAACCATGATTTAACACACTGTTTACAGAACAAAGTCATTAAACAACCATTTTTAACGAAGACTCTTTGTTAAATCTCAAACAAAATGATCTTTTGGTATTATCTGCACAGACACCTATTCTGATCTTCTATTAGAATAACCATATTAATACAATAAGGTTAAAAAAATCAGTTCGTTTTAACAATGGAATATTATTCATTCTCTCTCATCATTCAGAAAACAGAATACCACCACTACTAAATACTGTTTGCTACACAATAACCTAGATAAACTCCCAGTTCCTGATGATACGACAAGTTAAAACAGAGATGTGTTCATACCTGATCTGTGATTAACTATGATTTTACATACATCATTCCAGTGACAATGTTTACTTCTGAAAGTCATATTGTTCCTTCTTCTTACATGCATTAGCTCTAAACCAATTTGCCCATAAAAAATATCAGAATGGAATTCCTGCTTAGGTCTTTTTTGAACTGAAGGAAATGTAACATTTGTATACCAATATTGTACTTAATGCCTCCGCAATTTAAAAGAGTCAACTAACTTAACTTCTGCATTTTTAAGAAGGCTAAACTTTTAACTGAATGTTCAGCTGTAAAGATTTAACTAAGGAGAAACCAACTATATTTCAAAACCCAAGTTTGTACATCAATAGTTAACTACCGTTTTGGCTAAATTTCTCTTGTATGCCCCCACTATTTTATGTTTAGAACCATTCTGTTTGTAGCTGTGACAAACAGGGTGTGCTCAGTCACCCAAGTCCTGTGCTTCAGATCTTGGCAGCCAGCTGAGGCAGAGCTTTTGTACCTCCAAACTCCCAGTATTATAGCTCCCCAGTCCCTCCTGCCCTGGGGCTGAGCTCTCCAGCCTGCAGGCCACTGGCCTGAGGTCCCAAGGCCCATCTGGGTAAGTTTGCCCTGACTACCTGTATCTCCCAGGTGCTGGCAACAACAGCTGCTGGCTAGCTTCATCCGGCTCGGTTGTCCCCAGCTCTGTTCCGCTCCAAATACATGCTCCACTCCTAACTCCATCTCCAAATGCCACATCCAAAACTCTCACAGCCTGACTGAACAGAGGTTTTTTTACCTACTGTGGTCAATAACTCTCACTGGGCTCTGGTGCCTTAATTAGCCTAGGGCAGTGGTTTTCAGACTTCAGGTTGGGACCCAGTACTGCAATAACAGACCCTCAGGTACTGGGTTGCAGAGCTCCCTGCTGCCACCACTGAACAACTGGAATGCCCTGCTGAAAGACACAATTGTTGAGTTGCACGTATAAATGATTTTTTTCAGCTGGGTCCCCAGAAATAAAGTTTGAAAGCCACTGGCCCAGAGTAGCCCTAGCCTGGTTACCCAAGAAACAGAAATTTGCTTATCCTGGGGCTGATGTCTGTTTTTTTGTGCTGTATTGCAAATGACAAGTGGTTAAGATGCCAGAGCTGCCAAAATCTGTTCCTGATCCTAAAAAGGTGTCTAAGAAGGCTGTGACCAAGACTCAGAAGAAAGGAGCTAAGAAACGAAAGAAGTCTAAGAAGGAGAGTTATTCCATCTATGTCTATAAGGCACTGAAACAGGTTCATGCTGAGAGAGAACTGGCAAAACATGTCGTGTCTGAAGGCACCAAGACCGTCACCAAGTAGACTAGTTCCAAATAAACTCAAAATTACCACCATCCTGCAGCCATCAGGCCTGGCTCTGTCACAAGCATGTGAAATATTCTGCTTGACTTGTAGACAAAAGGTACCCCATTATATTGAGTCCATTGCCATTTAGCTGAAAAGCGATCTCCATGAAACGAACAAGCCCAAGTTTAATGAAATTCACGGTTACACTAAAAAACATTCAACACCTATGGGTAAATCTCGAGTTAATGGACACTTGCAAACTAAAAGAATTCTCAGTCGCCTATGAACAGGAGATATTTACAACACAATTACACCATGCACAATGCTTTGTTATCCGAGCAAAGCAGAATGAGGATGCAGTAATCCTCTTATTATGACTGCATAAAAGGAAAAATGTAAAATATTACAGTACCTCTGTCCTCAAGAGGGTTGTTAGCAAGGTTAATTGTATGAAGTCCTGAGTTGGGATTATGGGCTAGGGCACTGGCTAATTTCTGTGCAAAATCTCTGCAAGAAAATAAAACAAGAGAGTATTATATTATCTTCCACATTGACATGACACTCAAAAACTTAAATGACCCTATTACGTGAAAGAATGGAAAAGACCAAATTTGTCAATTGCAGATGAACAATATTTGCCTCAGTGTAGTCAGATTTGTTTATACAATTTGCTGTCTTTCAGCACAGCAATCTTATAAACTTTATCTCACAACACACCAAAGGACTCTCATCCAAAGCTTTGAGTGTTTTTAGATATACAGATATACACACACCTATATACACATTTCAAACACACAGCAAAACAGGAGCTACAAAACAGTTGAATGCAACTCAATTTCTCCTCTCTACTGCATGAGTTGATCATCAGTCATGTGACCAATACAGTTTAACAACCACCATGCTTTCCCACCAAGCAGAAATTCTGCCCTTACATGCATCACTTCCAGGAGCACCATTTAGGAGGAGTGGGAAGGGCGGACTTCTGACTCCTTGAATTCCAGTACACATCTAAACCCCACGTAGAGCAACCAACTGTTGTTCGTTGTAGAATGGGGCTGACCCCAGCTTGTGCCCCTAGGACAGGGAGTCAGTATTTTATTTACAAAGAGAGGCAGGTTGATTAACATAAGAGCGAGCTGGTGTTTAGATTAACGAGGAGTCTAGTGGCACTTTTAAAGAAAATCCCACTTCCTCAGATCCCTGAAGATGGAGAGGTACCAAGTGAGATTTTCCTGACAAAATCTCATGGGAAAAAACCAAACCAAACCAAAACTTGTTAGTCTTTAGAAGTGCCACTAGGCTCCTTGTTTATTTTCCTGACCTAGACTAACATAGCCACCCCTTTGGAACTCATTTATATTAAGAATCTGGAAGTCATTACATCAGATGAGCCTGTAAAACAGGAATCCCTGGGGAAGGGTAGGGAAAGGAAGGGAAGGGAAAGGAAGGAGGGCAGGAAGTGGGGAGGAGATGTTTTAGAGAGAATGCAGGGACTCAGAAAATACCAAGGCATTCAGCAAAGGGGGACAGGTGAAAACAAGGAGCCAAAACCAAGGGAAGAGATAGCAGTGGTATACATTTCCATGCTACCTATGGCCCTTAAGATACCTGATCACCATAATATTTGAGCACAATATCTAACTCAGTGGTTTGCAACCAGTGTGCCGTGAGAACTGTCCAAGTGCACCATGAAATTTTGTACAAAGGTAATGAAAATCAATGTAAAACAAACATTGTTTCATCTTCAACAATATTCTATCAAACCAAAATTACACCTCATAGAACTTGTGAAAATTAATCATCAAACTAAAAATGAGGTATCAGTCTTTAGATTCTAAAACACGAACATTCTAAACGCAGGTGGCTAAAGGCCAAGATTGAGATGAAGTTTTATGTATCGGAAACATCAATGCATTTGATCCTTCTTTAACTTGTTGTAAACACTATGGTGCAAACCTCTCTAGTAAGACTCACGTGATAAACACATCTGTTCATTTTTAAAAGTGCCACTAGACTCCTTGTTTGCTCTAGTGAGACCATAACCATAGTAAATGCAAGTAAACGTGATGTTCATAAGCAATGAATTCAGCTGAAAAAAGCCGAAGTGTTGGGGAATTGTTTGTCTCATTGAAGCGTGTCATGTTACTGAAAAGGTTGGGAACCACTGTTCTAACCTATGTCTTCTCACAGCCTCCTTGGGGGGCAGTGCAGTGCTGCATCCCCATACTAGAGATCAGTGGTTCTCAATCACTGTGTTGGGGCACATTGCTGCGTCACCACACAGGGGTTAAGTGTGTTGTGGAGAGCTGGGGAGATGGCTGGATTTAGCCTGGGGGTAAGGGTGGGCTGGTGCGTCCTGTAGCGGCACAACATGCTCCCAAGTGTGTCACGACCTACAAAAAGTTGAGGACCACTGCTATAGTTGGGGTAATGAGGCACAGAGAAACTAAAGGCCAGATTTTCAGAGGTATTTAAACATCTAGTGAGATAATTCAAAAGCACTAAGAAGGTTAAGTGCTTTGTAAAGCTCACTAGACGCCTAGCTGCATCTTTACGTAACTAAAAACCTTTGAAATTCTGGCCCAAAGACACTGGACTGAGGTCACACAGAAAACGCATAGGGGAAGTAAAGCACCACTAGTTCCCTATTCACTAGACAAGTGTTTCTCCCTGATGCACACTGCAAAAAAGAGCAGAATCTGACAGATGGAGACAAAACCAAAAAGGCCAATTCTCTAATACTTCAGCAAATAGTCCTGAGTAGTTGGAAAGGCTGTCACATCTGACAGCATGAACAGCAGCACAGAGTTGAGGAGGAAGGAAGAAGAAAGGCAGAGCGAAGAAGAGTCAGATGAGAGGAAATCACTTAAACCCCCCAAAAATGGCAGGTTCTGCCCCATGCTGTGTTGTACACCAATGACTGCTGTACAGTTTTACATTTTAGCTAAAAAACATTTGTTTTTGTCACTTTTTCTTCTGAGTTAAAGAAAGGAAGGAACGAAGAAGTGCCCTGTGAGTATCAGATGTGTTTATGCCTCAGATTCTTAGGGTTTCAGCTGTATTCAGACCAATCTCAGAACAAAGAACAGAAACTGTATTCACAGAGTCTGCAAAGTCAACAATTTTTATCATAATTTGTATTATTCACTGAGCACCATCACTGGCTCAGCACTGTTCAGAATAGGCCAGAAAATGCAGTCCCTGAGCCAAAGCACATCAAATGTGTAGTTTTAGATAATACAGCTCAGATATTTAGGTGTGAAGTGTATGGTTATTCAGCAAGTATTACTGTCTGAGAGAGGAGGTGATGACAGCAATAGAAGTTTTACCTGATTTAAGACTGGAAGAGTTGACCTTATAACTTTTTTCCCCCAAGAGGAAAAGTTGCCCAGAGCTCCTATGCCTGTTTTCCTTTCCTGACTTCAATGGCCTTGATATACTGCAGAAGACTCAATTTTTTTCCTCAGCTTTAAAATGTGGAATTTTCTTGGTGTTTGATTTGAATTTGAAATATTGTCCGGTGAGAACTGCAACTCAATCACTGTAGTTTTGTATTTTTAGAGCTTTTTGGAAAGGAACTAGTCTTAAACACAAGTGAAAGCAGTGCTGCCAACACTCAAGAGTCTCGTCATGATTATCATTCTCCTCAAAGCCCAGCTCCTGGAGTCCAGTTGATAAGTGATGATTTCAGCTTTCAGTCTTCAAGCAAAAGTAAGTTTCTAGCCCTCATGGCCATGAAGAAAGCTTCAAAATGTAACCCCAGTTCAGTCTAGGGGCTTAAAAAGCAGGAGGCAATTTAAAAACACCCAAACTATTATTTTTAAATCAATCTCAGGTTTTTCAGTGAGCCTGACTAAATTTTGGAACATGTGGGGTTGACCACACAGTGAAAGTGTCTTGAAAAGTATCAGTTTCACTCCTGTTTAAAGTCAGTTTCTAGCCTATAATATGTAGTATGGTAACACCCCTACAGCTTGAGGTGTGCCTCAAACTCACAAGGCCTGTTTCTAGTTGGATTCTTCTGAAAGATGCATGATCTATTTCAGTGGTTTTTTAAACTTTTTTCTCATGACCCAGTTAATAAAAAAATAATTTATGCCCATGACCCAACAATTACATCTTTGCACAATGCATTCCAATCTTTTGGTGGCAGCAGCAGGGGTGCTGCATCCTAGTACCTGAGGGTCTGCAACCCAGTAATGAGTCCTGACCTGTGGTTTAAAAACAATGAATCTATTTCAAACTCAGTGAATTGCAAAAAGTAAGTAACCTAAAATAAGTGATAGAAAGTAATCTAGATTTTTCTACATTCATTTCAACTGCTGTATTCAAGAGTCAGAACATACATTAAAATTTTAAACCTAACCACTGTCCCTTAAGTGACTACCAAAAGAAGTCAGGAGATGTTACTAATAGAGCTGAATGGTGTTAATATTTATTTAATTTTCTTCCATCACAGAGGAATTAGGACAGTGCTCCTGACAGCTAATTTCTAAGTATTAAATCTGCAAAAAAAAACACCCTAGAGTTTTCAGGTGCTTAAGTAGAAGCACCTGAAATCACAGTTAAAACTGCCTGTCTCACACAACCAAAATCTGAAATCGTGCCCTTAATTAGTTCTCCATCAGCATCTGCTCAAACAGATACACTTTGCAGAGTACCCAGAAGGCCAACAAACAGGCTATTTCTGACCTACTGGAAAAAGATGGGAGCAAGCATTCCAGACAAAATGGGGGCTTTATGGACTTCTCTCTGCTCAGTGCCCTTTATAATCAGGAGGGTCAAGTTCAGGCGCCAGTGTAAAACAGCCCAAGGAGAGAGTCAGTCTCTCCAGTAAGCAAGATCAAAGCTGATTAGGGCTCTGTAGGTCTAAAACTCCATAAACTCCCTCTTGAAACCAACAGGCAGATTTTAAATCATTAACTTTTGGTTCAACCTGCTCTTTTTCTTACAATAAAAAGCCCTTATTTCCTGGAACCAACAACTAGAGACAGTACAGCTAAATTGCTCAACACTTGCTCTTAATTTTGTTGTATTGAATGACAAGAATTCCTTTAAGGGAAAATCCTACCTGCAGAGTATGACATGAGTGATTGCCTTGTGTATAACGGGGAACTCCAAGAGCCAAAGGACCAAGAATCCTCCCTCTGGATATGAAGTAGCAGCAGAACCCTGAAAATCCACTGGCCCTAGTAGCAGGAGACCAATGCTGGTCACACACACCTTCTTAGGGGAAGCCCTGATAGGCTTTTTTTGTTTGTTTTTTTTTAACTGGGGAGAGATGAACTGAGCAGATGTCAAGTGGGAGCAAGTAACCACACCTGGCAGTTTATCACAGCAAAGGCATGATCATGAACTGAGAGGGAATCATCCCTAAAAGTAGGGGATATTCAAGCACAGACACTCATTAAGGAGAAAATGCTGTTTTGAGCTTTAACAATGCTCTTCACAACTTATTTAATCTTTTATTCTTCTCTCAACCCTTAGCCACTGTTATCACCACTGTCTCAAGGCTTGATTCTATGCTCTACCCCAATTTGTGGCTCCCTACATCATACTATCCATATCCCACTCACAGAAATTCCCTTCATGGCTTTCCTTCCCTTTAGAAAGGAGTAGTGGCACTGCCTAGGGAACAGTGGAGTCAGTTCTGCTAGATTTCTGCCTGCTGACAGGTCCCAAACATAAGGGTTAGACTCCTGGCCATCTTCTGCCACTTCAAGGCCACAAGCCTTAGCAAACTAGATAATCCAGTCCACAGTCTTCATGGTAATCAGTATTCTGGTTATTATGTGCACTCCCATTCTTCTAACATGGCCTATCTAGTCAGCGTGCCTTATTTCAGGCAACTCACTAACCTTCTATTACTGCACTGCCTAGACTACAGTAGAACTTCACTTATGAACACCAGAATTATGAACTCACCAGCCACTCATACACCACATTTGGAACTGGGAGTATGCAATTAGGGAGCAGGAGAGACCACCCTACCCTCACAAAAACAAAGGCAGCAAATACAGTACAGTGCTGTGTTTAACAAATTACTCCAAAAAAGGGGGAAAACAGCATTTTTCTTCTGCATACTAAGTTTCAAAGCTGTATTAGGTCAATGTTCAGTTGTAAACTTTTGAAAGAACAACTATAATCTTTTGTTCAGTTACAAATATTTCAGATTTATGAACAACTTCCATTCAAGCTGTTTGCAACTCTGAGGTCTACTATACTGAAATACTTATTTGTCATGTGTCCTTTACAACTAAAAGCCAATATTTTAACAGAAAAGTTCTGTCCCAATTACTCATCTAAATAGTTATCGGAATTCTTCTTTCTGCTTTATATAGTGAAACTTCCCAAAGGACTTTTTTTTTTTTTTTGTTAAGATACTATGGACTGGGGTAAAATTTCAAAAGCACGTAGAGTGACTAGTGTCTCATAACCTAAAGGACTGACATATACACCCTTACAGGAACAGATAGCTAATGCTTATCACAGCAGAGAGAGGCAGGCCAAGTAATCTGCATGTATGTAGTGCCATAAAATCAAAAGTCTCAGGGATTATTGTCTATTAAAGTCCAAACAGAATCTAGGTATGACAAATTAAGGTACGCAATGTGCAATGGCAATCAATACAAATTGTAATAGTATCAAATTGGTATTACTGTGCATAATGATACAAAAATATGAAGAAATTAATGACACAGTCTGACTTACTATACTCAATGATGGAAATTAACGCATTGGACTGGGGATCAGGAAATGGGTTTAATTCCAAACTCTTATCACAGACTCCCTGGAATGACCTTGGGAAAGTCATGTACCCCTTCAGTACTTGAAGTTTCCCATTTGTGAAATGAGGACAATAGTCCATTTGTCTGGCTTGTCTTTTTAGATTAATGATTCATTGGAGCAAGGACTGTGTCGTACTCTCTGAATGTACTACTCCTAGCAGATTGGGGTGGGGCAACTACATGCTACTAAAATACTAATACTGAGCACACAACATTCCTAAAAATCTTAAGTATTTGCTGTGTCTCTCATAAGAAATGGAAGCAGTTAAGGCACTGAAATTGTGCTGACGTATTTAAGCATTATGTACATAATCTGATTGTTTTCATTTTTTTTATGACAATTGTGAAGAGTTTGTATTTTGTTTGCTTTTTAAGCAGCACAAGCAAAAAAGTACAGAGAAGTACATTTTTCTAGTTGGAATATCAAAATCTATTCATTCTCTCAACAGGCTGGCTCTCCCACCAACATTTTTAAAAAACAAAAACAAAAACAAAAACCTCACGCCCAGAACAATAATTTTGCAATTTATTGTCCAATAATATTCCATATAGTAGCAAAAAACCTGAATATCATGTTTTCAAAAAGATCATCAAGTTTTTTATATCAAAACTAGCACCTAAGTTTTGAGAGGAAACCATGAGTTAGAGTCACGGTTCAAAACACTTTTAAATCTCTGTCTCTTCAGCACAGCTATCATCTGTTCAGTCAATGTGCAAGCCAGCTTCTTTGTATTTGCATCTTATACTTATTTGCACCATTCAGAGTAACTACTTCATGCTCACGGGTGAGAACACATGTAGCCCTCTGGACTCCAATGGAGTTTGTGATACAACTGCTGAAAAATATGGCCATAAGCTCTTTGGAATGGATGTGTCATTGTCATATGGCTGTTTTACCAATTCTATCACACAGTCTACTTTATGGAGTAAATAATAACTCATATAATTTTTTAAAAAATTACTTACGTTCTAAGCCCGGCATTCTCTAATACCAATTCTTCCAATCGATTGGATCTACTCACCACTCTCAGGATCTGCTCACAGACATCAGCGGACTGCCATGAAAATGATAAAACAATATTACTAAAGCAAACATTCTTACATCATTGAAAATATAAAGATGTAAGCTAAGAATAGCCTAGCATGTGAGGTCCTGCCCATAACTGGGTCTCCTAATTGTTACCTCAGTCCAAAAATCAATAATAGTGGCAGAAGCCTCAGAAACCTACAAATAGCACATAAAACAGAATTTTTTCCAAATGAATTAGTGCAAAGAATGGGCAACCGCTACATGAGAGGCAAACTAAAATTGTGTCACTCAAGATGTGGGCCACGAAACCAGGACAAACCTTGCTCCTGATAGAAAAGCATGTGATTAATAACATTATTTATTTAAAAACTTTACCGTGTCCATGATGATCTTTCAAAGAACAGACATAATTAATGCAGTGTAGAAATAAACCTGAACTGCAGCCACCACAAAATCAGAAACAGGAGTATCACACTCTAGATGTGCAGTAAGGGTTACATTCTGGCTGTTGGCATGTCATGAAAGAATTTTGTGGCCAGGGAACATAGCCCATGCATTTTTGTGTGGATCCTCTTCCTCACACAGAGCCATTATGCACCACACCATGTTCACAGTAGCCATGTTCCATAATAAGCAATCGGCATGGGCAGCCGTGGGATCCATGATGAGCCAAAACAGTAGAGTTAAAAAAAATGCTGCTTTTGTACTATTAATTTGCTACAGTTGGACAGGTAAAAAAAAAAAGTCTGTGATTTTAAAATTTTATTACAGCTATGATTCCCAAACCTATACAACAAATAGTACCACCTCCATACCTTTTTGTTTATTTTATTTTTTGAATTCTGTGGCTCCTGTCACTACATAAAAATCAAATGTCCATGATAAGAGATCTGAAATTGAGCTTTTGTCAGGACCATGACTGCTAAGATGATTTTGCTCAAGCTAAAAAATCATTGCCCACTAAACGTGTCTCCATAACTATCATACTGGGATTGGAGAGTCTATGTTTCCACATGCTGTCTTACCCCACAGCCCAATCCATTTGTAAGACTTAATTTCCCAGATTTTTAACTTTTCAGTCTAGTTGCCAATCATTTAAAGAATAAAACTCCACAACACAGAGGGGATAAAAATCTGTTTTCACTCATCTCTTTACATAATGAAGGCTATAATGGTGTTTTAAGGACTGTCACTTTTCTATCATCACAGGCATTGTCTTCACACTCCATTTTTAGTGACTCAGTATGTGATCAATGCTGGCAAAACAGTGTGGTTAAATCTATTTGTGAGAAAGGTACAGCTTTTGTCTACCAAAACAGTACCATAGCGGGAAATATGAAGAACAGTATGCAATATCGATTCTGGATTTGTTTTTCTTAAACTGGCTCTCAGTAATGTCATTATAATATGGATTTAGCATCAACCAGCTTTTATATTGTCCATCTGCTATTTCTGACTGCCACTTTGAGTGCATGGAATTAGAGAGTTATTGTAAGAAATGGGTTTATTTTAGAGCTGTACACAACTTGCTAATTGAATTTAACTAGTCTAGGCAAATCAAAGTCACTAAATTCCAATTGCTAAGATGGCAGCCTGTGGCTTGTTTGAAAAGTTTTGTTTTTACAAACCCCAGAACTCCAAAGAAACATCAAGAAAACCCTAGCAAAATAAAATGGTTTTCTAAAGAAACCACAGGTGCATCATTATTTTCCTCTACCCAGGTTCTCTGACTCACCTTTCCCAAGATACAGCCCCATGTCCTTCCTCATTCCCCGGCTCCACCAACAAATCCTTCAGGTACCTTTTCTGCTGGGCCTCACCAAGCTTTACTGTATGACCAAAGATTTTAGTTGGTAGACACTGAGCCCATCATTGGCTCATTCCCAGATTTTAAGGAGATGGAGATACAGTAGGGTTGCTGTTACTAAACTCCTCCACTCTAATGTCCATATTGGTGTTCTGAGAAAAGTGCAGTGTCTGACAGCAACACTATTCAACTGTAAAAAAGGGCACAGTCCTAGTGCTGCTGGGTTTGAGGTGTCCATGCTGGTTTCACGCCACTTAGTGATCATGAAAACAAAGAACTAATTGTCGATTAAACTGAGAGACAAAAAGAAGTGGGGACAAGGTAATATCTTTTTTTGAACCAACTTCTGTTGGTTAGAGAGACCAGCTTTGGAGCCCCATAGAGCTCTTTTTCAGATCTGGGAAAGATAAATCCAGTGTCATGGCAAAATGCAAGGGGACACAGATTGTTTTGCATAAGCAGTTACCTTATATCTTAAGGGACCATTCAATGTACACTGACCCATTCAGACCTCTGCAGCCATAGGACCAAAAAAAGAGGTAGCAGGTAACAGACTGCAGTAATAAGCCATAAATCTAGGGTTGCTATAGTGTCTAGTAAAATTATTAATTTTAACTCCCAGGTTCATCTTCTGGAAGTGTGGAGGTTTCCTTTGAGGATGAAGACTGATAGATCAGACATAGACTGATAAGTTTGTGAAGATTATTCACCCCCAGCAGCTCTGTGTGGCTCAAAAACTTGTCCTCACCAACAGAAGTTGGCCCAACAAAAGATATCGCCTCACATAGCTTGTCTTTCTAATACCATAGAACCATAGAATTAAAAAGGTCATCTAGTCTAACACCCTGCCAAAATGCGGAATTTGATATATTCAAATCATCCAAGACAGATGGCTATCCAGCTACTTTCAGAAACCTCCAGTGAAGAAGCTTCCACAACTTCCCTAAGCAATCTCTTTCATTCTCCTACTGTTTTTCCTAAAATTTAATATAAATCTGCTATGCTGCAGTTTGAACCCCTAGCCTCTTTTCCTGCACCTAGTGGTAAGAGAGGACAACTTTTCTTCATCTTCTTATGGCAGCCTTTCAAGTATTTGAAGATTATCATCATGTCACTTCAAACCCCCCCCCCCCAAATTAACATGGAGATAGGATGCCTCCAGGTATATGCCAAGAGGAATGCAAAAGTCCCACAGGGCCATAGCTTTCTTGCAAAGGGGACAAGAGCGAGCCTCACCTTGCCTGTTTATATACAACATCTTAGCGATACTGCCTGTTTTTATGGCAATGTGATAGCCTGTCAGCTGATCTTTGAATGTCTGGCAGGCGAGATGAACTGCTCTCAGCTCCCTGACATTGATATGAACTAGCCTGTCACAAATCAACCTGTAGCCTTGAATTCTTAGGTGGCCCAGATGGGCACCCCAGTTTGTATCTGAGGCATCTGTCGCTAGGGTCATAATCAGGGAGGGTTTTGAGAATGGGACCCTCGCACAGATGACGGTCTGGTTTGTCCACTTGAGAAAGGAATCCAAGACTGGCTTGGGCACCGAGATTATCTGGTCTAGGCTGTCCCTGGATGAGTGAAAGACTGAGGCTAACCATAACTGAAGTGGCCTCAGGCAGAACCTCGCATGCGGGACCATGTAGGTGCAGGCCGCAAAATGCCCAAAGAGCCTCAGGCAGGTGCTATGGTTGAGTCCACTGTAGTTCTGATGAACTCTATCCTCTGTGACAAGGGTTGACCTTTCCACATTTATTAACAAGCCCAGGTTGCCAAATGTATGCTGTATGAGGATTAGGTTGGCTATGACCTGACCTCTTAAAGCCCCTTTCACCAACCAATCGTCTAAATGGACTCGAGGACTGTGAAGGGAAGCTACCGCCACCACTGTCGTACATTTCGTAAAAACTCCGGGGGCCGTGGAAAGGCCAAATGGAAGGACAGCAAACTGGAAGTAACTGTCCCCTACTAGAAATCTTAAAAACCGCCTGTGCTTTGGGATGATAGAGATGTGGACATAGGCATCCCATAGGTCGAGGGCAGTGTACCAATCCCCTGCATCTAGGGAGAAGATCACAGATCCCAAGGAGACCATATGAAACTTTAGCTTTCTTATAAGTCTGTTCAGGCCTCTGAGGTCTAGAATGGGCCCGAGGCCTCCTTTGGACTTCAGGATCAGGAAATATCTGGAATAGAACCCCTTCCTTCTTAGATCCCGAAGTACCTCCTCTACCACCCCTAGCATGAGGAGTTGGTGGACCTTTTCTAAGAAGAGTTGGTCGTGAAAGGGGTCCCTGAAGAGGGACGGGGAACAGGGAGGACGTAAGTGAGGGATAGTATGGAACTGGATAGAATAACCCAGTTCCACTGTCCACAGGACCCATTTGTCCAAGATAATCAGGTGCTATGCCCGGTGGAAATGAGCTAAGTGGCTGGAAGAAGGGAATGAGATTGATACTCTGTCCTCTGGCAAGACTTCAAAAGCTCTTCTTGGAGCCCTCCGATTGCCTCAAGGGGCCCCCAGACTTTGAACCCAAGGAAAGTTGCCTGAGCCTATTACCACCCTGGGACCCGTTACTTTTCCCTTGTCTGTGGCCTAGGTCTTGCCTTGGGTGTTGATTGAAAGGGCAGGAAGGAGGATGAGCCTTAAACTACTTGCGCTGTGTAGCGGGGGTGTGCATCCCTAAGGACTTTAAGGTTGCTCTGGAATCCTTTAGACTATGTAGGTTTCAGTCTGTTTGAGTGGAAAATAAAGATTGTCCTTAAAATGGCAAGTCTCGTACAGTTTGCTGAACCCTCTATGGTAACCCCGGAGACCTGAAGCCATGAATTACACCTCACTGAGGTGTCAGAGGCCATAATTCTAAGTGCGGCATCTGCCGCATCCAATGCTCCTTGCAAAGAGGCCTTAGTCACCGACTTGCCCTCCTCCACGACCTCAGTAAATTCCTTCTTGGGAGTCTGGCGGATGGAACCTGCAAACTTCTCCATCGAGCTCCAAGTTTTGTGGGTATAGCGACTCAGAATTGCTTGCTAATTGGCTACTCTGAGCTGCAGCCCCCCAATGGAATAAATTTTGTGTCCAAAAAGGTCCATTTTCTTGGCCTCTCTCGACTGAAGAGTGGGAGCTGGGGTCTCCTGCCTCTCCTTCTCAAAGGCACCTGTCACAAAGGGAACTTGAAGCAGTGTGAGTATAGAGAAATTCATACCCCTTAGATAGTACAAAGTATTTCTGTCCAACCTTCTTGACGGTGGGTGAAGCAGATGAAGAGGTCTGCCAAATCTCCTTCATGGACTTATCGATAGTTTTAATAATAGGAAAGGCAACTCTAGATAGGCCCAACAGAGACAAGATATCAGTCATAAGATCTGATGACTCCTCAGTAATCTCTTGGGCCTGAATGCACATGTTAACGGCCACCCTTTTTAAGAGGTCTTGATATGTCCTTCCATCTTCTGAGGGAGATGCCGGTGTGGTGCCCGCTACATCCTCGCCAGGCGAGGTAGAGTAGGAAACCCTAGTTAATTCCCTCTCAGCCGGTGCTGGGTGTGCCAAGGCATCTCCCGAGGCCCCCTGAGGCATGGTGCCAATGGCTGCAGTGGTTGTCTCTGGTGCTGGGATGCAAGATGGGGTGGGGTCAGACTCATAGCAGTAGCCAGGTGGGATGTAGTCTCTGAACGTGCATGAGTCCATCTACTTCCCGAGGTAACCAAGAATGATCTAGTCGATTGAAGACCTTGGACTTGGTGATATGCCCAGGGTGTCCAAAAAGGCCAGGAATCAGGGTTTTGCCATTGGGGTCCCCATGGACCAGAAACTGCAGAGGACCTTGATGACTTCTATGGTGAGACATGGACCTGGAATGGCTCTACAGGGATCTCTGCGAGCCTGCCTCCGAATTTGAAGGAGACCCAGATCCTGGGGCCCATGGCAGTGCTGTAGACTTCAGCACCGGAGATGGTCACCGTGGGGAGGGTGATAAGGGAGTAGGTTTCTCTTTTGAGTGGGAAGGTCTTGGCACTAAAGAAGGGATGTTCCCTCCGAGGTCGGCACCGATCACAGTGCTCTCTATCAGGTCCCTTGCTGCCTCAAACGTTTCTGGTGTTGAGGGGTACTGAACAATCTCCACCTCATCTCCCAAATCCCCAGCGGGGGGAGGAGGGGGCACCAGTGCTGGGCTTGGTGCATCCTTCTCACGAAGGCGAACTCCCAGCTGCGGCAGAGCAGATTGCATAGCCAGATGGCCCAACACAGGTCTCACCCCACAAGCATCTTTCCTTTCATATTTATGAGGAGAACTGCCCCTCTTGCCTCTTTGTTTTTTCTTAGGCACTGGGGATAGTAAGCGATGCTGAGGTGCCGACCTTGGGGACAAGCCTTTACGGTGCCAAGAACCGTCCAGTGCCATTCTTCTACCAGGCACTGGAGCACTCTTTACCGACGCCGTGCTGATAGACGGGTCCGAGGCAGATGAAGGCAGTCTCAGGGCCCCCTCCATGAGGAAAATCTTCAACCTCTGATACTTATCTTTTAAAATCGTCAGTTGGAAGCTCTTACAAAACCTGCACTTAGCTTTGAGATGCTCCTCGCCAAGGCACTTCAGGCAGGTGGACTGTGGGTTGCTCTTTGGCACAGGCTTCTTGCAGGAATCGCAAGACTTCAAGCCTGGAAAACCAGGCATACCCCACAAGCGGGAAACAATGAGCTGGACAACGATCCCCTAAGGGGTTTTAACAGGTACTTAAGTCTAACTAACTTATCTAACTTTCCAACAGACCAAACTACACAACAAAAAGGGCATAGCCTGAGGAAAACAGCTAGGTGAGATCTCTCAAATGTGAGGGACTACAGAGCTGACTAGCCGCCACAGCGGTAAGAAGGAACTGACAAGGGAGTGGTCAGCGAACCCTTGTATGCAGCACTATAGGCATGTGACTCCAGGGGGCTCTGTTCAACCAGCATTGTTGCTAGGGGGAAAAAAATCTGCCGACAGTCATGCACAGCTGTGCACACACCTAGTTGGAGCAGACATCAGCGGCACTCAAAGGAGAACTTTATATTGCAGACTTAAATTGAGCCCGTGATCCACCACCACTCCTATATCCTTCTTTGGAATGCTGTTGCAAAGCCAGTCTATCCCTCATTCTGTATTTATGCTTTTGGATTTTCTTCATTAAGTGTAGCACCTGACATTTGTCTCTGTTGAATTTATCAACATCTTTCTGAATTTTAGCTCTGTCCTCCAGTGTTGCCCCCCACGCCCAGCTTTGTTTCATTTGCATATTTGATCAGTATGCTCTCTATTCTGGGTCATAATACAGACATTAAACAACATAGGACTCAGAAATGACCCCCTGTGCAATCCCACTTGAGACCTCCCTTCAGTCAGACATCATTCTGTTAATGGTTGCTCTTTGCTTGCGATTTTTTAATCAGTTATGTATCCACTTAATAGTAGCTCCATCAAGCCCTCATTTCTCCAGCTTAGTGTCACATGATATTCTGATAAGTGTGTCAAAAGTCTTTCCTGAAGTCTAGTGCATCTCCCTTGTCCATCAGATCTGTTACTCTGTCAAAAAAGGAACTCTAGATGGTTTGGCATGATTTGTTTTTGGTAAATTCATATTGGTTGCAGTTGATTTTAAAAAAAATATGGAAAATTTCCATTCTCTTTATAGAAAGCAGAATTTCTTGTGAATATTTGCGTCACAGCAAAAACTTAATTTTCCATCACAATTCTGGTGGAAAATTGACCACCCTTGATATTGAGCAAGCTTCTCTGAATAGCTCTAACAAAGTATTTCAACCTGAGACACGCAATACTACATTACTTCAATTACAGTCCTGAATCTCTGAAGCAGACACTTTACCATAGAATCATAGAATCACAGGGTTGGAAGGGACCCCACGAGGTCAT
>ML682005.1:41505744-41695156 GCA_007922195.1 Podocnemis expansa
GAATGATCACATCCCTTGATCTGCTGGTAACACTTCTTCTGATGCAATTATGCCACATTCTTTGTTAACAGTTTTACAATATGAAATAGAACAACATAACTCATCCGAACTGCATCCCACCTCCATTTCCACTTTAAACACCAGGCTCTGATCCTTCAAAGAAAAAAAGGAAAGTGTGCTTTCTACATTTATTCTAATGCCTCTTATGGTCATTTTCAATCAGGTTTTCATGAAAAGTGATACTACTAAGGGAAAAGCTACAAGCAAGTTTTTAAAATAAAAAAATTTGTACACATTTACATTAAGCAGACAATTTGGGCCTTCATTTTTAAGAGCCACAAACTCCAATCTGCAATATGAAGAAAGATTTTTGGGCAGGACTGAAAAAAAAAACCAGTAACTACATCTTGGACAATTAACTTTCATTTTTTAAATTAAATATTAATGCAGTTAGGTTTATTAAGTCACCTAATAACCAGCCACTTTTAACAACTTCATCCAGTTCATCTTGTTGCTTTGGTGGAACAATGTAATTATCTTACATGATTCTAAATTTATTACTTTATTTGACTGTCTGCACTCTAAGAAAGTGAAGGCTTCTTTCCATTGGGATGTAATGAAGAGTTAGAGCAAAGCCTGAGTAGTGCAAACATAATGCAAATATCTCCAGCCCCTATAATGGGCGACTGAGCTTCCAGATTGCTTTGAAAATGGTTTCCTACTTAGGTATATAATCCTACTGAAAACAGCTAAAAATAAGCAATGAAGTATTTTGGGGAAACACTATATTGAAATGAATTTTGTAACTTTATTATCTACGTGTTATTACAAGTTTGATTTTAGAAAACATATTTTCCAGCAGACTGAGTCTCCTCTGCTTTCCATTGAAGAACAACATGCATCTTCCTGAGAATTGTTACAGCATGCTATAAAATACAGCAAAGCCTGGTAACAGTGGGTGTATCTTCATTTTATTACTTACTAATTTCAGATCCTTGGAGGACAGCTTTGCAAACCACTGATTGTATTCCAGGGCAGCAACTATAGGTATTAAGTCTCTAGAAAAAGAAAAAGGTTTTTACACATAGTTCAAGCTTAATGTCAAGTTGGTCAGCTGAACACTTATTCTTGTATACTTAATTTACTTTATTAATAAACAATTATCAGGATTTTAGAAAGCTCTGCTTTCTAAAAATACAAATAGCAGTGGGTGAAAACAATTGGATTTGGGATGAATTAGCTTAATTTTAATATGAACTTTCTGAATGACCATGAAATGGTCTGAGCTGCCTTCCCTCAACTCTTTTTACTTTTCCTTCAGCCTGACGTATTTAAGCTTCTTAATCACCATTAATTATAATTGAGCATGATACTAAAAGCTTTTTGGCAACCTGATGATTTAACACAATTCTGTGACTGACTGACTCTAGTCAATATTACCCTGACTCTTCTTTCAAAACACAGAACCTGAAAAAACAGAGCCATGCAAAAGGATAATGTAACTTCTGGCACAAACCCTCTTCTAATTGTAAAAGGCATTTCACAAATTAAATTCTAAATGATTCCCGTTTCCTTATTCCAAGCCTCTTAATTTGATCTGCCTTCCTTCTGTTAGTTTCCCCACAAATACAGAATGATAAAGGCATGCTGTAAAACCTTTGCATGCAACACTAGAGAAGAATAACATACAAAGTATCATCATCGCATTTAGTATGTTAGGCTGCATAATGCAGTGATCAGATTATCTTCCCCTCCCCCATGTTAATACATGCGGGGACACACAAAAAGCAAGCACTCTGTAAAACCCTTGCCTTACATAACAGAAACTAGGCCACAGCTACTGCCTATGTAATGATTCTAAATCTAACTGGTGCTACTGTAAACAAAGTTAATCCTCGCAAGCAGGGATGGATTGAGGGGTTTTGGGGCGCTGGGCTGCCCATCCCACTGAGGGGCTCCCTGGCTCGGGGCTCCAGCCTCCCACCACAGCATCCTATGAGCAGGCAGGTGCTGGGGGGGACCTTGGGGCCAGAGGCTATTTTCTATGGCACACCCACCAGCCCCCCCCTGGGGCTGGGCCATGGGCCCTCAAAGGCTGTGCCAGAGGCCATACTACTTGTCAGCCAGCCCCACACCCAGAGCAAAGCAAACATGCACTGGCCTACTTTCTGGCCCCAAAGCGACTATCTCCCCCGCCCCACCATTCCCCCAGCACTGTCAGGGGCCATCTCAGAGCACCCACAAGGCCTGCTGGTGCTATTCCAGGCTGACCAAGACCCAGATCACACAGGCGCCTTTAGGGCTGGAGCAGAGGGTTAAAATTAGCCAAAATGCCCCAGAACGCTATTTTTAGGGGGCAGCTTTCTGGGACCCCCAAAAATAGGGGAACACGCCTGAATGCTGCATTCCATGGCCCTTAAAAATAGAAAGAAGGCTCTGGAACGTAGCGTTCCGGTATGTTCCCCTAGGACCGGCTCAGGGAAGGGGCTGCGGGCGCAGCGAGCCCAGCCACACCTCTCCTCCTTTCCCTGGAGGCTGCAGTGGCCCCTTCCCTTCCTGCTGGGCCCAGCAGCATGCACAGCCTGGACCACGTCTTGGGCCTGCGTCCCCTCTTGCCAGCCAGGCAGCGCCACCCGTCAGGCTCCTTTGCCAGCATGGCAGCATGGGTAAGGGGAACCTGGGGATGGGTGCGAAGAAGGGGTCAAGATGGCAGATGAGGAGGACATGGGGGAAGAGTCTGATGGGGGGCAGTAGCTGGGGTGGGCAATTAGGTGTGGGGCGAGCAGTAACGGGTATTGAGGGCAGTAGCTGGGGTGGAAGGTAAGTGTGGGGGACAGTAGCTGGGGTGGGTAAAGGGGGATCCAGACCTGCAGGAAGGGGGCCTGGAAATTTAGGAGGGTTCTGAGGCCTGCCAAATTATACTTTAACCCATGGGCTGGAGCCTGGTGCCATCCATTTAGGTCAGAGCCTGGGGCTTCAGCCCTATAGCCCCTGTCCTGGTCCAGCCATGCTCATGAGACACAATTTGTAAATGTTAGCCTTTTAGACTGAGCTTTCTGGAGCTTTCCATCCAGGAGCATATCCTACTAGGCATCTTCTCTGCATTGACAGTCTTGCCAATATATGTTAATAGCACACACCTCTCCTCTTTCCTTTATTTTCCCCCATTTACCTGTTTTATTTCTCAGTTTTGGTGGGGGTATTAGACACACAGGAAGCTAGAGACTCAAATGTACCTGTGTTTCTAATGAATGTTTCAGACAAACGCTGACAATAGTCTATGCTCTTTTGGAAATTGTAGTCTCCTATAACCCTGAAATATAACTCCATCTCCAAAGGAATAATAAGAATGGATTTTTGCAGAAAAAGAATGTTCTACACACCAACTGTAAAAGCTGAGGTACTACAAGGTTTACACACTAGCTCAGTTATAGAAATGTGGTATGCCATAAGGAATGAGCCTATTATCAACATTGCTCTATATACATAAAACCTTCTGCTGAATTCATTTCCAAACATATGGCACAGCACCATCAGCATGAGGATGACCCACGCAGATTTCTCTGCTGTCCATCAGCCTCTGCAACTTTGGTTTCAAGCGATATTTCAATATTGTAAGATATATAAATCACGACTATTTCACCCTCACACCTGGAAAAGTGGTCTTCTGTTGAGTACAGGTCATATATCCAAACCAAACTTGTTTCTTTGTGGTAGCACTTGAATAAATTAGGATAAGAATTCTGGCAGACTCTTTTATCAGTGCCCTTTCCTTGGAAAGCTATTCATGGGACATGGTACAATGGCAAGATTTATGTTTCAGTTACGCAATCTGTGTGAGACATACACATTTATATCATAATGGACTCACAACAGTAATGTGCAAGCATCAAAGTAAGAACAGCTACAGGGCTTTCAGTAGTTTTGTTTCATCATCCAGCTACAACTTGTCCAACATGATTGATTGCTCATTTGAGCTATCATGATCCTAAACAAATCCCTGTTTTAATTTTTTTGTTTGTTTGCCTATAAAGCAATGGGAAGACTCTAAACCAGTGGTTTTCAAATTTAAGGGTTGGGACCCAGTACTGGGTTGCAGACAGTCAGGCACAGGGTCGCGGCACTCCCTGCTGCCACCGCCAGAAGACTAGACAGCATTGCTCAAAAATGTAATTGTCCGGTCAGGAGCATAAATGATTTTTTTCAACAGGGTCTTGAGGAAAAAAGTTTGAAAACCACTGCTCTGAACTGATGCCACTGATTTATAAATCCTTAGCCTTACTCCTTGCCCCAACTATATTTGAACTGTACTCCTAGGCTATGTCTACACTAGAGGGCTCAGTAAAGTCAACTTAACAAGGTCGACTTAAAGCCAACTTTAGTAAGTCGACTGAAGAGAGTCCCCATTTCTTTAAGTCGACTTTAAACCGGTCCCCTGGCTTAAGTTGACTTTATAAAGTCAACTTAAATGACCATCCTGTCTGAAGTCAACTTTAATGGCCACATTTTATTAAGTTGACTTAACACTTAAAGTCAACTTTAAGGGTGAGAGTTATGAAGTCGACATAAGCAAGTCCTTAAATTGACTTAATGAACTCCAAATGTGGCCATGGAGTTGCTTAAGTTGATTTTAGCCTCCAGTTTAGACATAGCCCTAGAGACTAATATGATTGTTATCAATAGCTGCTCACAATCAACACAGATGTTTAGAGCTCCCACCTTCCCATCCATCAATGCCTGAAGATGGCAAGACAGATACTCTTGCTGTAGTAGACCTTACTGTGTAGAACTTGCTCCCTATGGAAATCTACCTAATTCTATCCATCACATTTCAGAAGAACCTTAGTGTGGTTTTGTTTAATTTTATTTTTAAAGGGTGCTTCTAAGTGCTGCCAGCATCATGCCTATTGCTTTACTTCATTCATTTTCAATCCCTTTCTTTCCTATTCTCAGTTGCTTTCTTCTTGCTCATTTTTAAGGGTTTTTAAATTGCAGTTTTATTACACTTATTTTGGTTACACTAATAAGTTGTACAGTGACATCAAAGCTTTTGCTGGGGAATGAGAAAGAATGCTAAAAAATGACCAGTTATGGATCATTTCCAGAAGTGTGGATTTTCCACAACTTTTCTTCACTAATTTATATTTGGATGGTTAATTTGTAAGTTAGTATGTTAATGACTTCACTATTGTAAAACAGAAAATAAAAATACTGTGCATCCTTCATATAAAAACATTCATGTTTTTCAAGAGCTCTATCGCCCACTGTGTCTTAAAGGTGATGAAAAATTTAAATACAGAATTCTTTTTAAAACAGAGAACACAAGTTTCTAACTGAAGATTGCTCACACTTTTCCCAGATAACTCAGAGATTTATAGGACATTCAAACATACTAAAATATCAGCTTTTAGTTGTCTAGTTTTGGAGTTTTTGTTGTTAAACAATTTTCTGGTTCACAGCACAATACGCCTTTGAATAAAACATCAGGAGCGTTCCTATATGGTAAACCGTGTTATACACTGCTATTGTGTTAGACAACTTTGGCTCCTGAACTTTTATCTATGATTCATTATATTTTATGCTGACTTTTAGCAGAAATGTATACTTGTAAAATGGGTTATACTAAATATATTCAAAATTAGCTTTCCTGGAATCCAAGATCCTTATGCTGATGTGTTTGGCAAACCAAATTTCATACTTAGTGGAATTCAAGTAGCTGCTTCCAAGTTCCGCTATTATTCTCAGTTAGTTCCTTTCCAACAGTGAGCCCATCCAGGATGCCTTCCATTCTAGCTGGAATCTACTTTCTGGAATTCAGCTGAACAACAGGTAACATCTACATTTTCTGCAGATGGCTGGCAAAAATAATTTTCCCTTACTCTACACACAAACTAGAAGACGACTCTTCAGGAACAAAGGCACCACTGATGGTTTCTTTGCTTTATCTAGCTGTGCGGCTGTAGAGAGGCATCACCTTCAAGTTGTGGTGCCCCACAGAGAAAAAATAGCTATTAGCATTCTCTAAAAAATGGTGAATTCAAGGGGGGAAAAAAACAGATAAATTCACTGTACTAATCTCATGGAAAAAATGTATGTAACCAAGCTCCAAAATGAAGTGTGCTCTGCAAGGCTTTGGGCTAATGGGGGGAATGGATTTGTGGATGTTAAATCAACGGGGTTAGGCCATTCCATCAGGAAATGCCACTTGATTGTGCTCAGACTGTCTCCATTTCATGTGCAGAAGGCTTAACTTTTTAGGACGGATTAGTCAAAGCAAAAGGGGAAAATTATGACTTTCAGGGTATTATTACATTTATTGGAGATTGTTTACCTGTGGTCAAGATGGCTGAAGTCTTGCAAATTCAACTCTCTTGTATCTTGGGTCAGATAGATTGTATCCACATCCTGGTGTAAGAACACAAAAACATCTTCTCAGGAAAACTTTTTCTTGGTGTGCAGTCTCTCTCTCTCTCTCTCTCTCTCTCTCTCTCTCTCTCTCTCTCTCTTTTTAATAGCTGAAATAAATCTCACTTCGAGATATAAACTTACCCACTGTACCTCCTCCCTATAGGGAAATCCAAGCCAGTCACAAACACATGCATACATTTGTGAAAATCCCCCTAGAAACAAAATAAGCAAAACACTTTTCAGGACAATGAATAATAAATGAAAACAGTAAGCACAATGTATCAAAACTCATCCTCATTCCCTCTCCGAAACCTATTCACTATGTTGCAGGCAGACACAGGAACAGACCAAGACTATAATATATTGTCTTCAACATATGGCAAGGTGAAATGAAGCTTAAAAACATATCTTCATCCACCAATCAGGAGCTCAGACTGTGCTAATTACACCTTAAAACTAAATTAAACCTTTATTGGGTTCTGCCAGAAATAGAATTAAATTTCCCAACAGTGATGATTTTTGCATTTCAGCTTAAAAATTTCATTCTCACCACAAGGTCCCAGTTCTGTCACAGTCTGGCTGTCCCACAGTGCCTGCAGATTAGTCAGTCTCTCTGAGGGCTCCATCGTTACTTTTTTCATGATTCTCCTATATTTAAGGGGGAATACATGTATGATTTTCAAAAGTTTGTGTATATATGCATGCACCTATACAACACACACAAATCTTGTGTATTTTAAATATATTCTTATTTATCTGTCTTCTGTTCCTGCACACAAAAGAAAATATTACCATCTTTAATACACCTAAAATCTATTCCTTAAACTCAAATGTAAAGTTGTGGAAATAGTAAAGCCAGGTCTACACTACAGACTTACGTCACCACTAAGTCACACCAGGATGTGAAAAATCCACACTTCTGAGCAATGTAGTTATACCGATCTAAACCCCCAGTGTAGAGAGCCCTATGTCAGCAAGGGAGCTTCGTCCATCAACTTATGTACCTCCTGTTGAGTTGGTGTATTAACTAAGACAATGAGAGGAGAGGTATCACCGATCAGCATAAAAGCACCATCACTTAAGCACTGTAGTTACGCCAATACAATGGTTTAACGGCAGAGCTGCCTTAAATATTTATATTTCCTTGTTTCATTCCAGTAAACTGACTCCTGGAGTGATCTATACCTCTTCCATGATACTTGCAAGAGCACATGACTCAAAGCCGTAGCTAACAGAAGCAAAACAGCCTCATGGCATCTCTCTGATAATTCAAGTCCACCAAAGTATCAGGCTACATTGTTAGACTATATATTTATTACATCCTGAGACTGTCCTATAACTATGTCATAGTGTTTGCTCTCTCTCTCTCTCTCTCTCTCTCTAAAACAGTCTCGAACTGTACTTCTTATCTTACATGGCCCTTCTGACACAAAAGGCTTAATTATTCCTGTCCTGTACCAGGTTCACCTCTTGGTCCCATTATGTTACATCAACATTAAGTGCAAAAGCCATACTTCAAACACTGCTGTTAATATAAAACTGTGTGTGACGTTTTCTACTGAAATATTAAATACTGTGTCAGAGAGAGCATGAGGAATCCTGAGGGCTTACATATACTCTGTGGGTCTCATTTCAAGAAACAGACTTGTTCTCTATATTCAGCTAGTTTTCTTCCCTTTCCCTGAAAAAAGAACCTTTTTGCCTTTATTCTTAAGAAATAATCTCATTTTATTGGGGGGGGGGGGGAACAAACATGCAACCTCTCCTCTCTTCTGAGAAACTTTAGAGCAGGCATGGCCAAACTGCGGCTCGGGAGCCACACGTGGGTCTTGAATGAAAAACTGTGGCTCCTGGAAGAATGTCAGCAAATCAATTTAGGAAAGCAGCCCCAGCCTATAAGCTCAGTAGGGGGTCAGGATGGTGGGGAGAAGTGCAGCATGGTTGTGGATGGCGGGAAGAAGTGCAGCATGCTCAGGATTTTAAAAAACTCACCACTAGCTTGCAGTCTTCTACACTGAGCAGCAGCTAAGATCTTACTGTATAGGCCTAATTTTTATGGTAACCTTAAGTAATTATTAGAATCTGACATTAGTAGGATTGATATTTGTCCTCTTTTTATGACAAAATTAAAGTGTGCAATGAATTTTAAACTTAGTAATTTTGGAGTAGGTAAAAGTATATGGCTATAGGCCTCAGTGTGGCTCTCAAAGGTTTAATAATTAACTTGTGTGGCTCTTGAGTTCCATAAGTTTGGCCACCCTACTCTAGAGTAAATTATATACGTTCCTCTATATATCAGTCTTCACATATCTGACATAGTGGGATTTTCTCCCACAAAAGCTCTTGCAATAAATAAATTTGTTGGTCTCTAAAAGTGCCACAGGACTCCTCGTTTTAGAGCAGGGGTCTCAAACTCAAATAACCATAAGGGCCGCATGAGGACTAGTATATTAGTCCGAGGGCAGCACCACAAACTTTTCATACAACAATACTGCAAATATTGGTAACAACAGTGTCATTGAAGGCTGCAGGAAACAGATTTAGGGGGCTGCACATGGCCTGCAGGCTATGTGTTTGAGACCCTGTTTTAGAGTATGTTAGTAATAGATGCTAAAGCAGTGATACATCAATTGCTCTCCTCTACAGATGTAGGGATGTCACCTTTCTTGCCATTTAGGCTATGGGATTACAAAACCCTTTTACTGGATTCTGGCCTTACACCAGTTTTACAACAGCAAATATTCACTGACTTGACTTTGAAAGTCTATTGATTTACACCAGTTTGAGACCAGAATCACATCCTTGCTTTTTGACCCCCAAACCAAGATCTCCATGCAGTTTCACAAAATGTTGCAGTAATGACACCAAGGCAGCCCAATAGAAAAAGGCTTAAAGTTCAAAACAATCATATAAGCTACTGAGAAATATGCAGCTTTGGAGCTTCCCTTCCCCCTTTTTTGGCTAGAGAACCTCTAACTATTCCTGCCCACAAACATTTACTTCTCCATTTGCCTTATGAGCCTGAGAAAGTATTTTAGTCTCTGTCATGGTCAACAGCAGTGATACCTTAGGAATTTAAAAAAAGAAAAAAAAACCCAAAAGCATGCCAGTTTAAGATCAGGAACTATTTCCTACTCAACCTGCAGGAAAGTTGAGTAACAACACGGGATGCAAACCAGACAGGGATGTGAAAAAACACACTCTCCTGATCACTGTACTTCTGGAATGCTAGTTTTAAACTATGACTTGTTAAAGTGTTTGTTAAGTGGAAAACTATATTTTATATGGAACATAACTCCCCAAAAAATTGGGAGTAGAGCGCAGAGGTGTAGAGTCATAAGATCCGGAGGCATCAATTAAAATGGGACAGGGAACCAATGAAGAAAAATGAGAAGAAAACAAACAAAAACCAAACTATTCAGCATTGCATCAGAATAAAGAACATAGAAAAGGAGGGTGACAAAGCTAGGAGAAAGGAAAATAAAAAGGTAGAAATGACCGGAAAAGACAAAATACTGAAGCAGACTAGAAAACAGAGACAGAATTATAAGGGCAAGTGAGGAAGACATCAGTCCAAATGTTTTCTGAAGGATGACATGCCTGGGGCTTAGTTTTAATAATTCGGTTCCCAACTGTGAAGTCTGAAAAATGATGAGTGTAATAAACCCCCACTCACTACCAGCATTTGGACTTCACCTGGAAAAGCATCAGCTAAAACCTCCACCGTTTCAGGACAATCATTAGGGGAAAGAACTTACTGAAAACAAGTGGCAAAACCATCAGGTGTGACAAAGATCTCAAAGGGAGGGGCAAAAAGGTGACCTTAACCAGTGGGACCCCAACCAGTAGATCACGATCTACTTGTGAAGGGCAGTTGCCATTGAAACCTATGAGTACTGCGCCATCTGCTAGTGAAAAGTTGGAGACCACTACCCCACCAGCAGGCCTTCTTCCAATTCCTGGACCTGCAGAAACCTCTCCCTCAAAGGGCATCTCCAAAATGCAGCATGTTCCAGCCTTGCCTACCTCTATGCACAATTCACGTCAGATGACAATTCTTCCACATAACAACAAAGGAGCTGAAGCTGGGGTTGGGCTCCAACTCAGAATGTTTCTTACATCCCAAGGTATGTTTGTAATGAAAGGTGAGGACCAAAACGCAGGGGACAGTGGCTAGTCAGCCTTCCTGAACAATCTGGTAATCTACATGGACTACAGTTGCCCAAAAAATGAGTACCTACACTGGAGACAGACCAGGGAATATTTTCCTGAGGCATGTTCCAATGTGTGCCATCACTTCATGCACATCGTCGGATGAAGCCATCTTCATGGAAATGCTGCATTTCTCTGTTTCAACAACCAGCTGTATAAAATATAGGTCAAAAGAAAATGTTAGCACCATAGAATCAATTTCCATTTAAAGAAATCTTTTCAATACCACCAACTGAATGTTTAATGTGTTTATTTACATGCTGATTATTACTGCAATGTGATGAATGCTCCAGGTAAAAACTGCTTTTCAACACAAAAAAGAAATGTATACTCAAAAGAGTGTTTTCTTTCTAAGCCAATCACATCCTCCATTGCAGGATAAAGGTTTAAAAATAAACAGATCTCAAATAAGACTTGGACACCAGAGCTATCTCCAATTTTATAACATGAATCAGAACTTAAGAAAAATATAGCAAGTCAGAAAAATACACTATACATGGAAACTGCCGACTTGGGTATAAACAACAGTTAAGTCATCAACAACTATGTTCCTCTCGAGACACTCAAGGATGTCTAATGTTAAGATAAATTCCCTGACCGCGAGGAAATATTTTTGATGTGATGATACAATCTACACTATCCTAAATTCAAATGATGTAGTAACTAGTTTAATCCAATAGCATTGTTGCATAGGAGAGGAGGTGGTGATGTCTTAACGCAAAAAGTGAACTGGATAACCAATTGTTTGAGTCAGACTGCAGTGTTACTGACCTATGAATTACTCAACAGCCTTTGGCTTCACATTATACCCTCCTCCGCACAAGATAATTCTAGATGATGTAATAATAGTCTGATGTATACATGGTGATCCCCCTCACACTTTTTTCTACATTATTTTACAATTCTTTACAGAGATTTTAGACATCTGCTCTCAGAACCTGAACAAATCGGCAACTTATTTCTCCATTATGCATACTATTTGCATGGGGATTCTAACAATAGTTTTCTGCTGTTGCTCCTCAGGAAGCTGTCCCTGATTCAGTCAGTATTAAGCTTCAAAACTAAATGATTAAAAATAGTTAATGTAAATATTGCATAAATATAGCATAGACCGGTTAACACATGGATGTTGGGAGACAAGCCATCAGGACCATGTGTAAAACAATGTGTAAATAGGACCATTGTAAAATGTCCTAAAATACAGTATCTTCAAAATAAATCCATACAGAGTACAGTTGGTGTATGTTAACATGGGCTACCCGGCTACCATAACTTGATTTTATTTAGCAAAATTAAAAATATAAATGTTAATCCACAATCTGATTTTTAAAACACAAAATATGCAAAAATACATAAAAATCACTAACATAACAAAATCATTTAAACAAATTTAAGAATTATTATTTAACCATGAAAACATTGATAGAAACAAATACACATCAATGCTTGAAAATACCAATAAACACAGGAGAATCCATTTTGAATATTTATTACCATAGATGACATATTGTATGATTCCACACTGAGTCCACAGAGTTCATAATCTAAGAAGCGCACTTATATAAAGTTTATGTAGTCCACAGGTTCATTTTGCTGGGACGGAGGTTTTATGAAATACAATGGTATTTTCTGCTGTTTCTCAGGCCTGGCTTTCTTTTTCTTTACAAAAAGCAATCAACCCGTGTAGGTGTAAAATTTGAATATTTTCTGCATCTTGCTCCTCCATATATAATCCAAGAATTTCAGCAGCATTTAGTGCTTCTGAATGGGAAATTTTGGTTTTTTTCAACATAATCCTTGTCATTGTCATCTACTCCTTATTCCTGTCACCACTCCTCATCACTTTTGCAGTTTGACCCAGCCTCACCACCTACAATTATTTCTTCTTCTGTCAGATCTTCTGTAGTCGAGCCATTTTCATCTAGTTTTAGCCACTCATTTATGAATTCAGGTGATGTGCTTAATTTAAAATCTTAATTAATAGAAAAAGAAATTTAGCTTTGTGTTCTTTCATTTGCATTTTTGTTAGCAGGATGTCGTCTTCTGTAAACCCTTCAAATTCTGATTCTGAATCACTATGGTTTTGGGTTTTCAGACGCAGAACTGTTGACAGAAAAAGCCAGCTTGAGAGTCTTTGTCCAGCAATTTTCAATAGATTTTTGTTTTATGCCATCCTAGGCTTTTTTCACCAAATAAATGATATCTTTTATGCTTAATTCTTTTAGGAATTCAGAAATGCTTGACAATTCACACAAAATCATTTCTGAATCCAACACACTTCGATAATTAATTTTAAAATTTTCAATAATGTGCTGGTCCCAGGGTTGGATTTTTGATGTTGTGTTGAATGGCAGATATAGCATACGGATTTGTCCATTGTTTGATACCAATAATTTGGAAGGAGGATGGGCTGGACAATTGTCAGGTAGCAACAGTGCTTTAGGTTCGAGTATTTCTTGCAGAGATGTTTATGAACAGGTGCAACAAAAAGGTTGTGGAACCATTCTTCAAAAATACTCCTAGTCATCCAAGCATTTTTACTACTGGTGTATATGACAGGCAGTTTGGCTTTGTTAAGGTGCTTAAAGCACCGAGGGTTGTTGAACTGAGCAACGAGAAGTGGTGTGAGCTTGTGACTGCCTGTCTTGTCCATACACAATAGAAGGGTGATCCTGTCTTATTTTTTTAAAGCCTGCTGCTTTTTGGGTTTCATATTTCAAAGCTAAACTTTTGTCTGGCAAAAGCTTTGCAAATAAGGCTGTTTCATCATAGTTGTATATTTGTTCATCACCATAGTTTTCAGTATCCATTATAGTTTTTAATTTGGCAGGAAACTCGTTGGCAGCACTCTCATCGGCTGATCGGCTTTCTCCAGAAAAGCTAACTTGGGAAATATCATGGCAACTTTTAAACCGGCTTATAAAGCCTTTGCTGGCTTGAGACGTTTCATCGCCCATTAAAGTTCCAAATATGGTTGCTTGGGTTTGGAGAGCTGGGCCACTTAGTGGCGTTCCCTAAGCTCTCTCGGGCAAACCATGTCCACATTGCTTTGTCTACATCAGTCTTTGCTGAATAACGCATGCATTTTCACTCCAGGCTGACTCAAGAATCCACGCTTTGTGCAAAACTGCACAGCTTTGTTTAGTTTTTTTTTATCCAACCCCGTAGTGTTGATTCGGCAATCCCAAGACCTCTAGAAATTTTGTTTTGGGTTTCACCATTTTGTACCCAATCTATAGCTGCTGATTCTTCTTCAACGGTGTACAAACCCTAACACTTGTCTCCTGCCTTTATGAACTAAAGCCTATACTAAAATATCTATTGCACGTAATGAGCTGAAGCCTATACTCTACTAAAAGATCTATTGCACTTAATGAACTAAAGTCTATACTAAAACATACATTGCACTTAATTACAGCCAATCAAAAATATATATGGGGCGTGACAACGCAATTAAGCGTGATATGTCTTACCAAAATGGCAATAAAAAGAAAAAAAAAGCACCAATAAGTCTTATAGCACCTGTTTCCATGCTTATACCTACTTCCGGTTTTAGGTCAGTAAGTGAGCATATAGTTAGCACTACACTGCAGTTTTAGATACAGCGCTTTAACGAGTTCCATGTGTTAAGCTGCTAGCTTTTGGGGACATGACGCTAGTGCATGCTAAATGAATTCATGCGTAAGCCGATCACAGGTAAACTGATCTGCACTGTATATCAGAAGTTTTTGAATAAGAAGTTAGTTATGCCCTTTTCTAACAACTTCTTCAAAAATCAATACACAGAGGTAAGATATTGCAACTTGCACAGACTTTGACACAATAAAATTTGAGAAGTCTGGCCAAGACATGCACCCCCCCCCCCCCCCATTTTAAGTAAACAATATATAAAAACACTTCTTCCTTCTGGCACGTGTAAAGATAGCCAATTTCAAACACATTTTTGTGATCTATACAAACGTGAAACTGCCCAAAATGGAATGGCATCAGTTCTGCTGAAACTAAACCAAATCTGTGTAGGTAGGTGGTTATAGCCATGTTGGTTCCAGGACAGGTGTCTCAAACACACGGCCTGCAGGCTGCATGCGGCCCTCGAAATTACCTGCCGCAGCCCCTGATGACTCCCCAGAATCCAGAGGCTCCCAACCCCTTCGCCCGGTGGCTCACAAGTGACCTAGGGGGGCTTTTGAAATGCCAGACTCCTCTGCTGGCTGGGAGCTCGGCATCAGCAGTGCTTCTGGGGTGGAGTGGGCCAAAACTGCTGCCCTAAGCATGCTCGAGGTAGGGGGGAAGCCCTGCTTCTGGTGTGGCTTCTCTTGTGGCCAGGTAAGGGTGCCGGGGGTGGGGGGGGTGTCCGGGACAGGCCATGGGGGGGTGGGGTTAAGCTGGCCTGGGGGAACATAGGGAGCTGGCGGCCCCAGGGGAGGGGGGGAGGTGCTTTCCTTGCCACACAGCATGTCCACCAGGGCCCAGCGTGCGGGGTGCCTTCCCCACCGTTTCTAGCCACTGTGCAGCCGGCAGGCCTGAGTGGGGATACTCTCCCTGCCACTGCTGGCTGGACAGCGCTGTCCCTATGAGGGGGCGATCGCCTTGGGCCCTGAAGTTCTGGGGGATAGCGCGGGCCCTGCACCACTGCACCCTCATTGTCAGAGACTGGGTGAGCTGGCAAAAAGCGACACCTGGCTCAGCGCCCTCGGTCTTCCACCTCCCCCCTGCCACGCACGCTGCTTTTGGCTCTGTGCAGGAGGAGCAGGGAAGAAGCATGCGCCCCCTATGGCTACCCCAGCCATGCTGCCTCCTGCCGCTCCAGCACAGAGCCGAAGACAGCACGCGTTGGGGCGGGGACACCAGAAGCACTGAACTAGGGACTGCTTTTCACCGGCTTGTGCAGTCCCCGGCACAGGACAGCCGGACAAGGGGCTGGCCCCAACCCCCACTGCGGGGGGGTGGGGGACTGAGTGTGGGCCCTCCGCAAAGAACAATTCACCCAGGGCCCCCAATCCCCCTTGGGAACTCCCGGGGGGCCTGGGGGGGGGGGGGGGGGGGGGGGACAGTTCCTGCCGCTGGCACTCTATGGGGCAGTTTGCCCCCCACACAGTGCGGCCACCAGCGCTGGGCGGAGCCAGCGAGTACTTTCCCCACCGCCGTGGGCTAGAGCAGGGCCAGGCGCAGGGGGGGAGTTTACTGCCGCCGGGGCCCAGAAGAGCATGGAGAGCTAGCAGCAGCCTGGGGGCTGCTTTCCAAGCTCATGAGGCTGGGCCCAGCAGGGGGATGCTTCCCCCCTACGGGAGCCTGGACGAGTGCAGGGAGCTGGCTGGAGGTGGAGGGGGTTAGGGAAGGGCCCCAGGGAGCTGCCAGCAGTGTGGAGGGGAGGATGCAAGGTGACTTGCGGGAAGGCGGCGGCAGGGTGCGGGGGAACTGGATCCGTCCGGCAGTGGGGTCCAGATCTGACTCCTGGCCACAGGAGGATCCGGTCCCAGTCTGGCGGTGGGCACTTTTACAGTGCATCCCTCGGCCAATATCTTAGTCCTCATGCGGCTCTTGTGGTGATTTGAGTTTGAGACTCCCGTTCTACAATGTTAGAGAAACAAGGTGGGTGAGATATCATCTTTTATTGGACCAACTTCTGTTGGTGAGACAAGCTTCTGAGGTTAGCCAGAGCTCATCTTTACGTCTGTGTGTAATTTATGTACCATTATTTGCCAGTATTGCCCATAAAAATCCATGAACTTGCAAGGTGTGTGCTGAATAAACTCAGACTATCAGTTCTTCTTATTGCTAAAAAAAATTCCACAGATCACAGATGAAAACTTACATCTAAAAGGTTATGTTCCAGCTGAGTTATGAAAAGGATGGATTTGTTATCTCCATCCTGCCCGCACATTTCATTCCTAGGCTTGACTTTTTTATTTACTATTATTATTGCTAGGTTTTACAAAGCAATGCAAACGTAAGAATTCAAATGTGCTCTGCACTTACTAGATGAGCACCTGTATGTTCAATAACATCATCTACTTGATTAGAATGAAGGCTTAAAGTACAAAGGAAGCAACTACTTTCTAAGTAGAGCACTTTCGGTACAGTAGAACAGGACTTCACAACATTAAATCCTTTTGGTGTTGACAGCACTCACCTGACCTGGTTTACTGGAGGTTACTCCTTGGATTTCTAAGTAGCTGAAAGTTAGTTCTAGCTGTGATATAAAACAAATGCAGAATATAAATATCTTGTTTTCATTTTTATACATTAACCAAAACATGTGAAAAGCCCACATCAATCACAAGTTAAGCAAGAGCAATGCATCTGGATTGATTAAACAAAGAGGTCAAAAACACTTGTGTTTCAGGGCTAATAACTTCATTGTGTACCAGCAAATATTCAGTAAATCTGATCAAATTCTATATTAAGGCTATATTTATAAATAACTTGTTACATGTTAAAAATTAACAGATGTTTCAAGGATGTTATGTGATGGAGTAGCATGTGTTTAAGTGACTATAATCACATCAACAGAAAATGCTAAAGGTGTTTATAAGTAACTTCTTGACTTGTTGTACTAAATGATTAATCATTTGTTAATTACTCATTAAACCTTTACACACTATTTATAAAAGCTTCCTTCATAAATATGACCATTTAATACCTATATTATGGAACTATAATGCCATGTAAGACACCTTTTATATAGATTAATCTTCATCAGAGTGTCATGCTATACTTTTTTCCAGTGAGTAGATGCACAACATAATTTAAAGCCATTTTGCTCTCACATGGGATTTTAGAATTAAGGGTTAAAATCCAATGAAAGTTTCTAACAACAACATCACGTTTGTCTTGCCAAAGAAATTAGCAATAACTCAAAAAAAGTTTGCATTTAGTTTTGTAAAATAGTTTTTTTTACTTTGTTAGAAACAGCTTTATAGAAAAGGGTAAACTTTCTTTCCAGTGATTTAACTGAAGAGAGGGATAAAAAAATAGACATCAATCACAGCAGCAGCAGCATAGGAAGCAGCCTGGAAAACTACATATTGTGTTCATGAAAGGTGCCTCTCTACCAGCAGTGGAAAGGTCATTTATTTAGCCACTGAACCAATGCATCCCAGGCAGAGGCAGTGCAAACATTCCCACATAAACGTATCTCATTCTTGCATGGAGAGATCATCGTGTAAGAAACTCATTCATTTTCACGCCCAGTAGGTTACTAGGTTCTTATCAGAGACTGCTAGTTTTGTGATGTGGATACCTATCTTCTATATCTTCCTCCACATTCATCTAGGTCAGCCAGCCATCAGAAGACAGCTTTAATCATTAGTAACCTATGCTAGATTCAAACCATATATTGAAAAGTGAAAAACTCCATATCCCATTGCCAATCCAAAATCAAGTCACCCAGTTCCCCAAATCTACGAACATTTTAAGTATGGTCTATTCAACACATTTCATAGCCACAGGCACAGTGTACACCTATTTACCCAACAGACAATTATGGATCCTTTAGGAGATATGTTTTATCATCTAAATTCTTCCTACTTTGCATATTATTTATCAAACAGCTTCCAGTGACCTCAAAACAATGTATATGGGCTGTGTGTCAACTCTGTACATTCACCCTCACCTAAAATGCTGATTCAAAAGAAAAAAATATAGAGAAGCAACAGATTAAAAGAAAAGGTACTGCTAAGAACCCTTATTGAATATCATTGTGCAATAGCTAGAAAGCATTACAGAGTGGGGCAACCCCTGCATAATTAAGTTTGGGTTCATGTTTTTCCACTTCAACTAGAAATTCAATGTTGTGTGCATATAAATATTATACTTCTTTCCAAAATTCATTTCAAATAATTTGAGTTAAATCCTGAGAAAATTCTCAAGTATACTCACTAATTTATTAAATTAAAAATAATTTTAAAAGTCATTCTATTAGCTAGCGGCATCCTAAAAGGTGAATCAATATTTCGAGGGTTTCACCATTTTAGAATACCGCTAGCTATTAGCCAGCTGGGTTTGTTCACTTTCAGATTTTCCACACAGTTAAATCTTATTGCAAGCTAGTACTAAATGTACCTTTGGACATTTAAATTATGTCTCCAAACTTCCCCCTGAAAAGCATCATACACCAAACACTTAATCTGTGCACTTATGTCAACACTCAATATTTGCTAACGTTGCTAAGTTTGTGTGGTGTGTTTTCTTCTCTATTAGAGAGAAAAGCCAGTTCTTTGTGAATGTGCGCTCTCTTACTGTGTGGAAGTGTGCTGTGCAGACATTAGAGTACTGTGAAGAGATGTCCGTAACTTGACATTTCTTTGTGTTAGGCAAATACCACATTCTTAATCAATTTAAATGACAGTTCACATGCATGGAATAAAATTTCACTGTCAGTTTTGAGAGGTATTCAAGATGAGTAAATGCTTGGAATTCCATGCAAAAGTAGTACAGCAATCTCAAAACTGAAGTTTTCAGGACATAGTTGATTTGCCAGAAGTTCCTTGAAGGAACTGAGGTGGTGAGTGTTTGTGACTTCTCAACTGCTCTTTCATGAGGTTTGTGTAAGGGAGAGATGTTTTCACAAAGTGAACACAAATAAAGTCTTCTGCATCGTTGGGGGAGCACAGGGGAAGAAATACATGATCAGCAATAAATAAAATAAAAAATTATAATAATAAACTTAAAAAAACTGAAAATACAAATCAATTATCTCATCCTCCAGTCACACTGCACTTATTAAAATAATTTGGTAACTATATTACTTTCTCATTTTTACTGTATTAAATAATTACAAGTTATAATTTTGTCCCAGGAAAATGACACATTGTTGTCTATATTCTCATCTCTCTCATTGTTCTTTCACTAGATGACATCGAGGTCACTGAGCTCACCAACAGCGTTAAGATCCTGTACAGCTTTTAAAATGCTCTATGATTTAGCAAGTCTGCTACCACTCACACTTATGCTAGGAAAGAAAGGTAGTTTTCAACAAACATACTGGCCGTTGAATCAGAAAGAATCAAATTCCAAAATAAAACATGTATGTAAGGAGAGGCATTCTTTTGAAAGCTATTCTTCTATTTCAGTTATCAACAGTGTCATCACTTTCAACATCCAAGAAAACAGATGTTAGGCTTTGATTTTTAAAAATACAGCACACTCACTCTCACAAGGTAGAGGCATTATGAAATAAAGCTGCTAAGATGACATTTTTAAAGTGTTCCCAATGCTAAATTCATACTATTTCATCAGATATTTTTCTGCCATTTCCACTTACAATAATTATTCTCAAAACATTAAATGAGACAATTTCCACTTGACATATGAAAATCTGCAGCCTTCATTTCTTTACACAAACATTGGGGACACCAAGAGCAGAACCTTAGCCTTCAGTAAATATTTTCAGCCTGGATATGAGGAGGGGACATTTTTCAGCATCAATGATAATCATTTTTTAAATCTTTCTCTGTATATGAGCATAATTAAGCAGAATGTGGACATCTGCCAAAATCATATTAAGAGACTCTGGGTGGGAAGAGAAACTAATCTCTGGATTCAAAAATCATCCTTATCCACACAGAAATGCAGTATTCCTCTGTCATGACAATCATTCCAAATTGTCATGGCACTGAAATAAGCATTTCATGGCCTTTATAATGCAGGTTGGCAAAACACCTCTCCCATCAAAATATGGTCTCTGTGGGTAAAAAAACAGGATTCTGTGTACTCCACATCATTTTTAATTTAGAGTTTGAAATATAATCCTGTCTAATATCAGAAAGGCTGCAATTTAAAGTCTGTCTGTACTATAATGAGAAGTATGATTGCAGTGTGGATCAGTGTACCTACATATTAGTTTAAATTACCAATGCAATAGATCACTTGATGATTACCTGTTCTATTTATTCCCTCTGAATCACCTGGCATTAGCTGCTATCAGAGGACAGGATACTTGGCTAAATGGACTGTTGGTTTGACCCCATATGACTGTTCTTATATTCTTAAATCTAGCACGTGTAACTAAAATAGTGATGATGAGGTGACATAGGCATCTGTGTGGGTTGGAAAAGCAAGAACTTATGTTGCTAGCCCATGGGGCCACACTTTAACTTCTATTTTCCATTACACCATTACATTAAACACAGAGCAGGTACGTCTCCTCAAGTTGCTTTCTCATCCACCAACTACAGTGTAGTAGACAATGTCCATAGAGAAATGCTATCAATTTGTTTGGACACAAACTCACCTAGATCCCATTATTAGTCTTATGAAATGTGGAATTATTGTATCTCAAGCTATCTGTAATGAAACTCTTCCCTCATATATACTTTTAAAAGTTTAAGTTCTCCTATAATGTTTCATCTATGTGCTGACAAAACCATTTAAGGAGGTCATTACTTTAAAAGCATTATTAAAAACTTTACTCAAAAAAAAAAAATCACTCCTCCAGTCCTCAGTTCTTTTTTCAGCTGCATAAGGACCATTAACAATATGTTTATATCACTGATGTTCATGTATATGATTGAGAAAACAGGTAACAAAATAAAACAAACTTACCTTGGTGGGAATGCGGGATGTTAACAGAAAGGCCCGACATGATGTAAGCACCTATAAAATAGAGAGCAAAAAAGGTAAGTGGTGTTTCCTATCTAAAGGACCTGGACTCAGGAACCTTAGTTTAAGTATCTCTCTTTTGTGAGGATTTTTACTGCTTCTCATAACTAAGTAAACCAAGGCATCAGATGATCTAGTGACTTGCACAAAGTCACACTGAATCAATGGTTAATTGTTTAAAAGAGCAGCTTATTTTTCCCAATAGATAAAAAGTGAGAAGAACTGAACAAGGTAACTTCACAGACAATAAGGACATGAATTTCTGTCTTCTCTGGTGTCCAACGCCCGATCTTGCAAACACTAACTACCCAGCTGCAATACTTATCTAAGTTAATAGCTCCAATGAAGTGTACAACATGGATTGTTTGCAGGAACCTTAAGGACCTGATTCATCTTGTATTGGAGTCAGTAAAAGTTTTTCCATCGAGTTAGACAGGAGCTAGATTGGTCAATAATCTAGCAGACCAGAGCAAGGAGAACTGTGTGATCTAGCTTTCTATAAACCAGTTAAGCACAGGAATTTTTATACCAGCTACATGGAATTATACATTTAAACTAAATTGTATAGTAACATCTAACTAACTGCATTCTTACATTTTTTTTAAAAAAAAAAAATCAGTTTGAGAAGTGCAAATATTATGAATGAAAAAATGCTGGCATTTGAATGGAACATAAATATGACCCATGCATATAAAATATTAGCATTATGTGATAATATGGATAAACATTTCCCCTCAGATAAATCCAGTGAATCTCTAGACTCTAAAAATACATGTCAAATGGGGACAGAAGCTCTGTTGAGGTAGCTGCAGAACAGATTGCTGAAGGTGAAATTCAACAGGCAGATCAGAGTGAAGACTCAATGTTAGTAGAATACTGCAGTATGATCAACAAAAATACATCAAATACCAACAGCACTTTCCATCCAATCAACCTTAAGGTGTTTTACATAAACAGCAATAAGTTAGGCCTCATAACATGCCTACAGAGCAAGTCAGTCAAAAAAGTGGCAGATATTTAATGGACAGGGAAACTGACCCATCTGAGGTTAAATGACCTAATCAAAATCCACACCCAGTTAACCATGGAGATAGTTATAGCATCCAGACTTCTCAGATCCATTTGATCGGCGTTTAATATCAGATGAGTAGCTTTAACAAATGTTCTATGCACACAATGCTAACATCAACCTGAGAGATGAACCAGCTATCCACATCTAAAGACTCCCTCAACTTTCAGAGTTGAAATCTGGATTTGAACTCAGATAACCCCCCTGTGTAGCCCGTATGGGAGAGATGCTTGTAGCAAGTGGTAGTATGCTCCAAATTGTGCCAATTTACAGTAATATACATTTGTCCACAGCAGATGCTGCAACTCTGAGATACGAAAATAACCAACTTCATATATCTCAAAGTCTCACATTCATCTGAACTGTTGAGCAGCATTAGTCATGTCACTCATCAGTTGACTGTACCCTGTCTAGAACATCTTTGCTGTGGCTTGACTGAAAAAGATTACAGACTTCAAAAGAAAAACCTGCCTTGTCCACCTTATAATTCATTTCTGAACACAGAAAATCTCCCTCTCCCTCTGTGTTAAGTGCATGTACCAGAAGCATACCTTCCAATATCTGAGACTGAATAGGTACATCTCACCCATATCATACAGCGGATGACCCTACTTACCAAAGAGCTAGACAGGCAATTTTGGTACTGCAGAGGAGAGGTGCCATTAGGAGATATTTGACTGGCTTCAACAGCTAGATGCAGCAGAGATTGCCATAGGAGCACTCAACTATAGAGTTACCAGATACCAAAGCACAGAAAGGAAGACGGAGGTCCAAAAAAGGAGGACATTGGAGGATGTGGAGAAAATGTAGTACTACTATAACTGTTATAACCACATTATGTCATGGAAAATGGGTAATGATTAATGAATACAGCATTAAAACTGCACAATATCTTGTGTTTTTAAATTATTTTAAAATAAAGAAAATTACCAAAATGTTTTCTTTTACCGAAAACCGGATTTTTTTCATTAAATAGAAGTTTTTCAGGACCCTTTCGTTGATGTTCATGAGACTAAAGTTAAAAAATTAAAATTTCAAATATAAACTTGAAAAGTACCTAAAAAAAGTTAAAAACAAGAAAAAACCTAGTTAATTCACTTCTCATTTTCCACATCAGTTCATTTTTACAGTTAAAAAAAAAAGTCCTAAGTTGTTTCTATCCAGCTCAAACCTGCCCCTTTAGTAGTTTTATTTAAATCGATCCTTGTTACTAATTTTATTTATGATAGACTTCATTTTATTAGTATACCTATTCTCCCAACCCCCAATTTAGCCATTTTGTAGGGAACAAGGGCCAAAAATAAAAGGGTCTTTCACAGGTCTTAAACCCCACAACCCCAAGGTTAAAAGATGCCACCCTTACCAACTGAGCTATCCAGGCAGCTTTGCACTAGTAGCCTCCAGAGTCAAGGGGATACTTGAGCTCTCAGTGAAAAGGCCTGAGCTGTGATTGGGTGGTGTGTGCATGTGACCACCTCGGATCTTCAGCCACCAGGGGAGGATCCCTGGCTCCATAACTCAGCTGTTAGAGGGGTTTTTAACATTCCATTCCTGATCAGTAAAAAGCCTGAGAAAAGCACCTATTTTTTAAATGTCTCGAGAACAGAGGACATGAAGGCAACAAGGACATGTCCTCCTTTTGCCAGACGTCTGGTAACCCTACCCAACTGACAATGAAAGGCCAACCTCAATCCTGCACATCAGCAACAGCTCAACTAGAAAAATGCCTCAGGAGCACTGGGGGAACAGAGGGAAACACAAGGCCATTACAACTTCCTTGTCTCCTTTTCTCTGCCCTTAACTATTTGGTCTCTGGGTCAAAGTTAAGAAAGTGTGGAACAGCACAGCTCTTGGAGAACTGCTTCCTTTATTTACATTCAAGCTTTATTTACATTCTAGGCTGGCAATCACATAGATCCTGTCAATACATACAACCACATTGGGACACCTCTGTTAAAATTGTGCCCTTTACCCTTGTTGTAACATGTCTGCCCGCACAGATGGAACCAAGCTGTGTTATAACTAGAGAGCATAATTTCTTTAATGAGGTTGTAATATAGGTTCCACCTACACAGGCAAATACAAGCCATGCTATAACAAGATTAGAGCACAACTGTGTCGTACCTGTATATCTCAACACAGCTATAACTGTAGTTAGATCCCTCCCTGGTGGCAGGGGGAAGCACAAGCAGGGAGACTGTCCTAGGTCCTGCATTTCTATAGGCTCCACACTGCTCTCCCTCTGCCCCCCCCCCAACCCTCTCCCTTTGGCAGCAAGTCAAACATAAGGGGTAGGGCAGGAGAGCAGAGCCTAGTCCCTGGGCCAGCCCACCCTGTCCCCTCCAGTGCAGGGGGGTGAGCCGGGGACCCCGACAGGCTGATTGGCCCTGAGCCCCAACCCTCCTCAAGACAGCCCTGACTGTAGTGCAGGACGGAAAGCCAGACCACACAGAATATAATCAGTCTTTAAATCCACCACATTGTCAGACAGAAGTAGATGTAAAAGTCACATAGCCAGAGTGCCTTCTTGACTTAATTAAATATATCACTTCAAAGGAATAGTCTCAGACAGCTGAAAAGCCCTTCTAATTGAAGGGTAACACAGTACAGAGAGTCTTCTATTCCAACAACATTCAGCATTCCACATTTTTTTCCTAGTGAAACTGTTATAAATATAATTACAAAACTAATAAAAGAATCTGATTGCTTTTAAATTACTGTTATACCAAAAGGTCAATTGTTACTTTGCAATGAATACTCAACACTAACTATAGCAGAGCTAGTGCCCACTTGTAATAACTGACTTGATGAGAACACTGTTGACATTTATCACAATTTTGGCCTTTTGAATCCATGAGCATGCAGCCTGACCTTTCATGTAACCCAGTGGCTTTCAAACTTTCTTCCTTGGAACACAACTGAAAAAAATTATTTATGTCCATGATCCAAGAATTACATCTTTAAGCAGTGGATTTCAGTCTTTTGGCAGCGGCAGCAGAGGATGCTGCGACCCAGTACCTGAAGGTCTGCGACCCAGTTCAGGGTCCCGACCCCAAGTTTGAAAACCCCCTGATGTAATCAATTTCAGTTTAATTTGGAAATTTTACATAACAGCTATATTCCTTTTAAGTAACATTTAAGTTAAAACTAAAAAATATATTAATATCTTCCCTGTGACAACTATTAAGAGCTCAGTAACGTATGAAGACGACCTTAGAAACAGCAACACTTTCTACCCTTCTCTTATTCCTTGAAGATAAGTAGAGCTCTGCACGGACACAAATATGTGGATCTGTATCCAATCTGCATCCACGAGAAATGATCTACTTCCTGCACTCTCCATCATGTAAATTACACACACGATCAGTCTTGTGTTTTATTTATCTTACTAGTCTTTACAAGTACAGTACTCTATATTATTGTATACTGTCTCGAAAAGATGATTTAGTGTCTTACTTTATTAATGAATGAATAGAATTTATGAGAGAACAAACTGAACTGGTTATGGATGTGTGAAATACACGTTTTGGCTAATTTAATGGATTATTTGAACATTATGTTATCTGATATTAAATAATGTGAGATGAAAAGTGAGCTTTAGTGGCATTTTTAACAGATTTACAGTATTCAAAAAGGCAGGCATCTTAGCAGGATGTTTTTGAATTTAAAATAGTACGTTATTTTCACATGTCTCCTCCTAATTTTAAAATCTTTTAGATTAAAAAATAATTGTTCAATAACCACAACATTTACATTCTATCAGTTCATACAGAAAAGGATGTTATGCAAAGCACATAACTAGACTGTCGCTCTGGAGCTAGTCAGGACACTGTAACTATAATCTGTCATTTTACTCTGCCTTGTCCAAAGCATATTTCTAGACAGGAAAGGATTACCATTTAAATTTGAAGGCCCTCGCCCCAAAATGATTTCTAAAATGTATTTATTGCCCTTAATTCCATAGCTCTCCCTAACTAACAATGTCCAGAGGCATGCAGTCCAAAATCATTGCATATCTAAGTAAGATCTGCAACTGCAGATGCACAATGAGCAGACATTTTGAGTTATGTTATATTGTGTATTATACTTCTGAGATCGTCTGTCCCCAAAGTAGCAAAATTGGTTTAATGGTTGTTTTCCATGATCAGGAGCTTAAAAGACACAAATTTAATCTGTCTCTTACAAAAAATAGTCTATTTACATTTGTAACAACAAAAATATAGTCTACAAACAATGACAAGGGAAATTTCTGAGGTAACTCCTTAAATCTTCTTTGGGGTATTTTCTTGTTTTAGTGCCATCCCAGATGATGCCACAGCACAGCTTGTGACTGGACTGTGTGCTCACCCACAACCGTTTCAGATTTGAGGATAATTTATACCTCCAAGTCAGTGGCACTGCTGTAGGTACCCGCATGGCCCTGCAATATACCAACATTTTTACAGACAACTTAGAACAACATTTCCTCAAGTCTCATCCCAAAGCACCTCTCCTCTACTTACATTACACTGATGATGTCTTCATCATCTGGACTCATGGCAGGGATGCTCTTGAAGATTTCCACAGAGATTTCAACAATTTCCATTCCACAATCAAACTGAGCCTGAAACTTTCTGGACACTACAGTACAAATTAGAGATGGACACATCAACACCACTCTATACTGAAAACCTACTGATCGGTATAGTTATACATCCCTTGAGCTTCCACCCTAAACACACCACACAATCCATTGTCTAAAGCCAAGCCCTAAGATATAACCGCATTTGCTCTGCTCCCTCAGACAGAGACAGACATATTCAGGATCTCTGTCAAGCTTTCTTAAAACTACAGTACCCACCTGGGGAAGTAAAGAAACAGAGTGACAGAGCCAGGTGGGTACTCCACAGTCAACTACTACAGGAAAGGCCCAAAAAAGAAAAACAACAGAACACCCCTGGTCACCACATATAACCCTCAAGTCAGACCTCTACAATAGATCATTAAGGACTTACAGCCTATTTTAAAAGATGACCCTTCACTCTCTCTAGCCTCAGGAGACAGACCTCTCCTCACCTACGGACAACCCCCGAACCTTAAACAAATACTCACCAGCAACTACAGACCTAACAACAGAAATATTAAAGCAGGCACATATCCCCGCAACAAATCACACTACCAACTTTGTCCACATATCTGCACAAAAGACACCATCACAGGACCTAATCAAGCCAGCCGCTCCATGAAAGGGTCATTCACCTGCTCATCCACTGATGTGATTTATGCCATCATGTGCTGGAAATGCCCCCACACTTTATACATTGGACAAACAGGACAGTCCCTAGGCAGAAGAATAAATGGGCACAAAACTGACATCAGAAATCACAACACCAACCGACCGACCGACCAACCAACCAGTTGCTGAGCACTTCCATCTTCCTAATCACTCCACTGACAATTTGTTACTGATGGTCCTCAAGAAAAATCAATGGAACATCAAGACTTCAAAGAGAAACAGCCAAAATTGAACTAACATGCAGATTGGATTGTGTGAAAGCAGGACTGAATCATGACCATGATTCTTTTCACATTATAACAGGTAATTTGACTTCACCCTCCCTCTATGTGCTGTTTGAATCTTTATAAATGCTCTGATTTGCTGTTGCAGTATGACCTGATCCCATGTCTTACACTCCCCTGCATTTATTTTCATCCCATTCTCTAAGTTCCCCCTCTTCAAAGCATCTGACGAAGTGGGATTTTCTCCCACAAAAGCTCGTGCGATAAATAAATCTGTTAGTCTTTAAGTGCCATGAGACTCCTTGCTTTTTTTGCTTTATTAGACTAAGACGGCTCTCCTTTTGGAACCCAGAGCCCTGCTACTCTTGGACGCTTGGGGCTGAAGTAGGGTGACCACCTTTTCAAAATGAAAATATAGGACATATGCAGGAACCCGACCATCCTCTGTGGCTCTGCCTCCCTCTCTTCCCCCTAAGGCTCCACTCCCCAGCCAGGGCAGGAGCTAGAGCTCAGCAGTGATAGGAGCCACCCAGGGAGCCTGGGCTGGCATAGAGTTCAAGGGGTCCAAGAGCAGTAGGGACGTAAAAGTTAGTTTAATTTAAAATGCATCTAAACATTCTATTGCTAAACAATTAAATGTGGTAGGGGAGCCCTGCTGAGCTTGGCTCTTTGTTGCCAAATGCGGAGTACCCCCTCCGACCCAAGCTGGGCTCCAAGTTTCCCTGCTAGCCCGCCAGGCTCAGTGTCTCCCTTCCACTTCCATTCAGCAAAGCCCAACTGCAGCCTACCCCTTTCCCAGCCTCCAGATTTCTGCACCTTGAGGGCCAGATGGCCAGTGCCAGGCTCTGTGCCTCTCTGCCACTAGAAGTGCAGAGGCTTGGAGCCCAGGAATGAGGTAGCTCACAGTCAGGCTCTGCTGCCTGCAAGCATCTGGGCTGTTACCTCCCACTGGGCTCTGTGCCTCTGTCCCTTGTAGGCAGTGAAGCCCAGCTCTTGATAGGCTCCCCACCCTCTCTGGACTCCAAGCCTCCCCTGTCAACAAGAGCTACCCAGCTGCTCTCACTGGCAAGGAGCTGACTCCAGCTGCCACTCACCTCCTCTGCAGTTTAAATGGTAATCAGTTGTTAAAAACATTTAAAAAGCTGATTACCATTTAAATGTTTAACTGTTTATATTGTTCTTCAAAGCATCTGACAAAGTAGGATTTTCTCCCATAAGAGCTCACACATTAAATAAATTCATTAGTTTTTAAGTGCCACAGGACTCCTCGTTTGTTTTATGGTTAGATCCCTAGTGTACAGCTTCTGTCGCTGGCTCCCTGGGGTGTGACACCCAGAACAGGTGGAAGAGTAGGGACTCCAGGGCTCCTGACAGTGGTCTTACAACTACCTGCTCTGGGTTGTGCTTGGCTGAAAGCAGAGCCTCAGGGGCGGAGCCCACGTCAGCCTCCCTCACTGGGAAGAGGTTGGTGCTGCCCCTTGGTCTTGGACAGGCATGAAGCAACACGTTAGAGAGTCTGAGGCAGACTTGGACTGGAACTTGAAATGTACATTTTGGGACTGTCTCACCCAGTTAAGGATGGGTGGTCACCCTAAATTGAAGCCTGGGGCTACCAGCTGTCCGAAACACCATCGCCCAGGGCTGAACCCAAGCCTGAGCAACTGAGCTTTGTGAGGCCACCTCGCAATTGCCCAGCTTCCTACCTCTAAGACCGGTCCTGGCTGTTTGACGCAGAAACACAGTTGTTGTGGCACAAGTGCACCATGGAGTTTTCATAGCATGTGGGGGAGGGACAGAGGGAGGAAGCTTCAGAGAAAGAAAGGCTGAGAAACCCTGGTGTGGGCCAGGCTGAGAGGAACAGTTATTCTTCTACAACTTTGGTCTAGTGTGGCACTATGTGCCCTGGTATGGATTGAGTCAGTGACAATGTGACCACAACTAATAGAATAAAAGCTGATTTATCATAGAGGTACAGCACTTCCGTCCCTTCAGCAGCTGGGGACGCCACTATGGCAGCAGACAGACTCCCGGGCATTGTTTCTGAGGCACCTGCTGCAGTTTCCAAGGGCCAACAGAGGTGCCCAATATGCATTAGACCAAGGGTTGGCAACCCCCGGCACCCATGCCAAAAACAGCATGGGGGCCGAGCCTGACGGCACATGGCACCTCTCAGCCCCTGCCCCCCCCAGGACCCTGCTGGCCACGCTTCCCAGCTGAGGAGCACAGTGAGCAGGGACAAGGAAGCTGCAGCACTGCTCCTGGCCCCTGCTGGGCAGGGCTAGAGGGGAGTGGAGCAGGTTGGCCAGCCTGGGGCTGTGGGGGGGGGGGGGGGGGGGGAGCAGGTGCCAGCCAGCCCCAACCCTGACCCCCAGAGGCTGGTGCTGCTGGCGGGGAGGGGGTCCAGCCTTGGCCCCTGGACCCAGAGGCTGTCTACCACTCGGGCGGGGCAGTGCTGGCCAGCCCTGGCCCCTAGAGGCTGCTTTCTGCAAAGGTTGCCAGCCCCTGCATTAGACGTTCCCCTGAATTTACGCTGGCTGAAAGTGGGTTGGGGGGGGGGAGGATGCTCACAGGGTAACCAGGAATACATGCACATATATATGGAGCCTAGGTTGTTACAACATATCTACATAATAATCACAAGATGAGCAGTGGTGGTAAATAAGTAAACATGCATGCCATCAGGTGCTCAGCATGTGGACAAGGCACGTAAATAAGTAACTGTATGTCTTTAGGCACTTAACTCATGGCCAGGACATACAGCAGTCAGAGCAGGGGTGTCACTCATCTATCGTGAACAATATCTTCCGTGATTCCCTTACATTTAGTCTTACCCGATTTATGTAACAACTAAATCACAGTCTTCAGCTTCTTTAATCAATTTACTCTGACTAACATGTCTGATTGCTCAGTTCAGGGTATGTCATTATGAAGCTTTTGCTAGCATAGCTTGGTTGCTGTAGCTATGCTGAGGTGACTCCATAGAATAGCCGCAGTCTGCACTGACAGGAGGGGCTTTTCCCTCCAGGTAGGTACACCTCCTGCCCCCTCCAGCAAGGGGCTACATGTGTGGATGTTGACAAGTTCCTGAGAGGTAGCTGTGTTAGCCTCGTTCAGCAAAACAAACAAGGAGTCCTGTGGCACTTTTAAAGACTAACAATTTTATTTACTGCATGTGCTTTCCTTGTTTGTTTTCTATCAGTGGAGGAATCCATCCAACAGCATAGCTATGTTCACTCCTGAGGGACTGGTTGGTATAGCTACATCACTCAGTGATGTGGGTTTTTTTCCACACCTCTGTCCAACAAATGTCAGCCTAATGAAATGTAGGCCAAGCCTTATACAAGGTCATCTATTCAATACAGAAACAAATTCAAATGAAAAAATTCATTCAGAAATAATTACAAAAAGAAGTTATTTCTGTGCAGATTCATGATCAGCAGAGGTCACTGCCTATTCACCAAAATAAAATGATTTGTCTCAATAACTACCACCACCACTGACTGCAGACACCCCTTCCTCCCATCTACCCACTAGTCCATCAATAAAACACTAAGACACAATGCATCTTGCCTTGTTATATTTTCTTTCTAGGCTTATAGCCCATTTTTGCAATCTTGTCAGGTACTAAAATTTGTATTCATGGAGCCCTGCTAATGTTATGTTCCAGAAGGACAGCCGGGTTAGTCTGTATATAGCAAAAGCAACCAGAGTCCTGTGGCACCTTAAAAACTAACAAATTTCTTCGGGCATAAGCTTTTGTGGGCTGCAATCCACAAAATTTGCATCTGACAAAGTGTGTTGGAGCCCACAAAAGCTTATGCACCAAGAAACTTGTTAGTCTTTAAGGTTCCACACACAACACACAGTACTACCAGTCCTGGGCAGGTCATTAGTATAATTTTACACTAACTTTGCATTTTGCCTAATAACCAACATCAGCTGAGGCCACCAACTTTACTGAATATTTAAATGGTTTCTAATCCACAACCAAATTAAATACTATAATTCTTTTAACAATCTTTTCCCTCTGAAGAAAACCTGAGAATGAAACTTTAAAAAACAATAACTGTGTATTATCTATGGACAAAAACAAAACAAGTACATAGCCTCTGAGGACTAAAATAAGAACACCAAATGGCTACACTACATGTTGATTCCAATGGATCTGAATGCTACATGGATGCAATAAATTATAATGGATTAACCTAATGTATTTTTCCCTGATATTGGCTAAATTTGGCTCACATCATTTAGTCCAGGCTAGCTTTAAAGAATCACAAATGATGACACATTCACAGCTTTCGTTGGGAGAATATTCAACAAAACACCATTTCTTCCCATCAGAAAACTTCCCCTCATTTATCCTTTACTTTTGGAGCACGAGGGTCAGTTTATAATCATCTACTCTCTTTTTACTGGGTTAAATAACTCCTCTCTCTCCTTGATGTTTGCACTCTTCAAATATGAGAATAATGTCTGCTCCCCACCCATGTATCTGGCCAAGCAACAACTTTCTCCAGACTGTGATCTTACCCAGATTACTGTCATTGCTGGTAATTAACCAACACAGCTACACCAGTGCAAGCCCCTGGCATGGGTAGGCAAAGCCACTTTTTCCACCAAGGCAAATAACTCCTTGAAACTACAGTAAGCTCCACCAGTGCAAATAAAAACCTTGTCTGTCCACTTTAAAGACTGCAAAGGTGCAGTAACTGTCAACTGCAGTCAGAGCAAAAGTCCAGTACAGACAAAGATTAACTCCTCTTCTTTCCATGGGAAATTCCCTGTTGTATTCTCCCTTACCTCAATCATTTCCATAGGTCTTTTCTGAACTCCCCTAAAATCAAGCATAATATTCTCAGCATGGATCACTGGAGAGCTGTACAGAGAGCAAATAACATCGTTCTGCACATTTATATGCCACCTCTGAGTGTCATTCAAGGCTGCATCACCCTTTATTACTGCCATATCTCATTTATGATCTGGCACCTAATTTGTTGTTCTTGCTCACTGATCATTTTCTGTATTGCTGCATTTTCCTAACGGGAGGGAGATATGAGAGGGAACAGTTTCAGAAGAAATTGACTTTTGCATCTTTTCTATGAAAAAAGATAAATATCAATCTGTGGTAGAAATAACCTCATTATATTTAAAGAATGCAAAGAACAAACCATAGTGAGTACTCTTATAATGGTTGTGACAAGGAGCACCACAAGATGGCACCCTGGTGTACTTTAAGGGCCTGATCAAATGTGCATAGCACAGAAGCTTGACTCCAGGTACTGCTGTACTGGCTCATCCCTCAGAATGCTTGTTTACAATTTAAAGGTGGCCTGCAGAGCATCTTTTAAAAACGCACAAATATTTCACAAAGTTGTCAGCAATGGCCCTCCAGAATGGAAATGGTTATTCAACTTAACACAACTGCACAGTCATCCCTATGTACCAAGAACAGTTTCCACTTTATCAACATTAATAAACAGACCCTGAAAATATCTGAGAGATAACTAGAAAAAATAGTCCCCTTTTTAGAACCGGGGAAACTGAGGCTCAGAGCTGTTCAGGTGAGTGACAAAGCTAAAAATGGAACATGTCTACACTAGAAAATGAATTTGACCTAAGTTATATCGACGGACAGCCACTGCAGTAATTGAATCAGTTTTACACATCCATATCCATGCTTGCCGTCTTTGTGGGTGTCTTCAGTTTGCACTGATTTAACTGCCAGCATGAGCCACTGAAGTGTGGTTTCTGAAAGGTGGCAATGGTCTCAGCCTCAGAGACTTTAAGGTAAGAATGGATTATCATAATCATAGTGTGACCTCCTGAACACTGCAGGCCACAGAACATTACCCACCATTGTAAGCTGCTGTCCAGTCAATGAAAATCTCTCACAGAGGTGGAGTTATTGTACTAAAAGGTTTTGGTGGTCCAGTCCTTGGGCTACCGTACTAGTCCTCATGTGTGGTGTGGCCCTTGTTTAACGTACTAGTCCTCATGTGACCTTGTGGTGATTTGAGTTTAAGACCCCTGCTCTAGGGTTTTAGCTACCTAAGAGAAGTTAGGACCCATATGTTACAGCACTTCTCCCCAATGGCATAGCTGTTTCACTGGTAGCAAAAACTAGAGCTCAGGTGTTTTCACCATCGTAGAATGAAATACTGAGCAAGTTTTCATGACGCAGGGATAAAGATGTCAGTCAAATCTACGCTACAAAGTTAGCACTACTGGGCCTTGTCAACAGTGTTTAATCTTAAAATTTCCTCACCATTCCTGACACCAGTCTATGGTAAAAATGAAAACTTTGTTAAAATTACGGGCTATCACTTGAAGTTCAAGAATCTTCCAGGTGCCCCTTGCAGGCAAGGGGGCTTTGTAGGGAAGCAAGTGATCTGAACCTCCTTGTGCAGTCGGTTTGCAGAGTGCTCGTCTAAAAAAAGGTGGTACTGTGCCTCTCTGCCTTAGTGAGCGGCCTGTTTCTTGTGTGCTAGGGTTCTAGATTCTAAAATACAAAGCAGTGTTAGACTGCAACTTTCCAACAAAAGTATTCTAAATTTTGTATCCAACTTTTCTGTGTGCATGCCATGAGGAGAATTCTTTGCAGCTGCAGTGTTGTATGCCCTGAGGAGTGTTAGACGACACTGTAGTTAGAAAACAGCAGCAGCTGGGATTTTGCCTATACTGGTACTCCCACTATTGTAACTGCTATTGCTGGAACTCACCCTGAGGTAACAACAGTGGGAGGGAGGAAAGTATTCTTCTGAACACATCAATGAGATAAAAAACTCCAGAGATATATTTCCCTCACATAGCACTGCTGCATATACAAGAAAGCTCACTACTGTATTACTGATGGTTATGTGTTTATTTCTGCTTGTGAGCTGCTTAAACACAAACTCATTCACAAAAGTAAAGATGTCTGCCCCTTCCATACTTCAGCATTCTTCTCTTTTTTCTCTCTCTTTCTATCTATAGACTATACTAAACTATGGACATGTTTTACAAATTCTTGCCTTCTGTGCTACTGCTTCCATTCTAGAAACAAATGGCATTACACAGCTATGATGGTTTCTCATACATTAGCCTGTTGCTATAGTCCATTCCTTGAAGCTCAATTACGTAATAACAACACTAGAACTTACTAGCAATTTAAAAAAACAGAGCCTCTTAACGGTTTTTTATACTCCACCTTAACTTCATCTGCACACACGTATATGCTCTTTATAAAAAACAATAACCACCGTCAACCTCAACTTCCTCAGTTACCACGATACGATAATGTTTTCTTATGCAAAGGTGGCTAGCACACACCCCCACTTTGGCTGAAGCCCCTGCAAGTATTAATGTCGGAATGACATTCAGCCATGGGCTCTATTTCCTTCTTCACACACTGAGCCTCTCTCTGGGTTTATAAGCAATTGACAGTCTCTCCAGCAGAGAACACTGGAAGCAGCCTAGTGTGTTTCTAATGTAGCTGTTTCTACACAAAGATGGCTGGAAACGAATTTCACGTTTGCAGTACCCCCACCTACCTATTGTGTAAAGTTGCTGACTAAAAAAGCATAACAAATCAAAAAACTCCATCACCCTGTTCCATAATGAAAAAGTAACTCTTACCCCCATTCGCATCTGCTTTTAGTAATCAATAATTAGATGTCTAGGAGTTTAGTACCCTTGAAAGATGCCAGATTAATAGCCCTGGAGAATTAAATACTTCATTTCATTTTCTCCACAGCATAAGCCAACTAAAACGGAAGGAGGAATTTATGAGTGATGAACTATGGAATTTCCCAGATCCTCAGGAGTCTTTCCCAAAACAGCCAACATCAGCTATACCCAATGTTACAGATTGCAATCGGGGTCTTCTAGCCTCTTTGTCCTTTTCCCCTGAGCCTAGAGGAAACCCCTCCTCATATGGAGAACAACAGGCTACAGATATTTTTCCTTTCATGTATTGCACTGCCATTGATTAGTGGTCCCTCTTCATCCCCCCTGTATGTTCCCTCAGTTACCCAGCTGGCCAACTGTTTTTAACTCCCTCCTACTTTGCTTCTACCTTTCCCATTTCCACACACGTAACAAAACAAAAATGAAACTCATATCTTGTGCCCATCACTTGCCTAAATCATTTTGTGTGCATCATTATCACCTTTTCCTTCTAAACTTTCATCTTTTACTTGTCTGCCTGGACTGTGAACTCTTCAGAGGACGAAGTCTGTTGTCTTCTATTTGAACAGTATCTAGCACTAGAACTGGTTGAAATTTTTTTATTCAAAACCTTTTTAACATCACAAAAACAGCTTTTCATTTGAAAGAAACATTACAAAGGTTGCTTTGACTACATTTTTTCAGACTTTCCTTTATTTAAAAAATGATTTTTCAATTTGTTTTTAAAATAAAAATAAAAACTGGAAAAAAATTGTACTTTTTTTTTTAAACTACAGGTAGTCCTCACTTACTGACCGGGTTCCGTTCCTGAAACCTGGTTGATAAACGAATTGGTCACTAAACGAGGAGCAGCCCTTACCGGTATTTCAGGCATAATGTACTTTACTGGTAGTGGGTTTTTCAACCATCGGTAGATAGTTTTAATGTCACCTTTGCATCATTTATAACATTTTTAATATATATTTTAAATGTTTTAAGCTCTAATGTACTGAACTTAGTTTGCATAGTGTACTGTAAATATAGGTAATCTGAGAGAGTTGATGTGAGTTCTCGTACATCGCCATAATACCAACTCATCAGAGAGCCGGTCATAACTCTGAGGGGTCACTAAACGAGTAGGTCACTAAGTGAGGACTAGCTGTACTGAAATGTTTTGCAGAGGGGAGCCCCATGCCATTCCCTGATCTGTTGAGAACAGTGCAATTTGAACTCTACTTATATACAAATAATAATAATAATAAATAATGTTGCCTTACACACTACCCAGTAGTAAAACTGAAACTTAACGCAGCTGAATCATCTCTAAGAAATAGGTAGTACAACTTCCATGCCAATTCATTCAGTTGCATCTGTTCCAAGCTGGCTTTAAGTATCCCCCATCACTGATACAGGACTGGTTCCATTCCACTAGGGCTAAGTAACTGAGGGAATGCTAATCCATGTGGTTTGCTGATTTAGGACTAATCTTCACTGAAGGAGGAAAAATCGTCACCATCAGATCAACTGTCCTGATTGACTGCTCAGGTCTGTTAAGACCCACTCTGATCTATTAAGACCACCCCAGCAATTGAAGTAGCACGGAGTCAAAAGGAGACTCCTCCTTTTGACTCATCACAGTGGACGTGATGGGCAGTCGAACTGAGATATGCAGGTTATTTTAAGTAATCATGTATCCTGAAATTTCTTATTTGATAAACAGTGAGAACTGAAGACAGCTGAAGTAGGCTCCGGTCAGTGCTGATTCTTTCCCACCTCCTGCAGTTTGGTAATTAGCAGTAGTACCTCCCATGAAAAACGGATCCTTTGTCAGGCATTTTACCCCCTATAGACTAATATTTCTTCGAGCACAAGCTTTCATGGGCTTCAACACACTTCGTCAGATGCATCTGCACTGAAGCTCACAAAAGCTTACACTCAAAAGAAATCTGTTAGTCTATAACAGGGATGGCCAAACTTACAGAACTCAAGAGCCACGCAAGTTGATAATTAAACCTTCAAGAGCCACACTGAGGCATACAGCTATATACTTTTACCTACTAAATTGATTTGCTGACATTCTTCCACAAGCCACACTTTTTCATTCAAGAGCCAGACGCAGCTAGCCGCAATTTGGCCATGCCTGCTATATAGCATGAAGGTCAAAATAACAAAGCTTCAGCAGTAGACCTGTAGAGTAAACACTTATGCCTTCTCTTATCTGCTACAGAAGTTTACAACCTCAGTATAAATACTACATCTCCTTCTTACAGTTTTATATACTGCTGGAGAAATCTTTGTGTAGAACTTTGAAGACTAGTTCAATTTCAGATACTCAGACAGTACCACTGATTGCAACAAACCACGCTGCCAAGTCTGCCCAAATATCTGCACAACGGATACCATCATAGGTCCTAATCAAGCCTGCTACCCCATCAAAGGCTCATTTACCTGCTCATCTACTAATGTGGTCTATGCCATCATGTGCACGAAATGCCACAACACCTTCTATATTGGACAAACAGGACGATCGCTGTGTAAGAAGAGGCTGAATGAACACAGAGCTGATGTCAGAAATCAGAGAACAAAAAAACAGTTCCTGAGCACTTCCATGAATGATCTGTTAACGACTGTTGTTAAAGATCTGACTGGGACATCAAGACTTCAAAGAGAAACAGCTGAACTCGAAGTAATATGCAAGCTAAATTCTGTAAAAGCAGGACTTAATGGAGACTATGAGTTCTTTTCCATTACAAAAAGGTAATTTGACTTCAGGCTTCCCATGGTTTGAACCTGACAACTGCTCTGATTTGCTGTTGCTCTATGACCTGATCCTATGTTTTATACCCCCTTGTATTTAGTTTCATTCCTTTCTGTAAGTTCACCCATCTTCAAAGCATCTGAGGAAGTGGGATCTCCTCCCATGAAAGCTCATGCAAAAAATAAATGTTAGTCTTAAAGTGCCACACAACTCCTTGTTGAATTTTTTATGTCCTTTTGTTTCTAACACCTAGTTAAAAGGAATTCTGGTGTTCAGGGACCCCCATAATTGAGAAAAGTCACTTGGTTGATTAATGCTCACACTCAGCAAAATACAAAAATTTCAGCTCCCACCTCTTAAACATTTTCTTGCCCACCTATGCAGCTTTAGCTGCCTGCAGGGAAAAATATGTCCATTTTATTTACAGGATTAGCATTATAATTATTTTTCTTACATAATAACATTTTATTTGTCTAGCATTATTCCACACAAAATGAGACTAGCCCCAGCACAACTGGACAATATTCATCTAGTTTGGCGTCATCTATAACAGCAGTAAATACAGCAGTCAATATCCCCCTCCTGCAAGCAACACAAGTTACACTGGTTTAAGTTTTCACATGCACAGCACTATGCCAACAGGAGAGTTTCTCACATGCACACAGCTTCTGGTGTTCACGGAGATGTTTTTTATGCCGATAGGAGATACCTTCAAGTGTAACATCTTCACCAGAGGTGCTGCACTAGTGCCACTATAACCCTTGTGTCAATGTGGCCTTAATGGGTTTACAACAGGCTTGTACAATATGTGGCCTGGGGACCAGAATCTGGCCAGCCAAGGGCTTTTATCTGGCCCACTGAGCCATGTTCCATCTAAGCTGCATGACAGTGCAGCCCCCACCACTGCCCAACACAAGGAATGCTGCCAGCCACGCACAGCTGACAGCTGCAGACCCCATCCAGCCAGAAGACAGTCTTCTGGCTGGCTGAGAGCTGCTCTGAGCTGTGAGCTTTTAAAACTCTTGCTTGGAGTAAACTCTCACTGAGCATGTGCAGAGCCTCTGTGCATGCTCAATGAGAGCACCTCCAGAGGAGGAGTTGGTGGCCAGGTAAGGGGGCTGGGGGGGGGTGGGGGTGGGACTAGGGCAATGGCACCCAGCCATGAAAAGAGGCGGAGGGTTGGAGGGAAGATGGGGTCGGGCTAGCTGGGAGTGGGTTATGGGGAGGCAGCAAGCAACATAATGTTGCTCAGCTGCCTTCAGGCCTTAGAGGGAACACTGCCACCGAGTGCTGCCGCAACAGCCTAGGAGCTGGAGCTGGCCAGGGCTATCTGGAATACTCTGTATTGTTACATCAAGTCTGCAGGCAGATATTGACAATTTGTGCAAGCAAAAGCAAAGCCAAATACCACACTAAAGTTTATTAATAAAGATGAAAGATTTGTATGTTTTAGTTATAAAAAATTCCCCCCCCCCCACCTCAACTGAGCAAAGAATTACAATGTGGATCCTCACCCAAAAAGGTTGGACACCCTTAGTTTACACTGTTTGGTGGCCAAGTACTAATTCAGATTGTGGATCAGGCTATTGATGTTATATCCGCTAGGAACTGTGGTCCTGTCCAGACACATATAAGCACACACACTGATTGCTTGGGTGCTCACTATGGTGACTTGATGTTCCAATTTTATAGAGACAGTTCCAGTATTTGGACTTTTTCTTAAATAGACACCTATTCCCTTCTCACTCCATGTCCCAATTCTTCATATTTGATATCTGGTCACCTAATGCTCAGCATCTCAAGCACCCATGGAAAAAAACTAAGTGTTCAGCATCCACTGGGCTGGCTGTAACCATCTGCTCCCTGGAGCACAAGGGGCAGAACAGCCACTTCTACCAGCGATGAGACTGCCCATGCAACACAACGGCTGCCTCCTGTGAAAAGCCTGGCTGCCGAAGGAAGGTGGTTTCCACTCTCTACCCAGGCCGGCTGCCAGGGAAAGGGGCTGAGTAAGCCAGCAACCCACCCTCAGCATGGTTCTGGTTCCTGTCCTTGAGGGGGTAAGTCAGCTGTGCAGAGAAGACACGTGACCTGAAAAAGAGCCTTGTGTAAGCTCAAACACTTGTCTCTCACAGAAAGAAGCTGGTCCAATAAAAGATGTTAGCTCACCTACTTTGTCTCTCTAAGTTTTTACCTGTATGCCTTTGGGTGCACACACTGCATATTCTTTTGTATCTGTACAGTACCTAGCACATTTGGGCACCACCATAATATGAATAATGATACAATCTACTTTAGGTAGGTGTGTGGTTGTATATGAACTATCACATATTGCAATGCTTTGTTAGGGCTGGGGTCTGATCAAAGGAGATGGAAGCAGTGAAAGGAGTTCTCATGACAAGGAAGAGAGGAGGAACTGCCAAAGCCAGTGAAAGCAGGGAGTGGCTCCATCTGCCTTTAGCAAACAAAGGGGAACTGCACTTCCCACCTTTCTTCTTTACCCTTTTGTAAGGACCTAGTCAAATGGCAGTCAAATTCTCTCTCCATCGTCGTATCAGGTTCTCTGATCAGATTCCAAAATATCTAAATCCCAATCTTCCGCATGCACACAAAGTGTGAACAGGTGGAAGAAGTGTGAAAGCTTAAAAGGTCCAACCAATGAAGTCAAATTATAATGACCATCCAGTCTGAGCTCCTGCAGAACACAGCCCATAGAACTTCACCTAGCAATTCTTCCATCAAGCCCATAACTTTTGGCCCCTAAATAAAAAGGGGCCCAATTTTCACAAAATGAATACTTGCTGAGCACCCACGGCTTCCATTTATGGTAAAGTGAACTGCATCTCAGGGAGGGGAGGAATAAGGACACTTTTAAAGTGACTAAATATGAATTTCTGTGCTTACTTTAGGCACCTAATTTTGAAAAATCGCACGAAAATAAATAATGCAAATATTACTTGACTATTGGGTTTATCGTTCAAACACAAAGTGTATGCCTGAAAGTTTTCCTTGCTGACTGATTAAAGTGACAAAGAAAAACAGCACATTTTAACTTTCTGAGGAGTCACATGAAAATCTATCCCTACTCCAACTCCTCCCACAGTATGTCACAACCCACTTCAGTAGAATAAATCAATATCCCTTGCTGACCATAGAATCACAATTATTAGCAAAATGAGTACTGCATCCCCTCAAGTTCTGGAGTTCACAGTATGACTTCTGAGAAGGAATCATTTATCCTGAATTTATAGTGAATGAAAATCGAGAGAACAACAACAATAATCCTGACATCCCTTCAAAGAATCATTTATAGATTTTAGAGTCCATAGAGACTCATATTGGACCATTTCTGCTATAGCTAGGAACTGCTAGATTCTAGCCAGTCCCCATGCCAGCCCTGCCCACCACATCCTCAGCAGGTGCTGAGGATGCAGCCAAAAGGGCAGGGCTAGGCCTCTGGTTCAGGGCCAGGGCCAGCACCTACACCCATTGGCAGGCAGCCTCCCGTGCCAGGGTCGGGGCCAGCTCCCACCCCTACCAGCGGGCAGCCTCCAGTTCCAGGGTCAGGGCCAGCTCCTGTCAGCAGTAGCGGTTCCGGGCAGGCCAACCGGACCTGCTCCCCTCTAGCCCTGCCCTGCAAGGGGTGGGGCCAGCAAGGGCCAGGAACCTCATTGCATCACAGCTTATTTGTCCCTGTTGGCCACCCTCCCCAATGGGGAAGCACAGCCAGCAGGGGCCTAGAACTGTGGCACACGGCTTTTGTCGTGCAGCACTGGGGGAGCCCGAGCAGCACCGCGTGCCACTCAGATTCACCCCACATGCCATTTTTGGCTCCCATGCTGGAACAACCCCCAGCATGGGAGCCAAAAACAGCATGTGAGCTGAACCTGAATGGAACAAAGACTAAAAAGAGAAAACTGTGGGGTTTTCAGCATCATTTCTGCAAAGACAACAGAACCTGTACATTTTTCTGCAATCCAAGACCCTGAAAGATATTACATTACACAGGGAAAATGCCACAGAAGTTAAAATTGGCAGGAACGTTAAAACTTAAAGGTGACTTACAAACTATGCTCTAAAAAAACAAGGAGTCCTGTGGCACTTTTAAAGACTCAAAAATGTATTTATTGAATGAGCTTTCGTGGGTAGAATCCCACTTCATTAGATGCGTGAAATGGAGGTTACAGTATGAAAGGGGATGTATAAATACAGAACAGGGTAAGTCACAAGGTCAGTTCAGAATTTCTTCAGCAAACCAAGCAAGTAGTTTTGATTCAAACTGTGTAATAGCAGATAAAGTGGGAAGATTAAGTTTGGGGGCAGAAGGGGGGGATAGCCATTTGTAATAACTGAGCCAATCTTTTTAAAAATACCCAAACAATTAAAAATCGAGTTTTTGTTTATCCTCTTCTTCTCTTGAAGCCTTTATGGAGGTCGTGAGAATTGGAAGACTGAGGCAAGTGAATCATCATTTGGAGGAAAAGTGATTTTTATTCAGATTATTTAAAAGTCTATTACTTAGCTTTTTATACATCTATATCTCTGTGACTCAAAACAGCTGAGAAACACTTGGGTGCGTGATCACTCTGCATCTCTTCAGCTAAGTATTGAAAAAGCTCATAATTGATACATATATTTAATACTCAAATGAATCCTGTAACACAACCTGGAATGACCGATCTTGTTACTGCTGATATTTCTAAATGGATAAGAAATGGACAAAACAATAGATGTACCAAATTTTTTTTAAAAAAGAAGGTGGATTACAAATCCATATTTTCCTTTCCAAGTCACGTTTAATAGCTGCAGAAAAATCCTCCTTGAAAGCATTTTAGGCATCACACTCTGAATTCATTTTCTTGCTATTACAAACACTCTTATTTTGAGTATTACAGGTATACATACCTATAGAACAACAACTTCCTTAACAAATAAAGCGTTACACTATCCTGGACTAGTGGTCCAAATATTGCATTTTAAAACAGCCACACTGCAATGGTTTGTGTGACTACGGTACGATACTGCAGCGCTTTTTGTAATGCCAGTATATCTCCAAATGTTATTTCCCTTAGTCCCTAAGAAGTTTCCTGGAAAGATCATACGTAAAAGGAAACTCTGTATTTTAAACTAGAAGAGGATTTAAAATAAAAAACCAAATCTGCCAATAAATTGATGTGTAGCTCCTTTGAAGCCAATGGAGCTATGTTGATTCACACCAGCTGTGGACTTGGCCCATAACTTCAGGTTTCTTTGTTACTCTAAGAGTTCATGGTACCACTAACAGCTAAATCAGTAAAATAAACAAGAAATCCTGTGTCACTTTTAGAAGACAAACAAGTGTATTTCAGTGCTTTGCAAAGGCGTGATAACAACTGTAGCAGTGAGCTTTATGTTAAATAAAAGAGATTGTCAAAATATTTTCAGTTACAGATTTGGTATCTTAAACAGTTTCATTCACCTTAAGAAAAGGGTTCCCCCATACATTTTATTAGAAAGTGATCACAATGGAAATTGCTGCACTATCTTCCTTTTAACATGGCCGTGCAGAAACCTCTCTCAAGCTATCCAACAACATGAGCAAAGCTGGGATCTACTCTCTTTCCATCTTGTTCACAGGAATGAGTTGGTATTTTTCAAAATCCAGCTGGAGTTTATAAATCATGACTAAGCTACTGAAATCGATGCAGCAGGTCAACACCAGTCAAAATGCTTGGCATAAAAAAAGATGAGAGTAAAGTGCATGGCTCTTGTTACTCTATTGTTGTTATTAAACTGCTTGTGTTACAGCAGCACTCAGTCACCATCAGGGCCCCTGTGAAGAGAGCAGTAGGGACAAACCCTGCCAAGAAAGCCCCCAATTTAAGTAAGTTCCCCCATCTGCAAAGCGTCTGACAAAGTGGGATTTTCTCCCACAAAAGCTTGTCAGATAAATAAATTGGTTAGTCTTTCAAAGTGCCACAGGACTCCTGATTTGTTTCAATGTTTAAAAGAACAGCAGTGAAGGGAAGCACAAAAGTGTATGTGGGAGAAATGATCAGTGGAGACAAACCATAGAGGCAGCAGGCAGCACAATAAGAATAAAAGTTATATACAGTAGGATTTTTATACAGGTACAGTTAGCTCCACTGAAGACATCGGGTTGTTTAGTTCTAAAAAGGGCAATTTTCCTAAAATGTCATATAAAATATGCATTTATTTGCACTGCTATATTTCAGCAGCAGCAAACCAAACCCAGCTCTTTCTGCACAGCAGCTGGCATTACAAAGCAGCATTCATTTGGAAATAGCTACCTGACTTCCTTTTACCTTATCAGTAACTGTTCACATGACTCCTAGCTACATGCTGAATCTCAATTCAACAATGAACTCTGAACACAGATTTCATACAAGTTCATCATTCTTTGCCACTACAGCCCTTCCGCTTATCCTAATAAAGGGGAAAGGGAGCCATTCGCCCAAGTTCACAACTCGCAGGCATACCCATCTCAGTGGAACAAAATTGTTTATGGCAGGGGCATCACTGGCCCTAAAAAAAAACATGCGGGCTCAGGCCCAGTGCTCCCCCCTGCACCCACCCACACACTGGTTTCAACCTGCCACGCTGGCCCTGCTATCTGGACCACTGGTGACAGACCCAGCTCCTGGCGCCAGCAGCTCTGGGTTCCTGGCCAGGGCTAGATCCTTCTTCCCTCGGTTCCCGGCTGGGGTAAAAGTTGGGCCAGATCCTGCTGCTGTGGGAGGTCTGGCCCTGGATCTCCTAGCCAGGGCTGGAGTTAGAACTGGATCCTGCTGCCACTGGCAGCCCAGCCCAGCCCCAGGTCGGATGTAGGGGGAGCTCAGGGCAGTTGCAGGCTGTGAGGCTCTGAGAGACTGTGCTGCCCACAAAACTCAGGGCACTGGCACTCAGGACTTGTGCTCCCTGTACCCAGCACCAGCAGTGCCCATGGTTTCTGGCTAATGGAAAAGTAATATTCCACTCTTGAAGGTATGTGTGTGTGGGGCTCTCTCTCACACACACACGCACATGTACACCATAAAAATGTACCAAAAAGAATGAGAACCTCAGCTTCTCCCATTATCCAGAATCATATAGTGAAGTACCTAATGGAAAAATCCACTTTGTTCTCAAAATCTCCCATATCTCTAGGTGTATGGAGCCTAAACCCTGAGAAAGACACCACACTAACAGATGCATGGTGGCTACTGAAATTGAATTGACAGAAATGAAAATATGTGAACTTGCAAACAGCAGAACACAGCAAAGAAACAACTGGACTGTAAAAATCAGTTTTTACTTTGTTTAGTGCATCTCTTCTATGCTTTCTAACACAAGTACATCTAGCCATGTTGGCAGTATTTACAAACACTCCTGATATTTGATACTGGACCAGCAGGTCCAATTGGATTCAACACCTAAAGTTCTCCCCTTTTGCAGTGTTGTGAATAAAGGGACTGGAGAGCCTTTTATAAACCAAAGTACAGTTTAATCTTAACAACAGGAGTAATGCATAATGAGAGAAAAAAGGATTTTAAAACAATAGTTCATAGTCACTTCCATCTTACCCGACCTATCGCCCTGTAATGGAGACCCAGATAATTCTAGCTCCTTCAGACATCTCCAGCAATGCCTGTATATCCCCATCTTCAAAGCATCTGAGGAAGTGGGGTTTTCTCCCCCGAAAGCTCATGAAACAAACATATTTGTTAGCATTTCATTGTCACAGGATTCCTTTTTTGTGTATCCCAACATCTTCTCAGCAACAACTGCCCAACCTCTATACAGAGAATGTCTTTTTATCTGTTTTATAGTTCCTTTGATCTGCTGGCCCCCAATCACTGGCAAAACAAACTGCATAACTTGGCTGGAGCCTGGAAGTAAGATCTTGAAAGTTAATAACTCAGGCACAGTCTCTTAACCAACCTGAAGGATTTACTGGGCAGCAGCTTATCTCAAACTTTTGTTTCAATTCTTTTCCCCAACAGCCTGCTAGTAAACCACACATGGTTACAGATAAACACCGCAGCATTTAACCCAATATAGTCATGCTGTAAACATCCCAATAATCAGGTCGTTATATAAAATTCATAAATAACTGCAGGGCAGATCCACATCCATCATACATGCATTTAAAAACAGACTATACAGTTTTGAGAAAACATCCTTCTCAGGAATGGTGAGTCCCACTTAGTTGTCTGAAAAATATATTAAATGAGAAAACCTCTGAACTGCATAGGCTCTAAACACAGCATGAAGGGGTCTGGAGAGAGAAAAAAGGGAACATTCCAGATGAGGCTTTCATCATTAAGAGAACATGATAACCAGTGTATTGAATCACTGGCCAGAACCACTATAGGACATCGCATTACAAGGCTGAAGTACACAACATGCTTTAGACTATTTTGAGCAGTCAGGTATTCTTTTCTGATTGATAGGGATAATATAAGTCAATGATCCTATCATCTAAAACAGAAGCTCTGCGCATGCTCTGTGAGAGCTTACTCCAAGTGGAAGTTTTTAAAAGTCCCAGCTTGCAGCAGCTGTCAGCTGGCCAGAAGACATGGACAGGTAGATTGAAGCTATTGGCCATTGTTCCCTGCGCCAGGCAGCAGCAGAGGCTGCGCAGCCACGCAGCTTGAAGGGAACATTGTGGAGATTCAGTGATAAACATCTGACAGCCTGGAGCACTTAAATAAAGCTGAAAAATGTGAAAGTAAGTCATAATCACATTAACCATTTTCTGTTCTGATCGCAAGAAGAACTTTATAAGCTTAAAAGCTTTTCTCCAACTAATTGAAGTCGGGCCAATAAAAGCTATTACCTTGCCCATCTTCTCCCTCTGTTCTGTAGTGTGCAGTCAGTTACCAGAGTACAGTAGCCACAGAATCAGAGAAACTGGAAGGGGCCATAAGCAGCCATCAAGTGCAGTCCCCTGCACTCATGGAAGGGCCAAGTACCCTCAGACTATCCCTGACAGTCTCTTAAAACCCAAACAAGCTCTTAAATTCTTCCAATGATAGAGATTCCACAATCCGCCTGGGAAACTTCTTCCAGTGGTTAATCACACTGACAGTCAGGGATTTTTTCCTAATGTCCAACCTAAACCTCCCTTGCTGTAATTTAAGCCCATTGCTTTTTGTCCTATCATCAGCAGTTAAGGAGAACAGCTTTTCTCCCTCCTCCTCATGACAACCTCTTAGATCAAAAGTTCCCAAACTTTTTTCCAGAAACTCTCATGCCCCCTACCTCTCAATTTTCCAACACTCCAATACCCTTTTAACAAGAAATTAAGGTCTTTGTTAGAAAAACTACCAAAATGTCACAAACTCGCGCCCCTCTTGGATCTTCTTTGTGCCCACCCACACACCCCTGTTGGAGTGTTATTATGTGTGGTTGAGCGAGTTATACTACTGTTACCATAGGGGGAGCCAAAGTGCTGCTTCTGTGCTGTCACTCACAGAAGACATGAGCAGGTATATGAGACTTTGAGTGCAGAGCCTAGAGTGATGACTGCAAAGATTCAGAACTGTGTGCAAAACGAGGTGGCTCTGTCAATCAAGAAATGGCAGAAAACTATCTATATAAACCTGCTCCACCCTCAGCCTTGTGCTGTCCATCCTGGTGACAGTGTGCATGCATCAGTTTATTTCTTGTTCTGACTACGTGGGACTATTCCGCACCTCTCCAAGATCTCAGCCACATCATCAGACACCATGAAGAGTGCCATCATCCTGCGCCTGTATGGCAGATGACTGCACCCAAAACGGAGAAGAAGTTATAGCTAAGTGCTTTGGGTTAATATCGCTGAGGGAATGAAAGGGAACAGGACAGTTCCTACTTATAAGAGTTGTTCAATAAATTAGTGTTGTTTAAAATCCTTATTTTTCCTCATTCACTGACTCAGCTCAGATAGATGGGCATCAAAGCATTGAATCAATTTGAAGTTAGTTAGTTTCAGAGCTAACAGGGCTAACACCCCCAGTTTGGGAACCTGTGCTAAGATACTTGAAAACTGTTATATCCCCTCTCAGTCTCCTCTTTTCTAAACTAAACAAACACAGCTCTTTCAATCTTCCCTCAAAAGTCAAGTGTTCCAGACCTCTAATCATTCATGTCGCGCTTCTCTGGACTTTCTCCAATTCATAGAATCATAGGGTTGGAAGGGACCTCATAGGTCATCTAGTCCAACCCCCTGCCAGAGGCAGGACCACTCCCACTTAAACCATCCCAGTCAGGGTTTTGTCCAGCCGGGCCTTAAACACCTCCAAAGATGGAGACTCCACCACCTCCCTTGGCAGCTCATTCCAAGACTTCACCACTCTCCTAGTAAAAAAGTTTTTTCTAATATCCAGCCTAGACCTCCCAAACTGCAACTTGAGACCATTGCTCCTCGTTCTGTCCTCTGTTACTACCGAGAACAGTCGAGCTCCATCTTCCTTAGAGCATCCCTTCAAGTAGTTGAAGGTTGCTATCAAATCCCCCCTCAATCTTCTCTTCTGCAGACTAAATAAGCCTAATGCTTTCAGTCTTTCCTCATAGGGCTTGTGCTCCAGCCCTTTAATCATTTTGGTTGCCCTCCTCTGAACTCTCTCTAGCATGTCCCTGTCCTTTTTGTAGTGGGGAGCCCAAAACTGAACACCGTATTCTAGATGTGGCCTCACCAGTGCAGAATAGAGGGGAATGATCACATCCCTTGATCTGCTGGTAACACTTCTTTTGATGCAGCCCAGTATGCCATTGGCCTTTTTGGCAGCAAGAGCACACTACTGACTCATATCCAGCTTCCCATCCACCATGACCCCCAGGTCCTTTTCTACACTGCTGCTACTTAACTGAATGTTTCCCAGCCTGTAGCAGTGCATGGGGTTTTTTTTGTCCCAAATGCAGGATTTTACACTTATCCTTATTGAATCTCATAAAATTTCTATTGGCCCACTGTTCCAATTTATCTAGGTCTCCCTGAATCCTGTCCTTGCCCTCCAGCATGTCTACTGGTCCCCCCGGCTTGGTGTCATCTGCAAACTTACTGAGAATGCAGTCTATTCCATCATCCAGATCATTGATGAAAATGTTGAACAGAACCAGCCCCAGGACCAACCCCTGGGGCACACCACTCGTGACCAGTTGCCAGCTAGACATGGAACCATTGATTCCTCCACACTGAAACCGATGATCTAGCCAGTTCTCTATCCACCTTATAGTCCACCTATCCAACCCATACTTCCTTAATTTGCCAATGAGAATGCTGTGGGAAACTGTATCAAAAGCCTTGCTAAAATCAAGGTATAGCACATCAATGGTGCTTCCCGCATCCAGAAAACCAGTCATCTGATCATAGAAGGAAATGAGATTGGTCAGGCATGATTTACCCTTGGTAAATCCATGCTGACTGTTCCTGATCACTTTATTTTCCTCTAAGTGTTTGAGGATGGATTCTTTGAGAAACTGCTCCATAATTTTTCCAGGGATTGAGGTGAGGCTGACTGGTCTGTAATTCCCTGGATCCTCCTTTTTCCCTTTCTTGAAAATAGGCACTACATTTGCTTTTTTTCCAGCCCTCTGGCACCTCCCCTGTTCTCCATGAGTTTTGAAAGATAACAGCCAGCAGTGCGGCTATTTCATCGGCCAATTCCCTTAGCACCCTTGGATGCAGTTCGTCCGGCCCCATGGACTTGTGCACTTGCAGCTTCTTTAAGCAGTCCCTAACCTGACCTTCCATCACCAAGGGCCTCTCTTCTTCTCTCCCATCTGCCACACCCATGGTAGTGGGCTGGGAGCTGACCCTGCCTGTGAAAACTGAAGCAAAAAATGCATTGAGCACTTCAGCTTTTTCCTCATCCTCTGTCACAAGGATGCCTGCCCTATTCAGCAAGGGGCCTACACCATCCCTGATCCTCTTTTTGTTACTAATATACTTGCAGAACCCCTTCTTGTTATCTTTTACATCCCTCGCTAGCCGCAACTCCATTTGTCCTTTGGCCTTTCTGATTTTATCCCTGCAGTCCCTAGCAATATCTTTATATGCCTTTTTGGACATCTGACCAAGCTTCCACTTCCTGTAAGCTTCCTTTTTATGTTTAAGCTCAGAGCAGAGTTCTCTGCTAAGCCATTCTGGCTGCCTCACGTTTGTTCTTTCTCCTAATTGGAATGGCAACTTCCTGTGCGCTTAGAAGAGTTTTTTTTAAAATATAGCCAACTCTCTTGGACTCCTTTCCCCTTCAGATTAGCTTCCCAAGGGATCCCGCCCATCAGTTCCCCGAGGGAGCCAAAATCTGCTTTTTTGAAGTCCAGGGTTTTTGTTTTGCTTCTTTCCTTCCTTCCTTTAATCAGCATCCTGAACTCAACCATGTCATGGTCACTACTGCCTAGCTTGCCATTTACCTCTACATCCCTGATCAATTCTTCCCTGTTTGTGAGCAGTGCAAGGCCCCTAGTTGGTTCCTCTAGCATTTGTACTAGAAAGTTGTCCCCACATCTTTCCTGAAATGAACTGCCCAGAACTGGGCACAATACTCCAGCTGAGACCTAATCAGGACAGAGTAGAGCAGAAGAATTACTCCTTGTGTCTTACAATACCCTTGTTCATACATCCCAGAATGCTGTTTGCCTTTTTTGCAACAGCATTACACTGTTGACTCACATTCAGCTTGTGGTCCACTATGGTACCCAGATCCCTTTCTGCAGTCCTGCCTAGGCAGTCATTGCCCATTTTGTGTATGTGCAATGGATTGTTCTTTCCTACGTGGAGTACTTTACACTTGTCTTTATGGAATTTCACTCTGTTTACCTCAGACCATTTCATCAGTTTGCCCAAACCATCTTGAATTGTGATCCTATCCTCCAAAGCACTTGCAACTCCTCCCAGTTTGGTATCACTGAATAACTTCATAAGAGTACTCTCTATGCCATCATCTAAATCATTGATGAAAATATTGAACAGAATCAGACCCAGACCAGTCCTTGTGGTACCCCACTTGTTATGCCTTTCTAGCATGACTGTGAACCATTGATAACTACTCTCTGGGAGTGGTTATTCAGCCAGTTTTTTCACCCATCTTATACAGGGGTTAAAGTAAGTGGGAATGTACCAGAATGCAGGCCTGGGGCCCCCCATTTTTATGCTGGCAGAGTTCCAGGGCCCCTAAAAATAGAGGAACGCACAGGAATGCTGCATTCTGGGGCTCCCTAAAAATACCACAAGCAGCTGGAACACAGCAGTTCAGTGGTGCCACCTTAAACCCTGCTCCTTCTTAAGCCCAGCCGGTGGAGAGAGTTTGTGAATCTCTCCCCCAGCAAGGCAGAGCAGCTTGTGGCCGGAACCAGCATCCATCCAGTCAGGCAGCCTGCAAACAGCAGAGGTAAGAACTTGGGTGGTAGGGCTGCTCAGGGGTTGTGTGTGTGTCTGGGGGTGGCTGGGGGTGTGTAGGGGACTGGGTATTGGGGTAGAGGGTGGGTTCTGTGGGCTGGTGTTGGGGGGACCACCCATGCTACAGGGTTCCATGGCCCACCAAATTATACTTTAACCCCTGATCTTACAGTAGCTCCATCCAGACTGTAGTCCCCAAGCATGTAAATGAGAAGGTGATGCAAGACTATCAGAAGTCTTACTAAAGTTTAGAGCAGGGGTGGCCAAATTCAACTCAAAAGCCAAACAAGTTGATTATGCCGCACTGAGGCATCTAGCCATATTTTACCTGCTCTAAAATTAAGTTTAAATTCATTGCATGCTTTAATTTTATCATAAAAAGAGGGCAAATGCTGATCCTACTAATGTCAGATTCTTAAGGTTACCATGAAAACTAGGCCTTCCTATACAGTAAAAACTTAGCTTCTCCCTGCCGTCCCGACCATGCCACCGCTTCTCCCTGCTCTCTCCGGCCAAGCTGCACTTCTCTGCACCGTCCCGAGTCCCTGACCATGCCACGCTTCCCCACTGTCTCTGACCATGCTGTGCTTCTCTATACCATCCCCAAGGCTCTAACCATGCTGCCATGTCCCACCATCTCTGACCATGCCATGCTTCTCCACACCATCCCCAAGGCGCCGACCATGCCACCGCTTCTGCACCGTCTCTGACCATGCCGCGGCTTCCCCACCATCTCTGACCATGCTTCTCTGCACCATCCCTGACCTTGCCGTGCTTCTCCCTGCCATGGTCTTCTGCAAGCTACACTTCTTTGAAGAGCCACATGAGACACAATTTGGCCACACCTGGTCTAGATACACCACATCTACTTCACCTCTATCCACAAGGCTTTTTACCCCATCACAAAAAGCTATCAGGTTTGTATGACATGATTTGTTGACAGATACATGCTGACAATCACTTAGCACATTATTCTCTTCTAGAGACTTGTTAATGGATTCCTTAATTATTTGTTCCATTATTTTTCCTGATATAGAGGTTAAGCTGACTGGTCTATAATTCCTTGGCTTTTCCTTATCTCCCTCTTTATAGACAGGCATTATATTTGCTCTTTTCCAGTCCTCTGCAACCTCCCCAGTCTTCCTTGATTTTTCAAAGATAATAGCCAATGGCTCAGACATGCCCTGAGCCAACTCTTTGAGTATTCTAGGGTGCATACCATCAGGCCCTGGTGACTTGAAGATATCTAACTTGTCTAGGTAATTTTTAACTTGTTCTTTCCCTATTTTAAGCTTCTGATCCAGTCACATTTTTACTGTCCACCCCTACATCAGGCATCCAGTCACCAACAAGTTCCTCTACCATTTCCACATTTTGTTATTGTTTTTCCCTCTTAATGAACTACTGCAACATTACTGGCAGATGGATGGGGTCAGTATGGCATTCGGCTTCATTCCATGCTCTTAGCATTTCCAAATGTACGCCTGCAAGGCAGAGAGGGCAAGGGGACTTCAATGTTATCATTGATTTTGCAGTACCAAGAACAATGAACTATTTGTATTCAGGAGGCTGTTTAAATTTAATATTAGAGTTTCTTACCATTTGTTTACTCAGTGCCTATTGCCATGGGTGAATGATAGCTTATCCTCCTCAAAGCATGAGTTACCATAGAGATATGTCAATTATGGACTCCATTGCCTCACCGCAGACTAAGAATCAACCACAACATACACAGGCCAATCCCTCAGATAGCTGGGCACAATACTAGATGCCACCCAAAACCTCAGCAAGAGGAACTTGGTGAAAACCAACTACTAAGCCCAGCACACACATCATGTCTGCCTTCGCAAAGTTAATACAGAAGCAGTCAGTCATGTTCAAATTCCAGTGATATTAGGCACAAAATGAAGTTAACTCTTCCACATGTGTTTCTGTATGGAACAAAGACAGCCAAGTTGACTGACATTGCTCACAACTCCTAAAAGATCAGCAGGTGAGGCTTTTGGAAAGGCAATGAGAACAAAACTTCCCTTCCTCAACCACTGCTACAGCATATAAATAAAACACTGTATGAGCTTGTGCTTTCACCTCTGGGTAACTTGCATCTTTCCTTAGCAGTGAAGATGTGTGAGCTATAGCTAGCTAAAAAAATACATTGAAAGTTTTCCCCAAGTTAATTAGGTGACGTCAAACACAGGTAGGGGTGTAATGACAACCTTGCTTAATTTAACTTGCGATACAACTAAAGCACGCTGTCTTTACTGTGCTTTTTTATCTGGGAATTGCTCTCACATGTAAGTTAACCGGACACGAAAATACACCTTTTCTTAGCAATGACGAAAGGGGGTACAGCACTGTCATTCTCAGAGAAAGCCTTCAAGATACCAGTACAGTAACATGTTAGAGGGTGTATCTTCGCAGCAGATTTAACTCAGGCTCTTATGAGAAAGTTGTCCCAATCCAGCTCCTGTCCACAAAGAAAAATGTTTTTCAACTGAGTGTGATGGTGCTTTACAACTGAGCTAACTGGCCCATCTTGGCATGGTAGGCTGAAGCCCAAGCACTGCTTATGCTCTGGCTGATAACGTATCCAAATTGCAGTGAGGATACAGGCTAAATCACTTGAACAATGATTGTCTTCCAATGATTTCTCACACTCCCCTGCCTGACAGAATGACAGACAAGTTTTCCTACAGTTCACTGGGAGAGAATCCTTGAGCAGGGTGACCAGACAACAAGTATGAAAAATAGGGACAAGGCAGTGGCATATCAAAGAAGGGGGTAGGGAAACCAGACCCCAGGGCTCTATGCTGCAGGGAGGTGCCAGGCTGGCCCTTCACAAGGTGCAGGAGATGGGGGACACAGGAGGCTCTGAGGGACACTGACCTTCCTGTGCCCCGCCTATGTTGTGAAGGGCTGAACCAGTCGGGGCCAGGGAGGGTGTAGTGAGACTGCCCTGCCCGAGCAGCAGCGGGTAAGTGCTTGGGGGGGGGGGGGGGCGAGGACTGCCAGGCCAGCCTTTCACGAGGGGAAGAGGCATCCCTCCCATTTACAGGTACAGACTATCCCTCCCCAGGACAATTGGGGGTGGGGCTGGAACGCCTCCCTGCCCTGTGTGTGAGTGAGAAAGAAAAAGAGAGATGCTGAGATGGGAGCACAAATGTGGCCTTTGGCCCCAACCACCAGGCACTCCTGGGATGCAGCAGAGAATAGCATGCATCTATATGAGACAAAGCCCTGAATATCCAGACTGTCTCTATAAAATCAGGACATCTGGTTACCCCATCCCAAAAAGTGACTCAGTTTACTAAGACCTATGGGATATGATCTAAAAGGCTAACAGCACACACTGAAGAGTGCTGCAGTAGTGTGGATACAGTCAAGCAGAGACATTTGTGCAGGAATTTGTAGTGTGGTTGCTCACACCTGGTGCCTGAGTTAGCTCTGCAGTGAAGGCATGCCTTGAATGAACATCAATTTTGCTTCATGCAAACTGTGCTGCAAAACTCGCTTAATTTGATCTAGCTTTCTGACAATTAATCAATACCTATATGTGAGGAGGGAGAAATTTAAGATATGTAAAACACTTGTAAAAAAATCTGTTTAAGATAAGCATTAAAAATAATAAGCCAGACAGATGTTTTTCTCTCCTGCCATTTCATCTGTCACAAGCCATTTGTAAACTACAGACTATAGGCATGATGCGAAAGGAGAAGGCCTCCAGGTGCTATGATTAAATATGATCACGTTCCATTAGTTCATTAGCCATGTGACCCGATGACTTAAAAGCAACATCTTCCAAAGCAAAGGATGGTCTTATATTTAAAGCACTGTCCTGTGACTCAGAAGATAGGCACTAAATTCCCAGCTTTGCCACTGACTGCATGACTTTAGGCGAGTCACCCTTCTTACATGCTTCTAGTTCCTCATCTTTAAACATATGAATTATAAATAACATTTCCTTTCCCCTACCTTTTGTTTGGGTATTTAGATAAAGTCTTTGGAGCAAACATTATCTCTGTGTTTGTACATAATGAGACCCTGAGGCATTACTGTAGTATCACTAAGACTTCAAGGATTCCTGTGGCACTTAAAGTCTAAAATTTATCTATCACTTGAGCTCTCACAGGAGAAAAATCACACTTCATCAGATGCTTTGACAATAAAGCATCTGACAAAGTGGGATCCTGTCTCACAAAAGCTCAAGCAATAAATAACTTTTAGTCTTTAAGTGCCACAGGCCTCCTTGCTTGTTTTCCTGAACTAGACTAACACGGCTACTCCTGTGGAATTGACAATAATGTCACCTCTTATCTAGCACTAATATTAACAATAATAGTAATGCAAGTTATGACACTGGCTCAATTAAGGAGATGATTTACGAAATTATTTAACATCAATATGTCAAAATTACAATAACTCGTATGTTAGGCACCATTAGAAAGGTTACAATTTGTTAAGTATGATTATATTGATTATATGTATATGTCATATTTGTATGGGAGTTATGGAGATTTCTGATTATCTTCATTTCAACTTGTGATGAGTTTCTCAGAGACACTTTAGACCAGTGGTTGTCAAATGTAGGGTCACCCAGTACTGGGTCACAGACCCCCAAGCACTGAGTCGCGGCACCCCTTCTCCTGCCACTGCCAAAAGCCTAGAATGCATTGCTCAAAGATGTAATTGCTGGGTTGCAGGCATAAACGATTTTTTTCAACTGGGACCCAAGGAAAAAAGTTTGAAAACCACTGCTCTAGATAGGATACCTGTGGCAACAGCCTATTTAATGGCTCATTAAGGAAACTCACAGGTCCAAATGGGTCCAGGGAGAGCTCTGAGGAGTCACCAGGACCTACTCATGTGACCCTGGACTCAATTTTATTTCTGTAAATTTCCACAAGCAACATGGCAAAGGCCAAGGGACACACAAAGCAGCTTTTATCTTCAGTCTTCATCACCTACTACCTCTGGATCTACTCATCTAACTTAAGTGTGAAACAAAGGACTGAGACCCAGCCAGGTACCAGATGTACAGCAAAGAAACTATACAAGCCTGCAAACTCTAAATTCTACTAAGAACCTGATGTATATGGACTGTTAAATCATTTGCATGCATGTGATTGATTTAACCCTTTAAAGAGTTCTCTTATAGTTTGTCTCTTTCCTTTCATAATAAACTTTCAGTTTGGTTACTAAAAGATTGGCTGGCAATACAGTATTTTGGGTAAGAACTAAACTTACATTGATCTGGTAATGTGGCTGATCCTTTAGAGTCAGAAGACTCTTTTAGTACAGAGCTTGGACTTCTAAGTATCTTACCACTCTTTACTAGCCCCACTAGCTGACTGAGAGTCAGAGACCAAAATGTGGAAAAGACAACTGTTTATATTTTGTTTTAGCTTTTTCATGACCAGTTTGGAAAATCAGAAGCATTGTTTGTGGCTTACTGGTCACTCTGACTTCAGTATCACCACCTGTGGTGGGAGAATTTGCTCTCCTTTTTGCAGCCTGTCCTGACCTTACATTTTCAGGTGGCTACCTTAGGCATGAACAGGTCATACAAGTAATATCTCTTGTAGCTTAATTGGGGCCATTATTTTCTTAGAGCAGATCACAGTGGGTCTAACAGGCAAGTAAAAGACATGATCTCAATCTAGAGAAGACGATGGAACCCTGCTAATGGTTTAACTCTGACCATTTCCATTATTCTGTTATGCCTGTCCCCCCTCCAAAAATAAAAGTCTCAAGATGAGTGTTTGCCCATGACTGCGAGTATGCATAAGTCAAAAATAAATCTTATGATTGACATAAAACTTGACCTACCAGAGGCCTCATCAACATGAGTCTCAGTCAACCAGAAAAAGTCATCTTACTGATACCAATCCCTAGCTGAATAAGAACACTCTTGGCATGGTTAACAAGCCCAATAAGGAGTAGAACGGTCGATGTTTTCTTTTACCCTGGCACTTGTAAGACTGGCACTACCAAAAGAGTGCAGCCTTGTGACAGGAACTCTCTTACTTGTAGGATCAGATGCCAAAAAGTATGGCCTCATACTCCATCTCGCCCTGTCGGTTTCATATTAACCCAAATACTATGCAAGAGCAAACTAAAACAAGTCAGGGCCAGCAGGTTCAGCCAATCAGGTCTTGATAATTTTTTTATAAATTTCAAGACATCTGGAAGCAAATCATCACTGGTAGCAATCTCATTGCCAGTTGAAAAGGCACTGAACATAAGTTGAAGGTTATGATCTAGCCCTACTATCTCTAAGTAAATTCAATGATGAAACCAGTGTAATAAATGACTCATGGCAACCACCTGGCCATTTTTGCAACACTAACCCCTCACCGCTACACTAATAGAAAGGGTTTGCCATCTTGTAATCAGACACTCATCTAATTTGGCAGATTCCAAGCAATCCAAATTCTGATACATCCTCTCAAATATTACTGACATGTGACATCAAAGTGTGGTCTGATAAAATTCACATCCCATTTATCTTTTCAGACAGCTGTTGGCACTTCCGCCCACAGTGACTCACCAGCCAGACTGTAAATGAAACACCTTTGTACCTTCATGGCCCAATAAAATGCCTCGAGTCAGTAACAATGACTTGGGGATATTTGAGGTTTTGCCTTAAATTAAAATGTCTTCTCTAATACTGAAAGTTTCAGAATGAACTTGTTTTTCATTTCCCTGTCTTAGGTCAAGTATTAGATTTCCAACTCCTATCAGCCATGAGAGCCAGCCAAGAATATTTAAAATAAGAAGTATTTCTATGAGTCATTAAAACAATTACTAAAATTGTCCTAAGTCTATGCATTAAAACTGCAGGGAATTAAAAACACACTCCACAGGAAAAAGTCTATAGAAAGTCTCTCATTTAAGCATGTCATTAATATCCCCAAAAGTACACAAGATTCTCTCATTTGGCTCTTCTTCCAATTTCCTTATACAATCATATTAAATTCATTTTTTATTTTATTTTTGCTCACACATTCGTGCTAAAGAACTGCCTTTCCTCAGTGCAGCAAGCAAAACTATGCAGTGACAAGCTTCGTAATAACCATGGAAACTAGGGAGAACGTTCAAGAAAAGTAGCAATAACTCACATACTGAAGTTCCAAAGGGGCAGCATCTTAGTCTAGTTCAATAAAATAAATAAATAAAATAAAAAATCACTTAAAGACTAAAGAGTACTTAGTAACAGACAAGCTGGAATGCAAACTCCCTAATGTTTGTCAGCCATGTCAGAGACTCTTTCACAAGTGTTCCTTGCCCATGTGAATTAAACACTGACCCCTGTAGTCACTCTCTCCATGCAACAGAACACATCCATTACAAAATAGATATAAAGTTTTTATTAAGCAAATGTTTGAAACAGGTACAAGTGATTACAGTGACATATAAAACGAGTGGTCAGGTATCCAGGTTTAGAGTACAGATCATTTGCTACGGAACAGAAATCACAACAAGAACATAATCTACAATACCTGGGAAGAACAAAATAGATTGTACACTTGGGTATAAGAGTCCAGCAATTTCTAATGAGAGAGCTTCACAGAGCCTTTTGGGAATTCACACGCAGGTCTGTGGAGGGCCCTGTCTACACTGAGAAAGTCTCCTCCGCCCACCAGTGACAGCTATCTACAACTGCTAGTGCAGACCCGATACAGGAATTTATTACACTGTGTCATGCAGAGTTTCCACTTGCAAGTTCATGGATTTGATTGAAGCTCCTTTTGCTGTGATCAGAGACGTACTTCTCAGGTTCCCTGATGTGATCAGGTCAAGATGAAGAATACTGAACAAAAAACAAAAGAAGGAGCCCTGTGGCACTTTTAGAGACTAACAAATTTGTTTCTTATTTATGTTAGTTTTTAAAAGACTCACAGGACTCCTTGTGTAGTTGGAGCTGCTGAGCTCTTTGTCCCTCACAGAGAGGGGAAAGAAATAGGTGGGCAAGAGAAGACCACCACCACTATGGCTGGGTGGATGAAGAAGAGAGAAAGCAAACTGGCTTTAAATAGCAGCAAAATCAGACACATGCTAGCTAGATATGAAGTTTGTTTCATGACTTGCACCTGTCTGGTGACAGAGCACCATGTCTCCAACAGAATGCTGACAATTATTTTATGGTTCTCAGGCACCATTCACAGACCAAGTGCATCTCCCCAGTTCTGTATATTTGCGTGCCATTGGTATTTGTTATTTTCTGTGCCCTAGACTTTTCATATTAAAACCCATCCTTTTCCAACTCCCATCTCCAGTCAGGGTGTGCTATCAGAACTGCAACATGTGCCACCCTCCACCACCTTCAGGAACCTACAATAATTTCTGCTGAACTTTAAATAACATGCAGATGCCTTACTGCAATACTCCAGATACTCCCTGCCAGCTCTGCCTTTCCCCCCCCATGGCCAGATCCTGGCAGGAGGATGGGGCCAGGGCAGCTCCCCAGCAGGGGCAAGGGCAGGAGGCCATAGCCACCGCAGCTTGGCTTCCCAGCTGTGTGAGCTACGGAGGGTGCGGCGCCACTTGCCGGCTGTACCAGAGTGGTACAGGCCAGTCTGCCTGCACAGGCCAGATTACATAATCAGCGGGGGGGGGGGGGGGGGTTAAAGGGGTCCCCAGCCTGAAAAAAGTTGGGAACCACTGCAATAGTACAAATGCTTAGTTTTCTAGAGCTGTGTGAATGGAAGGTGAGAGATGACACAAGCACAATGTCAAAAGCTGCAGCTCACTGCAAACCAGTAAGCTATATCATATTTTAATTATTGTACTGTCATATGTCACATTTCTGAAAAATCACTGTTTATTTTTGTGAATGGTCCACTGGCAGTACCTGAGTCCGATTCCAGTAACATCTATACAGCCATTCTCCTGTCAGCAAATTTTGCTGACACCACTAGTCTGCCTGCTCACATAACTGCCTAGAAGTACTACACTCCCAGAGGAGAGCACGCAAAACCCTTATTCCTCATATCTATACCAGCAGTAGCTTGTCTTTTCTTAAGCATCTCACCTGGCTCCCATCATTACAGAGGTATTGATTTCAACATAACCTTTTCCACCTATCAAGATGTCAGTTTAAGTGCCTCGAGTATGGTGGTACATTTGTTTCATAAAGCACTGGGGAGCAGGAGTGAGCACAAAGGCCAAATAGCAATGATGATCTATTATGTCTTACAGACATGACAAAATCAGTTAGTTTAGAGTGAACTCAGAACTAGTACTTTTTTTTTTGTTTGTTTGTTTTTTAAACAGAAACATATGGATTACTCAAATCACAGAAACCACATTTCTGGTTTTCCTTATATTTGATGAAAAGACACAAGTCTATTACTTCCTCCTACGTCACCTTTATACACACAAAAATTACCTCTAAGATCTTAATTTATGACACATGTACAGTTTTTCAAATTCAAAGTACAGGATTAAGAGACTATCCTTTCTAAAATATCTCGGACGTGCTTTGCAAACATGAAAGTGACAACAAATTTGAGATTCTTCACATTTCAGAGCCTGGCAAAATAAAACAAGGAATCATGTGGCACTTTGAAAGACTAACCTATTTATTTATTTATTTATTTATTTAACAAGTTTATTTATTTATGAGCTTTCATGCAATAAATAAATAGATTAGTCTTTAAAATTGCCAGAAGATTCCTTGTTTGTTTTGCTGAACTAGACTAACATGGCTATCCCTCTGGAACTACTAGAATAAACATTCAGGCCGAGTTCTAGAAAAAATATGCATTTAACTGCTTTGATGTTGTACGATATTTGTTCTTAGACATTTTACTCCATCCTTCTCTCCTTGTTCTGAGATGTCATCCAGTGAAATGTCAGAAAAACGCCAGAAATTCACAGACTTTTCCTGCAGTGCACCCCCTGTGAATTTCATCTTAACTAACCAATGAACAGTTTGCCAAAAAACTTTGTTTCCTAACATGCAATACTGAACGCATTGTGTACCAGCTTACATGGACATAAATGTCCAAAGGACATTCATTTATGGACTTGGTTAAAAATATATCCCTAGAACATTTAAGATGTTTTGCAACGGATATTAGAAAATCGAAAACCATGACTAGAAGGGCACTTTATTCTACCAGAGATGTTCAAAGGCAAACTTATATTGTAAACATTATAGCAATTTTCATTTCAAGTTCCCTGAACGAAATCTAATAACAACAGTGCTATTAAAAACAATTCAGTACTATTTCATAAACATTGTTTAGCAGCATAACTTTTATCTGTTTCCTAACAGCGGGTAAACAGCTGTGAAGAGGGAGTCAAGAGCCTGTGATAGAATTTCAATTTCTTGTCAATTTCATGTTAGCCTGTACAGAAAAAAAGAAGAGTCCTGTGGCACCTTAGAGACTAACAGATTTCTTCAGGCATAAGCTTTTGTGGGCTCCAACCCACTTCATCACATCTGAAAACAAATCTGTTAGTCTCTAAGGTGCCACAGGACTCTCGGTGGTTTTGCTAAACTCTTTGTCATTCACTTATAACCTCATATGAATAGGTGGCTTGCATTCACATCTGACAGTTACCAACTAAATAAGCAAGTCCTGTGGCACTTAAAGACTAACAAACAAATTTATTTGTTAGATTTATTAAATAAGCTTGTCTAAGTGCCACACGACTCCTTACTTATGTTGCTGAACTAGACTAAAACAGCTACCCCTTTGGAACTTACCAACCATGTTTTGTGTTGCATACAGAGAGACTGGGGAGGGACTAGGGTTCTATACCTCTTTGTAATTTCTAATATAGTAGTTTTGAAGAGCCTCAGGTTTTTTGTGTTTATCTCTCTCATGTTTTCTACATCATAAATTCAGGTCTCATCTACCTAGAAACTTTAGGGTCAACTAGAAAAATGGGGTTTTGATCTCACAAGAGAGTGAAAAAGTGAGAAAGCACAAGGAGGAGGGAGCTGTAATGATTAAATGCTGGCTATTTTTATTGCTTATTTAACAAAAACACCACAAACACTTGGGAGAAAAATTCCACCCCCCCCCCTGTTTCAATTAAGGTATTAGAAAGCTTGCAGTACAGATTTCAGATTTCTAGCAAAACTAAAATAGCAGACTTGACATTGCTGATATTTCCAAGATAAAAAACTGCAATGAAGAAGTTCCCTCTTTTCGTCTTCTTGCAAATCTACATTTCTGGTTTTCCTTATATTTGATGAGAAGAGACAAGTCTATTACTTCCTCCTACATCACCTTTATACACACAAAAATTACCTCCAAGATCTTGAATTACACCACATAACTTTAGGGCCACAGTTTATCAAAATCAGTTAAGTTTTAAAAAGTCAATAAAAGCCATTTGAAACCTGCCTAGACCCAGGATTGAAGTAAGCCAGAACTCACTGGAACTGCATTCCGGGGCCCTCTATTTTTAGGGGGGAAGCATTCCAGGCTCCTTAAAAATAGAAGAATGCACCAGAAGGCAGCATTCTCGGGCCCCTGAAATAGCAACAGCGGCCAGAACGCAGCGTTCCAGTGTGTTCCCCCTTACTTTAGTTTAACCCCTGGCCCCAGCCCCTACACAGCCGGAAGACACTGTTTCTGGGTGGCTGAGAGCTGAGTCAGCTGAGCCAGGCAGGGAGTTTTGGGTAGGAGGAGCTCCCATCCCCCAGCCGAAACTTCTCCGTGGGGCCTCCCCTGGTGCTGCTGCTTCCTGGCACGGAGCTGGGAGTAGGCTCAGCAGGGACAGAGAAACGGCAGAGTTAAGGCCTCAGCTTGGCCCGGGGTAGCCCCGTGACATGGCTGGTGGAAGGGTGCCGCTGGGATGGGGGGATGCTGGGGGACAGAAAATGCTGCTTGGGGTTGTGTGGGGCAGGATGTGTGTGTATGTGGTTGGGAGAATGTGTAGCTGGGGGCAGAGCCATCCCTGGGGAGAGGGTGAGAGGGGCAATCGCCCTGAGCCCTGAGGTTCTGAGGGCCCCACGCTGTCCTGCCCTCAACAGGGCAGCATGGGACCCGAACCACTGCCCCCGCACAGCCGCACTGTCCCCTGCCCCTTCCCCGCTGCTTTCAATGTGCAGCCAGAGGCGGGGGGGGGGGGGGGTGCAGAGCCAGCCTCAGCTCCCAGCTGGCTCTTGGGGTTGGAGGGGCCAGCCCAGGGGCCAGGCTTCCCTCTCTCATCCCTCCCCTGGGCCAGCTGTTCCACCCTGGGGGTGGGGAGGGCTGGCAGAGCAAAGACCAGCCCCCAGACCAGCCTGCTCCGTCCTCAGGGCCAGAGGAGGGGTGGCAGTGTGGCACCAGCCCAGACTCCCCCCCCCCCCAGTGCAGGGGCTTGGGACCCACACAGGCCAGTTGGCCCCAGGCCCCGCATCCCCCTGGGGACAGCCTTGGCTGGGGGTGTGGGGGGATGTAGCTGGGGGAGGTGTGTGTGTAGCTGGAGGTGCATATGGAGCGCAGAGGATGTGTGAGTGTGTGAAGCGGAGCAATAACCAATTCATGTGGTACTGAGAAGTGGTTATAAATGCCTACCTGGGCTGGGGGGCAGCAGTGGGGTGTGTGAAGGGGCGCTGTAAATTTAGGAGGGTTCTGGAGCCTGTCAAATTATACTTTGACCCCTGCCTAGGCCCATGGACACTACTTACAGCAATATCAGGAGCAAATACCTTAAAAAAAAACAAACAAAAAAAAAACCTGCAGGGCAGGACTGGTTCAGTGTGTCATGAGAAGGCAGGTTACACCATGTGGCAGGTTTGTTCTGGGTGGGCGGGGCTCATCAAGGTGCACATGTATCCAGTCGCTTAGAAATTTCATGGCCTCAGTCACAGACCACAGTTCTTTCAGTTGCACAGAGTCTGCAGTAACTCGCCTGGCCAACTAAAACTGGTTTTTCTAAGACCATCCTCAATTCTCAGTGAATTCACTCCCACCTTTCCCGAGAGTGGTACTGAGAAGTAAAAAGCAATGTATAAAAATACCCTCTTTTCCCACAGAAAAAGACACAACCAGAAAGCTTTCACCTTATCATTATCAGTCATTCCTTCACACATTTCAAGGCAAAAGACAACGTCAAATACCTCTTAAGGTATGAATGACACTTTCTGTTCTACTAAAAAAAATGGTTCCCCTCAGACAGACAAAAACAAGCCAAGCCTTCAGTTTTCACCACAGCTACCAAACCAAAATGCTCATGACGAAGACTTTGTCTAATTTTGGTCTATCTGATGTATGCTTGCAATCCGAAATTCCAGCCGTATCCACAGAGTAAATCAAAAAGCTTGATAGTTTTGAAGTTTCAACAGCCTCAAAAACACCCTCCCCCCCACCCAGCAATCTTGACCTAGTATACAGGAGAAAGTTATGGGGAGAGCAAGGCCTACTACACCTCTTCCTTCTACAGGGTCTTCACATATTTGCTGTTAGTCTGAGTGCTGCAGGACTCCTTGCTTCTTTTTCAAGGATTGCTTGCTTCACTAGCTGGGGAACATCAAAAATACTGTGATATGGACCTGAAACCCCAAACAAGCCTGAAAAGAAATGTTAACAGCTTTGAACAAAGCCTGCTAGTGTATATTACAAAACACATATAAACTATTCAAACTTATCTAGCTGAGTCAATCTGTCTCTCCCTTTTACTCGCATCTAATCCATTCCTAGCTTTACCCTATGAACCAACAGGAAACTAAGATAACAGATAAGGCAAACGTCAGCATCTCACAACCCACCACATATTTTTGCCTCTTGCACACTTCCAGATCAGGTGAGACGCAGCAGAGGAACCACTTCATCTTATAGTGAGAGGTCTGAATTTTGGACTACCAATCCACAGATTAAATGCTCCTAATACCCCAATAATTTTCTCTACTCCCTTCCCCTCCCTCCTTGGGTTCACAACCTCTCTCTGCCCTTCTTTTACTCCTTACACACCACACGCACCACTGCTCTTGCAAGACCCTGGGAAGCACCAGGTCAGACACATACCTTTCCTGAGAAATGTTCCCCCCCCACCATGCATGCTGACTCAGTGGCAGGGGGGAGGGGCAGCCTTGCCCAGCCGCTGGCGGGGAGCAAAGGGGAGTGCAGGGAGGCACAAATGTGGGGTTGGGCCCTGGGTGCTGGACACCCTCAGTACACCACTGTGCTGAGTGTTGGAAAAAGAGATTAATGTGATTCCAAAATTAGATGTAAAAGCACAGTGCATGTAAATGAAGGAGGAAGGAAAACCATTTTTCCTTCAGTAGAAGCATATTAAAGACTCCAAAAAGTTCTTCTAAAAATCAGTATTCTAGCCATTGCCGACAGCATCATTATCCCTAATCTTGAAATGCTGATGCCAAAAGAATTTGAATCTTACATTCAGCAACACTTGCTATAGAATCTTTGACATCAATGTATGCAAGAGATGACTTTTCAGTAGTCTACAGTTTGGATGAATTCTACTAATTTACACTTATAGAAATATCTTTATTCACAAAGGCATTTAACAGACACCAGGGTAACCATCAAACCAAACCCATGACTTGCACTTCCCAGTATTTATTTCTTCCCATTCTGTAAGTTCCCTGTTCTCAAAGCAGGATTTTCTCACAGTCATGGGGAGTCTCACAGCTCGTGCAATAAATAAATTTGTTAGTCTTTAAGTACCACAAGACTCCTTGCTGCCTTCACCAAACTGAAGCCTTCCTTTCCATCAGACCTGAAACAAACATATGGGCTTACAGGTTTTTAAAAGCCCACTAAGGCTGTATCTACACTAACCATTACTTCTAAATCTGTCTTGATAATACTGAAATATTTCATCTTAACGTTTAAGTAAAAATACTGTATTGCATTTGATATTTATGTATTTTATACTCAAAATTTTAAGTCAAAACTAAACATTTTGATACCGTCAAAATACTTCAGTGGTCCCATATCCACATTTTTTAATATTTTGTTTTGTGAGAAATATGCCAACTAAAGCTTTTTATACTACATCATATTGGCATTTCCCACAAAACAGAAATTCTGCTTCCTGACCAGCTCCACTCACAATCTTCATCATGAGTCAATACCTTGGTGGGTAAGTCATTCACCTATTTCACAGATAACAAAACGGTGGGTTACTCACCAGTGACCATCCTTCTTTGAGATGGGCTGCTCAGATCCATTCAGTAATAGGTGTCCCCGTGCTGGAGTGCTGGATTGGTCGGAAAAAACTTGTCCTAGTCTGTCAGAAGAGGGGAGGCGGCCACCGCCCCTCGCGCCACCCGCGGCTATATATATGGCCACCTCTCCACCCCCTCCTCAGTTCCTTAGAGTCGCCAACTCCAGAAGTGGGGACAGAGAGGAGGGTCCTGAATGGATATGAGCAGCCCATCTCGAAGAAGGACAGTTACTGGTGAGTAACCCACTGTTCTTCTTCGAGTGCTGCTCGGATGCATTCAGTAATAGGTGACTACTAGCCATGTTGATGGATGGCGGGTGGAGTTGGTTCTTCCGCCTTCAGCACAGCAACAAGCCCCATAAGGTTGAGGCCCCACAGCAAGATGCTCAGCAGAGTCAAGAGGCGAGCAGGCCTTGACGGACCCAGAAGAATCAAGAGCTGAGGGCCAATGCAGGACAAGGGGAGGACCGAATCCACCAAGGCATAATGCATAAGCAGGTCGGACGAGGTCACCATAACTGGAGTAAAGAATACAGCCTAAACATAACGGATTGCGTAGGTGCTCCGCATAGGTGGAAAACGTGGAGTATAACCAGCAGACTATAGTGTCTGGGCATAGATCTTGTCACATGGACTCGAAGGAGAATACTAAATGCTAGCAAGTGAGACTAGCCATATTGGGCGTGTCTCGCATGAGAACGAAGAAAGGGTAGGGACTGATCACCCAAAGGCTTAGCGGGAGCCAAGTGGTTATGGACTGATCTGGCGACTACTGAGTACACAGGAAGTAATAAGGGAATGACTGTACCCCTAATCTAGGTTGTGACCAAGCATAGCCGTCTGGTTAAAATAGGAGAGAATGAGGATACAAGGTTGTAAGATGGGCTCGAGGATGACTGAGAAGACCACGAGACACTAAACAGCAGCATACAGATTCGAGCCAAGCAGGACGGAGGCCTACGGTATGGTAGCTAAAAAGCTGTTAACACAGGTGTGCACATTTTCAGCCAAGCAGGCACCAAGACCAGCTTCTTGCAGGAGAGAGGTTCCGGTGAGGTCACCATCAGCAAGATGGCCTGAGGCAGTGCTGATGAGTTGGTCCTACTAGGGCCCACAAGGCACTTGAATGCAGGAGGACTTTGCTGGGCCTAAGCTTGCAGGGTTTGCATCGCGGAGCTCTCACTAAAGCTGGGGGGGGGGGGTGCGAGAGAGGAAAGGGTGGGAGAAAACTCCTACTACCGTCTGGTCACTCCCTCGACGACCAAAAGATTCGAAGGAGAGCCGTGTAAGGCCGCAGTCTCAGTACCTACAGTACTTGCCGGAGGGATAATGCTACCACTCTGCCATGCCAGGGCTGCCAAGGAGAAACTCTTCAATACATGGATATTCGAAGAACTCCGCTGCCAAGGGAGGTTCCTTCCTAAACTAGGGAGTGAAACTGTTACAGGGTGGCAGCTGTTGCATCTCAAGGACACTCCAGGATCAGAGAACCCAACAAAGTTTTCTCCCTGGAGGGAGCCAGAGGGCGATAAAAGGGGAGTACAACCCCAAACTGTTCGATGTTGTAGAGAAATAGGCTCTCTGTCTATCACACCAGCGGGCAGGAAGTGGGTGTGAACAGGTCCTCAAAACTGAAAAAGGGGACCACAGAACTACCAGGCGCCACCAACGTGCATGGGAAGAACCCGCGGTAGCACTAAAGGACTACACGCGGCGTAGTAAGATGGTCCCGCATAAAAAAACGGGGGGGGGGGGGCCCCGTGTCCTGCCAGGGGATAGGACCATAGAGCAAGTGAGGTAGTGCAAGTGCTCTGGGAGTAAGGGGACCTTTCTGTCTGACATGGACAGCTGTCCAGAAGGCAGTAGATAACAAGGTGGGAAATATGGGTGGGAGTAGACTTGAAGGGATGGAGCCTTTGCAGTTTCCCAATGTAGGGTTGTAACTAGGTGTTCCCTCTTGGGGTTTGAAGGGGTGCACCTGGCCCGTGCTTTGGCAAGAATGGGAGAGAATTGGCTACCTCGAAGGGAGGCAGACAAAGGTGAGGGTCCCTAAGGTGGAGCCTTGGTTCCCACTAGATCACCAGAAGGTGGAGGGCGTGGAACTGTAGTTCCCGTAAGGGAGGCAAAATGGAGGAGTGGGCCGTTACCTTGGCCCTGTACAGAGGTAAAGATCCGCTCTGGATACACGGATGCGTCCCCTTCATTGAGCAGTAGATATTCTTGTCGAATTGTGGTTGGGATCGCAGCGCCAAACCGATGGGGTGACCAGGGGTATCCCCTCCCCTTCCCCTGACCCAGACATGAGGGGACCTACTTGAGAAACTCATCATGGCCACAGGCACAGTTTTGTTGCGGGTAGGCTTCGGATGTGCATGTCTCAGAGGCCCCGCAGCGGCTGAGACTACAATGAGATGCGCCTCCATTCCTCGGTGAGGTGTTGCCGTGGGGAGCACAGTGGGGGAAATATCCGGGAAGGAAGGGTTGCGAGAAGGAAAAATAGGGGTGTTTTTCATATTCGGGGAAGTCACTGCTTAAGGGGTGAGGGGAGGGTAAATCATGGTATTGGGGTACCATCACCGTTGGCAAGCATTGTTGTATTGTCAGGCCCTATGGTCCCAATCTAAGGTCTGCTCTCGCAATAGTGGAGAAGGGGAAGAAACAAAAAAGAGTTGGGGGTGATTCCCACCAAACTTCCCTTCCCTACAGAAGAGGGAGGGAAAGGGTTGTGGCTATCTGCAGCGGTGACGCCCTAATGCCCCTGCACCCGAAGGTTAAAAAGGGGTGGCAGTGAGCAGAGAGGCCTTCCCCTGTGAAAAATGAGAGCATAGACCCACTTCCCGCCATGGATGAAGCAAGAAGGAAAGAAACTGCCCTGCTAGAGAAAGTGGGGAGCTAAGTCAGGGGGGTGGGTCTGGGAGGGAAGAGGCCAAAGTATTTGGCCTCACCCTAGGATCCCGGGCTGCGCCCACCACGGAGAGGGTTTCAGGGGGAAACAAGACATCCCCCTCAAAAGGACAGGTCGAGAACTGTCTGCTGTGCATTAGGAGGCACTCTAGCCTCCCTAAGCCATGCCACCCTGCGGAGGGTAACCGTCGAGGCCATGGTGCGAGCAGTGGCCACCGTGTCGCGTTCCGAAAGGAGAAAGTCTTGTGAGATTATGTTGCCTTCCTCCATGAAAGCATCATACTCCTCCCTGGCCTCAGGTGGAAGCAGACTTCTAAATTTTTCAAGTGACTCCCAGACATCCAGCAAGTATCTGCTGGTTATAGCCTGGCTGTTTGCCACTCATAACTAGAAGGCTGATGAGGAATAAACCTTACGGCCTAGCAGATCCAGCTCCCAGGTTTCCCTGGAGGGTGGCAGGGGGTCCCTGGGGGGGGTTCCCCGGCCCCCATTGCCATCTGGACCACATCCCTTGGGGGAACTGGGTGGCCAACGAGGGAGGGGTAGCCCAACTCAGATACCCGATACTTCACGCTTGCCATATCCGAAACTGGGGAAACAGAACTTGGGCTCTGCCGCCGGGAGCGTGCGAGGTCCCATACACTTGGGTGGCGTGGGACTGCTAAGGGCGCCGTTGAGGCAAAGGCTGGCCCGAAGAGGGTATCGGGGGGGAAGACTCAAGGGCTCCACCTCTGTGCCTAAGTGGGCCATAGCCCCATGCAATAAGTCAAAATGCGTCAAAAGGTTCCCCGTAAAAGACCCCGGTGCCAGAGATAGCGCGGCACCGGGAGCCCGCCATGGAGGAGAGGGAGTTCCCTGGAGGGACTATTCTTGTGGCCAAAACCGGAAGGGTGATGGCGCCGATGTGTGGCGCTGAGGCCATTTGGAGCCCCTAGAAGGTCCCTCCTCCGGGCTGGAGATGGGGAGGGGGACCAAGATTCTCAGCCCGGTGTGGTGCCAGCCCTCGCTGGAGTGGAAGACAGGGGGCTATGCGGTGAGGGCGAGCATCCCAGGTGGACCCAGGCCTTTGAGATGAAGGCCGGTTTGCCCCTTCTGGTTGGAAGTGGGGCAGGGGGTGTCGGGAGAAGCAGCAGGGCTCGTGCTGCCTCCACCACTTCCGGGGTGGATGGGACGAGAAGCGACTCTACTTGAGTCGCAGGCAAATCCTCGCTGGGAAAGGGAGGGCTGCCTGGGTGGGAGGGCTCCTGAGGCACCGGGCTCTGCGGTGCCAAGGGTGGAGTCAGTCGGTGCTGGGGTGAGCTCGGCACCAGCGAGGCCGGACTATACCATGCCGTCGGCACTGAAGATGACACGGCGCAGTGCCGGGCTAACTGAGGGCAACCTTGATCAACGCCAAGGTGCTGAGGCGCCAGGTAGGCACTGCGGTGCTGGAGTTGGCACCGAGATGGCGTGGCAGCGGCAGCTACCAGTGGCATGGTGCCGCATAGGCTCCAGTGCCAAGCTGGGTCTCGGCGCCGGGTGTGAACCCGAAGCCTCAGGTGAACGGTGCTGAGTCTCCTCCGAGGCTAGGGCGTGGCATTGCTGTTCCCTCTCCTTGATCATTCTGTGTTTAAAGGACAGACAAATGGAACAAGCCGAGACCATGTGGTCCTTGCCCAGGCACCTAAGGCACTTCCCATGGGGGTCGTCCCAGGGGAAAGCCTTGCCGCACTCGGCACAGGGTTTAAACCCCGGCATTGTCGACGCGATGTTCCAGTCCGGTGGCGGGGACTCTCATGGTGAAGTTAAATCCACAAAGAGATGCTCCCAGCCAGACAGTGAGTCGAAAACAAAGGGACAGGCTGCTTGCAATTTGCAAGGAGCGGACGTTCCAATTCTGACACGCAAGGCGGAAGAAATGAAACTGAGGAGGGGGCGGGGAGGTGGCCATATATATAGCCGCGGGCGGCACAAGGGGTGGTGGCTGCCTCCCCACTTCTGACAGGCTAGGACAAGTTTTTTCTGACCAATCCGGTGCTCCAGCACAGGGACACCTATTACTGAATGCATCCAAGCAGCGCTCGAAGAAGATGATCTATCTCCCTAGGATCATTTCAGGAAGAACTGGAGTTACAATGCAGTAGTGTCAACTTCTGCAATTTTACCCTAAGTCTCACAACATGAGGTGGTTTTAAGTCCTAGCTCCTGCAGTCAAGTGATTACATGAAAATCTCAGTTTCTTTTTTTTTTTTTTAAATGTTTCTAGCTGTCATGGTTGCAGAGAAATGCTTGATGTGACTCAAGTTCACCCTTAAGGCCCGAAGGTCAGGAACCCTTTTTCATATAACTTCATCCACTTTGCGACACAATCTTTTAGAAATAACATGCCAATATACTGTAACTCAGTGGTTCCCAACCTGTGGGCTGTGGACCCCGGGGGGGGGGGAGCCGCCCAGCGGCTCCATGGGGTCCACGGACAGGCAGGGAGCTGGGGCCGGGTGCTGCTGGGATCTCCAGTTGCCAGGGAGATCCAGGCTTCCAGCCAGACACCAGGAAGCTTCCCCCAGGCTGGGAGTTTTAAAAACTAACACCCTGAGCATGCAAACCATGCTCTGAGTAGCCTGGGGGTGGCGGGAGGGAGAGAGAACAGACAGGTGAGCAGGGAAGGAACATGGGGCAGGGGGCCATGGCCGTGGCAGCTCCCTGGCTTGGGGCAAGGGGCCAGATGAGGGCCAAATTTGGAGCACAGAGGCCATGCTGCTGCCCAGTGGAGCCTCACTCAAAACAGCGGACTGCGCACTTTATTTCCCCCCACAAGGGGGTCCCCAGCCTCAGAAAGGTTGGGAACCACTGCTGTAACTCATACCAATTCCATACGGCTTTGCCTTATCCTTTGGCAGCTAGATCCCATACAGAAGTTTATCACTACTTTTGCTTTGACAACATGAGCTCAGATACTGTAGCTCCAGTGATAGCAAACTCATTGGTTACACATTCAGTGGATCCTTCAGACAACCCAATGAGGCTGTTACCACACTTAGCTCTGCTGACTGTAACCACTAGACCACTGGTTCCCAACCTTTTCTCTGCCGTGGCACACCCTGATACCTTCAAATTTTTTGAGGCACACCACCATTAAAAAACTCATGAATATTCAAATTAACTTAAACTACTTATGAATATTCATGAACCATGGCACACTGTTTTGGAAATACTGCTATGTGGGGTGTTAGGGGTAGCAGAGCAGGGGTGGCAAAACGGGAGGTCAGGAGTCATGTGCAGTGGCAGGAGTGAGTGTGCGGAGCAGAGCAAGACAGGGGTGGCAAAAGGGGCAAGGGAAGCCATGGGGGGAACAGCACAAGTGTGGCAAGAAAGGAGAGAGGAAGGGAGAACAGGAGTGGCTTTGTGAGGGGGTGGGGGGAACCTGGGGAGTGGGAAGGTAGGCCAGGGGAGCATGGTGCAGCACCCACCTCCCCCTTCTCCACAGTGGCTCCCTGCCACCCAGGGCAAATGCTCACCCCACTGCTGCTCCCTCCCACCCCAGTGGGTCCTGTCCTCCCCTCCCCCAGCCCCCTGCTGCCTGTGATGGACCCTTCTGTTGCTGCAGGGGCCAGAACTAGGCCTCCACCCCCAGCTACGCACACCCCCAACCAAGCAGCCACCCCACAACGCCAGCTACACACACACACGCCCCACACAATCCCAAGGACCCCCCCTCCACCCGAAGCCCTTATCTTGGCTGTTTGCAGGCTGGCTGACACAAGCTGCTCCGCCCTGCAGGGGGGAGATTCACACACTCCCGACCTCCCGCAGCTCTCTGCTGGCTGGACTTAAGGTGGAACGGGGTTTAAGGTGGAGCCACCGAAACACTGTTTTCCAGCTGCTCGTGCTGCTTTTAAGGGGACCCCGTGAACTCCATGTTTGGGTGCCTTCCTCTATTTTTGGGGGGGGCTGGAAAGCTGCCTGCCTAAAAATAAGGGGTCCCGGAACTGTGTTCCAGTGCCTTCCCCCTTACTTTAGCCCTTGCCTTTTCTCAGCCCTGCATAGCCCACGTGGCTGAGCTGAACAGGGAGTGAACTTTAACTCCAGCTCTCAGGGACACCCGCGGCACACTTTGGGTGTTCCTGCGGCACACCAGCGTGCCGTGGCACACTGGCTGGGAACCACAGCACTAGACCACAAACTGGTTTCACAGCCAGGAACAGAAACCAAGAATCCAGATATCCAGCCTTCAGCTACTGACTAATACCCTAACACAATGGTTCTCAACCTTTTGTGGGTCACAATACGCTTGGCAGAGTTCACAACCTTTCAGTACATACCAGGTCACCCCTCCAGGCCAAATCCAACCCACCCCACCCCCCCGGCTCTCTGTGACATGCTTACTACTGTATGGCGACACAGTAATGTGTCCTGACACAGTGGATGCGAACTACTGTGCAACCAGCTAGTCTACTTTCCCCACTATTTACATTCATCTGCGAAGCAGATGAGGCACCGTCTGTGGATCTGAAGATCGTGGGTTCAAAACCTGAAGAGAACCCACATGGGGGTGGGGAGGAAAAACACCACCACCCATGTGAAAAGACTTTTAGTAAGGACCTTGGAGCAATTATTGGAATGATTTCATGTTGCAGAAGATTGAGTTTAGCAATGACCCTGGATTTTTGCATGAATATAGATTTTATTGTTGCATGTCTAGAATGGGAAGATTTTGCAGGAGTGTGTTGTCAGGAAGACCCTGACTACATAAAAGGTCAGAACCTCAATAATCAACACATTTCCACACAATAAGCCTCATTCTCAAAGATGTGGCATCAGTACTTATTTGGGGGCAGCCTCATTAGTGACTGGAAAGAGCAGCGAGAGTTTAAAAATGAGATGACAGATCCAAAAGATTTATTTTTCTAGTCTCATGGTATCTGCAGTCTCACTCACAATTCCTGAACATTTGGGGTTGGCACTGCTACCGTCAGGCTGAAGATACTTATTTTAAAAGTGATTACTGGTTCATTTTTCTGGTACTTAAAATGGAATAGGCTCAAAATTTCAATCTTCAGTAACATACATATACTCTGGCAAGACAAGCCAAAACATTGACAAGAGGCAACTTAATTCCTTCACAACTCTCCTGAAACCTTCAAAATTAAAGACTTGAAAAAGCTCCTTCAACACAATGGTACAAAAAGAGCAGATCCATTCAGTCAGGTGTTACTTTTTTTCTCCACCACTTTTCCATCTGTCCATACTGCCAGTTAAACAAACAAACAATGCACTGTTCATACTGAAGTGGGATATCCATAAGCACAGCCAAGTTTCAAACCCCTTAAATTGAAAAAGGTTAAGGCTGAAGGAGCAGCTATGATGTAAAATGTGATGTCAACATTAGAGACACTTCTTGAGCTAAGAAAAAAATTACACAAAAACCTCTCTGCACATTTGACTGATGAAAGCTGCCCAGTAGTGTTGAAGTGCACAGCTTCTAGCCTTTTATGTTTTAGAAGTATGCTATTTTAATTTAAGTGTGTGTGCTATTCAGCTGGATACAAATGTTTAATTATTGTAATTGTATGCACACATACTTTATCACTGTTTTTTCTAATGAGGTTGCCAGTGTGATAGGAGGTTGGCATTTTATTCACTGCTTAATTTCCGTTTTTTTAATGCTTACTGTAACAGCTTGCTGAAGGAGTCCTGAAGTGAGATTCTGATAAACAACAAAGGAAGTGGCACAGAACCACAGATCCCAATGGGCATTACAGCATTACATATACCCGAAAAGGTCTTGCCTGGAGCAGCTAACTGTGGGAGCGTAGAGATGGATGGAATACAAGAAGGGCATCCCAGGGTGACCTATCGGTCCATGAACAGATACACATTTAGTTACTCTCCTGACACTTCCTCCTATGTAGGAAGATGTCTCTTTTGGAACCATCTCAGATCAATTCAAAATCATATTTCAGTTTGCTTTCCAGAGTATTCCAGAGGCTGTCTGATGCACATTAAACAGACTGAACTTACAAGAGCAACTGCCAATGCTATTTGCCTCACACCAACCACCACTCAGCAATTGCTTAAAGCAGGGGTCTCAAACTCAAATCACCACAAGGGCCACATGAGGGACTAGTACATTCGCTCGAGGGCCGCATCACTGAAAACTTTTCATACAACGATATTGCAAAGATTGGCAATAGTGTTGTTGCAGGCTGTAGGAACTAGCTTTAGGGGCCACATGTGGCCCATGGGCCGCATGTTTGAGATCCCTGGTTTAGAGGGTCAAGATGCCGGCTATTCTTTTAGGAGCCAGGCGCTACATACAGAACTAAGGGAAACTACACTGGCAGACAACTATATAGTGCTGTAAAGACTGTAGCATCAAATTATGCAGGAACGGTAATAAATAATCACCTAGCTATGACACAGCACTTTTCATCCATAGATCTGAAAGAATTTTACAAACAAAATGAATATCACAAACATGTTAATCTAAGCTTTTCATTTACTGAGCAACAATTGCAGCCCTTCCTCCAAATTAAAAAAGTGACCATCTAAAATGGGATTTTTGACTGACCTTACAGGAGAGCCTCACTGTGAATGGAGGGGGTGAGGGGAATGTGTTAAAATTTACAAATTGGGTTCTGAACCTGCAATGACTTTATGCAGGTGCTCAAATGGACCTACTCGATTTGTTATTCCAGGACTACTGCCAGTATGTAGAACTAAGCACACATTTAAGTCTTTATAAGACCGGGGCTTGATCTTGCTCTCACTGACTCTGTAATGCAGGATTACAGTTTTAGCAAGTAAACATAAAATTAAGACAAGGAAACCATATGGCACAATGCATTCTCTTCATACTGACAAGAACAATATTTGTTAATATTTTAAGTTGTTCTCCAATGAAATCTGTGTGTGTGTATAACTATTAAAACCATGTTCTGTGTTAAATCTTAGAGAAGTGCAATAAGTGAACTAAGATTTTGTTTCATTTTTGTGTGTGTTACTGGATTTTCTGCTGAGTAAGATGAGAATTGGCAAGGTTCTACTGTAATGGATGCAGTAATGTAAAACTAGAATTACCACCAAAATAAGACACACAAAAGTTAATTTAGAATGCTATTACCTGATTAGCCCATTGTGTAATGAAGTAACAAAGATGGCTGCTCTATATAAACAATTTTATTAATATGTAGTGATAGTGAAAATGTTAGTTCTCTTCATTGCCCTATAAACTGCACCACTGTAAAATAAGAGGGAAAGTTAATTAGCACTTCAACAGTAAGCAGCTTCTCAGGTAACTGTGAGAGAATTTTCTATAAACATTTTATTAACGAATCTTTACTTATTAAGGGAAAGAGAAATCCTAGAGAGCTTTTTTAAAGCATTTCACAAAACAACCAAAATATGATCTGAAATGGTCTTTGAACACTATTAACATAGATACTGTACATCTACCATTTGACATTTTTGTAGCTCAGTCATTTATTTGTATACTCAAATTATTTCAATGATAAATTCTCAAAATAACATGTACACTACATTCCCTTCTCAATATGCAAATTAACAAGAGTTCTCCTTGTAAATGGACTTGGGAATCCAAGTGTAAATATTTAAAACATCATACCACACAAAGTCTAAAACTTTCCTTTTCTTCTATCAGACTAAAAGTAGAGCAAAGAATTTCTGAATCTGTAAACAGGACAGTATTAAGCATAGACAAAGCCACCTAAGCCAAAACAGAAGCATCAGACTAAGCTTTTCTAACCAGCTCATGTTTAGTACCTCAGACCCATGTAAACAGAATCTTTCAGAATTCAAACAAACAACAGTGCCTCAGAAAACTTGGCAATTCACAAAGAAACCCCTCTAGAGAGAATGGACCCTCTCTCGATCCTACTCTTGAATCAGTTTGTTAACTGTCAGGGATTTCTGTAGGCATAAAATAACAGCCAAAGAGGAAGGCTTGGAAACAGTCTACTAAAGTTTGACCAAAGTTCCTCGTGAATGGTTGATCTGATACCCTAGATACAGAGCTACAGGATGTATGCCCTGAAAAGCCCCAAGTCATTCCCTACAATAGTCATTAAAAGCTACCTATTGCTCTGCCATTGATCAACTGCCATTTATAGAACATGGTCAGAAACGTCTCCAAAATGACCACTCTGATAGGAAGCCTTTGATAGTGCAACCCAACTGCTCTACTGTACTTGTTGTGTACACAACCTGCTTTTAACCCAAAGGTCTCAAACTCAAATCACCACGAGGGCTGCATGAGGATTAGTACATTAGGCCGAGGGCCGCACCACTGAAACTTTTCCATACAATGATATTGCAAATATTAGTAACAATTGTGTCATTGTGGGCCATAGGAAATATATTTAGGGGCTGCATGCAGCTTGCGGGCCGTGTGTTTGAGACCCGTTTCAACCCCTCCCAAAAGAAAGCACAATGTCACTTAGTGTCCAGTAAACAAGAAGAATGTCACATTCTGGCAAATGCTCTCTCATATACCTCTCTCAGGCTTAACACTGTGGGCAAATGGTGTATGCAGGAGGTGCAGTGAATGTAGATTTATAAGCTGTTCCAGTACCTTCCTGAAGTCACCTGAAGCATAAGACTTCCTCAGCAACAGAAATGAGTTGGTTATCAACCACCATCAGCTCATTCAAGGCAAAAAATCCATTGTGTACCTATGGAGAATCTATTTTTCAGGGAAGGAACACTCACCCATGATTTTCCAATCCTTGTTGGCATTCCAATTCTTTAAGACATGGTGCTTCAGAGTTAGTTCTTTGAAAGTTATCTTAGTCATCTGCAGAGTGTTGTGTAGCCAAAATGGGGTTTCAATGAGAGAGCTAGCTTTGCACATTTTCCAGTCATCTTCTGGTGGATTAGAGAATCAGATGGAGAGAGTGATATACTCTCAGTTTATCATTACCTACATCCCAGAGAAAGTGAAAATAAAGTGCCTTACTGCTAAAAGTTTCCAATTTGAATGTTTTTCAATGTTGAGTGACTAGCAATTACAGGACTAGACTCGTAAGGCTGGCTTTGTAGATGTGGGGAGAGTGGTGAACATGATACATCTTGACTTTTGCAAAGTCTCTTGCAGTATTCTTGCCAGCAAGTTAAACAAATATGGGTTGAATGAATGGACTATAAGGTTGTTAGAAATCTTGGCAAGATCATCAGGCTCAATGGGCAGCGTCAATGCTTCAATGCCTAGTTGGCGTCCAGTAACAAGCAGTCCTAGGGACAGTCTTGCTCAGCATCTTCACTGGTGTGGAGCATGGAATGGATTGCACCCTCAGCAAATTTATACTAAGATGAGGGAATTGATTCATATACTGGATGGTAGGGATAGGGTACAGAGTAACCTTGTCAAATTGGAGGATTGTAACAAAACAAAATCTGATGAGCTTCAACAAGGACAAGTGCCGAGTCTTGCACTGCTACTGAGTGGGGACCAACTGGCTAAGCAGCAGTTCTACAGAAAAGGACCTGGAGGTTACAGTGGATAAGCAGATGGATATAAGTCAACAGTGTGCCTTACTGCTAAGAAGACTAACGGCCTATTGGACTGCACTAGGAGCAGCATTGCCAGCAGATCAACTGAAGTAATTATTCCTCTACTTGGCACTGGTAAGGGCACATTTGGAGTAGTGTCCAGTTTTGAGAACCGCACTAAAGGAAGAATGTGGAAAACTGGAGAGGGTCCAGTGCAGGACAACGATAATTATTAGGGGGCTGGGGCACGTCTTACAAGAAGAGGCTGAGGGCACTGGGCTTATTTAGGCTGACGAAGAGAAGAGTGAGGGGGGAAATGACAGCAAGCCTCAACTACCTGAGGGAGGGTTCCAGACAGGAAGGCACTAGATTATTCTGAGTCAGGGGTCTCAGATACATGACCCGTGGGCCGCATGCAGCCCCTGAAGTTATTTCCTGCAGCCCGCAACAACACTATTACCACCAATATTTGCAATATCTTTGTATGAAAAGGTTTCAGTGGTGCGGCCCTCGGGCTAATGTACTAGTCCTCATGCAGCCCTATACTAGTCCTCATGTGGCCCTTGTGGTCATTTGAGTTTGAGACCCCCATTCTGAGTGGCAACAGATGACAGAACAAGGAGTAATGGTCTCAAGTTGCAGTGCGGAAGGTTTACGTTGGATATCAGAAAAAGCTTTTTCACTAGGAGGGTGGTGAAGCACTGTAATGGGTTACTAGGGAGCTGGTGGAATCTCCATCCTTAGAGAATTTTAAGGCTTGGCTTGATAAAGCCCTGGCTGGGATGACTGAGTTGGACTTGGTCCTACTTTGAGCAGTAGGCTGGACTAGATCAGTGTTTCTCAGCATTTAGCAGACCAGGGAACATCAAAAGGTATTAATTACTTTACAAGGAAAATGTGAGGAAAACTCCCTCCAAAAAGCCGATATATACTGGCTATAGTGTTCATAGTATCTGTGTACTATGCATTCCTGCAAAAACAATTCAGGAAATGGAATTCAATACAATTTTATGAATATAACATGCATTTATTTCTAAAAATAAATGCCCAAAGTTTGAAAACCACTGCTCTAGCTTATTCATGTGCTATAAGGTCACATCACATCAATAACTTGGGTTAAAAATAAACAAGATTGAGGAACTCACTGATGAACAAACATGCTCCACAGTGTGACTAATGCAGATATGTTCTCATTTTTTTAAATTCTGGAACAAGAAACATGTCTAAAACAATGCATAAAATCAACTAACATATATGATAGCAATTTCAGGAATACAAAGAGAGAGGCACAAGCTGTTCACAAGGACATTGCTCCAGTACAAATCCCATGACTGTAAAATCTTGGTTTTTAATGTCAGTGAGTTCAGTTTTCATTTTGCTTTAAAACCTCTTCTGCAGCATTTGAAATTAGCACTCTGCTACTAGATAAAAACCAGAATGTGAAAGTGACAGTGCCTGATAGTTTTTCATCTTGCCAGCTGACAGATGTGGAAAAAAGAAAAGTGAAGAGTTAATTTAATTTAATCAATTCTTTCTGCCTTAATAATATACAATATTAACAGGACATAGGCAATAATGCCTTTTAGAATTATTATTTTTAACCTGACGGTATTATGGTTCATTACCCACACTAATGAGTGCTCTCAGAATCACTTGTGATATACAGACATGTTCATTACTGGCCTCTCACATGAGTCAGATCACAATCAACCAGGGTACTTACAACAGTGTCCCACCTACTGAGTACTTCCAGGGTTTTTCTGACATTTTCTTTTTTGGACTGGATTTTCTTCTTATTCCTTCTTTCTTTTTAGCCTGTAGGTATTTTTTTCTATTCTTGTTACGCCTTCCAAAACATCTGCAGCAAGGCTTACCACAGAAGCATTTAAAAGAAGAATTCCCTCTTACCACTCATCCCCATCTCCTTGTTTGTGGCTTCAAGGCAACCACTTTTATTTTTTATAAATGCACTCTTTTCACCACTATGACACTGAAGACAAGGCTGATTGGCAGTTGATTTGGTTTTCTTTTCACTAAGGATTTCATTGTGATTTGCTTTTTAGGTGATGAGCAGATACATTCTTTCCCTATCAGTCCTTTCCACAGTCTTTCCGCTGTACCTGCTTTAGAAACAATTAAATCAGCAAAACAGATATCATTCCAGTTATTCGTCATATAATACCGTCTTGCTAAAGATGAATTTTCTTTTCAGTAATACTCTCCAAACTAAATCAGACACATGACTAAAAAATTAGGCTTGATTTCAACTCTGAGAACACCATGCTACGAATGTGGAAGTGGGGAGCTAAATTTATGGAAGCTGATGAGAAGATTGTGCTGGCAAGAGGGGGCAGCGGGAAGGGGTTACGTTGGTCCCTTTGGAAGGGCAGTGTGTGCCTGAGCAGACACAAGGAGCTTTGTGGATCAGCAGGCTCCTGGGGCTCACTTGATGACGCTGCCCAGCCCAGAGACAGCTGGGGCGTTGTTCAAAGACCTGCATCCCTGACCAAGAGAGGGGATCCAAGAGGCTTTTCTGGGTTCTCCATGACATCTTTGAGTCTCTCTCTGTATACAAAGATGAGAGTAGACCAACTGAGGTACTAATCATCAGTGGTAAAAAGCTGAGAAAAACTTTAAGGTTGTAAATACTGAGATTGAATTATTCCCATACCTATTGTCACTGAGGATCACTATTTTTTTCTTCTGTTTACAATTTACCTTCCTTTAAGCATACACTACATGTATGTCATACCTTTAAAACCATCCTTGATTTTGCGAATTACTTCTATTTTAGCTACAGATTACAACTACTTTCCCAGCATCAAACAACAACAGGTAAAATAATGAATGAGAAAACAACAGAAAAGGGAAAATTCCACTAGTAATACAGATTCTGCAGGTCAAATTGGGCACACAGTTACCCTGGTGACACTCCCACTGTCTGTAAATTATACCTCCACAAATCCCTGCACAATCCCACTGTTTTCTGTCAAGAGGCACAGATGTATGGAACGTTGTAACCAGGGCTGCCCTCAGCGGCCCTGTCTCCTGCGCCTTCTAGCCTTGTTGGGGGCAGGGTGGAGCTTGAGAGTGGCACCCCGACAATCCCCCAGCACGAGAAGGCAAACACCCAGTGGAAATAGTTCAAGGCCTTCAACCCCAGCAGGGGTAAGGCGAGTCACCCGGTAGACCGGACGGCAGCAGGGAGGGAAGGGGAACGCAGACCCACCCGCTCCACTGCGTTCCAGCCTGGGGCCCTAATAGTGGCAAGCACAGGGTGCCACTATGTCAGCAGGGCTCCTGCTGAAATGCTCTGACTCACCAAACTGCCCCTGGGCTACTTCCTTCCCGCTTCCTCTCACGATACCTGGGGTATGTAGTCCTGGTTGTCCTCCAGGTAGGTTCCCCAGGGCACTCCAGTCAAGCCCTCACTATCTTCGGGTGGCAAAGCAGGTAATTCTGCTTCATCTGCCAGGGGGAGTTCCTCCAGATCACATAGGTCCGGGGTAGCCGGCTCGCTGCCCTTGTCAGCAGAGGGAAGCTCATCTAGGTCCTCGTAGGCATCAGGCTAATTCCCTGGCCCCAGGCTCTCTGCTGAGGGAAGCTCGTCCAGGTTTTCCCCTGGGGGAGTTCTCTCTAGGGGCGCAGCCAGCCAGGGTTCCTCCCCTTGTGATTTCACGGGGAGGGGGATCTTGCTGTCAGTCAGGCCTCTGTGGCTCCCAGGGAGGGAGGGCTGCCCATGGCAGCAGCCATCTCCCTCTCTGCTTCCCCCATGGTTGACTGGTCTAGCCCCTTATATAGTCCTCGGCCATCACTTTGGTTCTGGTCTGGGCTCTTATGCAAGGCCTCTTTAGGCCAGTATGGGAGTAGGTAACTCTCTACTACAAATGTAAAAAAGTCTTGTTAGGTGCACAAGAAAGAAAAGAATCCATCTTTCCTGCTCTGTGTATGGCATAGCTATCTGTGCTAACAGGAGAATTACAAAATTTATCCTGCCAAGTTCCAAAGGGGGAGCTGTGTTAATCTAGTTGAGCAAAAGAAACAAGGAGTCCTGTGGCACTTAAAGACTAACAAATTTATTTATTGCATGAGCTTTCCTGAGAGAAAATCCCACTTCCTTAGACGCTTTGAAGATGGGGGAACTTACAGAAAGTAAGTAAGTTTGTTCCCCCATCTTCAAAGCGTCTTACAAAGTGGGATTTTCTCCCACAAAAGCTCATGAAATAAATAAATTTGTTAGTCTTTAAGTGCCAAAGGACTCTTTGTTTCTTTTACAGTTTATCCTGTTTTGTCACTGTTATTCTCAACATTCTCAGAAACAGTGGCACGCACAGAAATACAAATTTTTACAATCTTTAGGGGGTGCACTTTGTGCCCCCTGCACCCTACATCACAGCCCCACAACCTCTCCCCCTTCCCCAACAGCTGGTAGAACTTGCTCTCCCCCTGCACCCCTGGGTCCAAAAGAGCCATGATCTCCTGCTCCAGCCCAGGACAGGAGAAGTTCACTCTTGTCCCACCCAGGAGAGTTCTCTGCCCCCACCAATTTGGGGGTAGGTGGGGTTGTGCCCCTGCTTGTCTCTCCTGCAAACCCATGTCAGTGCACAGGAAGCATTACTGCATAAGGCAGTGCCACATTTAAAGTTACTTTTCAGAGCAGAGCCATATTTCAAATGCATACACTTATTAAATAGTTTTCAAAAAAAAACATCTGCAAAATACAAAACTACACATAGGATCCGACATCACTAACATAGACTTTTTATTTAATCATTAAAATACCCATCATGTGTCATTCTGCTTTGTGTAGCTCACTCGTCACATTTTGTTCAAAACTATCTAAAAACAGAGAACATTATGGGTTTCCGTTTCTCTATTCTATAATATTTAAAAAGTTCTTAAAATCATTCTTATTAGAAAATGTTGTGTAAAGAACCTAACATTGTAATTTACCCATACTTGGAGTTATAATGGCATAATAATGAATGATGTGGTTTATGCTGCCTTGATAAAGATCCCCATGTTTGGAAGTATGGTACAGCATCTCATCTCACAAACCTGAGAGAAACAAACGGATGCCAAAGAGCTAAGGAGTTTTGTGTATTTGAGAAAGAATGGGTGAAAGAAAGGGATTTATTACTTTTTGCCTATCTACTGTGGAGATGCATTGGAACTGAAAGGAAAAACACATTGTTTCCATGCAGCAAAGACAAGTTCATGCAAAGTCAGCAGGCTGGCAGAGGAAGAGACATTAGCTCAATCTGCAGAACAAATAACATTCAGTTATTCATTTTACAGCCCTATTAGAGATAAAGTCATGCCTAACAAATGAAACCACATAGCCCATTCATGAACCCAGTTCTCTCACCACTTGTACAGTGGTCAGTATTAAAGTGCTCATTTGCATCTTGAAAGAAAGATTCAGCCCTGTGATTAATCCCCTACCATGGGCATTGCTGGTATTGGGCACGGGAAGCACAAACACCAGTGCTGCACATTCCCCCCAGACCTTTGGATCAGAGCTGGATGTGGGGAGCTCAGGACAGCCCTAGGGCTTGGCTGCGGGCAGCAGCAGCATCTTTCTGGTCCTGACAACAGCAGGGAATCTTGGGTTGGGCAACTGCAGGAGGCCAAATCAGGTTCCAACCCTGGCTGGGGACCCACAGCTGGGCTGCCAGTGGGATTTTCTCCCACAAAACCTCATGCGAAAAATAAATCTGTTAGTCTTTCAGTGCCACATGACTCCTTGCTTTTTTTTTTTTTTTTTTGCGCGCTGAACTAGACCAACACGGCTATCCCTTTGGAAACTGACAGATCTTTCCAGACCCAACCCCAGCCAGGGACTCAGTACTAGGTCAGCTGCAGAATCCAGTCCCAACCCTGAATGGGGACCCAGGGCCAGATCACACCTTCTGGTCAGATCGAGCGGGGGGCAGGGGGCCAGCATGGCAAGGGGAGGGCCCGGCCCCCAAGCTCCAAGTCTAGGTCCCAAGCCTTTTTTCAGGATAGTGGCACCCCTGTTCCCTACATATTTAAAAGGGAAATACCCTAGCAACTGGCAATATGTCTGAAATAAGAAGAATTCTGTGGTTCAAATCAAGAAAGCATACCAGACTAAGTATTTCTTGTAGTACACACCCCCTTTGTTTCTATTTTTTTTATGTATGTGCAACATAAGCAGAATAAGACACCAAGTGGAGTAGCTAAAAGTTATCATCAGGAGTATGGTATGATTTATTAGCTAATCAGATTTCCCGAAACAAGCAGTAATAAAAACTTTATACCACATCACTGCACTTTTTCTGATTGCCAATTAGTTCATCAGCTTTGTGCTATATAGCATCAATGGGTACATCTAGTTTTGAAAGTCTAGATAATTCCTAAGAGGTTACATGGGGTCACGAGATAAGGGTCACACCACACATATTCCCACGTTTCAGAAATTCTGTTCAGGGAGGTTCTGTGCCTATACTCCTACATGCACTGTTAATGAGTGGAAGCAACAGAGCAGCAGAATAAAAAGTATGCAGTCCTGCTCCGCAGCTCCTATTACAGGACACACACACTCAGAAGGACTTGACATATCCCTGAAGGTCTGACAGACTAAAAGTAATTTGGATCACATCAGTTTCACTGGGTTCCTGCAGCTTTCAGCAAACACTGAATGCCAGTGCCACAAGCAAACCAGAACAGAAGCATGTCTCCCTGCTAGCACCTTTTTTCCCCAATTTAAAGAAAAATTTACACATGAAGTCTTCATTAAATGAGATTCAACAATAAAAAAACAACCTGTCTCTAAAACAGGCAGCCAGTTGGAAGGAAAGAACGTTAGTTTTCAACATAAAAAGACTCCCCATACTGCACAACAGGCAAAACGCTGTCAAGCCTTCCATTCATAAATCAAGCCTGGCAAAAAGTTTCCTGCTAAAAATAAGGTCTGCTAGACAGACAACTATCATATTCATTCCTGCCTGGAAAATGCAGCCTAATTACTAATTTATTAATTCAGTTAACCACACAGGCTCAGCAGCTGAATGCCTATTAATTCAAACATGAAAAAGCAGCATCACTGATTTGTCAGCTTTAGCAAACTTGAGGAAATACTGCCAGAGGGCAAAAAGAGTTAGCAGAGCTGCCATAGAGACATAGCAGGCTGACATTCTTAGACTGCGTGGCACTCAAACTTTTCATAGTACAAGCTTATTCCAGATTAATTTTTATTTCAGCACAGCCACCTGGTGCAGGCTAGGAAGTTTCGCCCTGTCAAATCATTTGTGGATTTCATCTTTGTCAGATTTTAATATACATCAGACCTTGAACATTGCAATGGTCACAGGCCTTTCCATACAGGAGTGTTTGAGAAGATGAATTCCATTAATGTGTGTGAGGCATTCCCAATATGGTGGGAATGAGCACCATGGAAACTAAACTAAAAAAGCTGACAAAAACTTACAGTAGATTGCCTCAGAGTTGTTTAAAAATTAAATTCCAAAGTGACAGCTGTGTTAGTCTACCTCAGCAAAAGACGGAAGGAGTCCTTTGGCACTTAAAGACTAACAAATCTATTTATCACATGAGCTTTTGTGGGAGAAAATGAAGTGGGATTTTCTCCTACGAAAGGTCATGCGATAAATAAATCTTCTCATCTTTAAGCGCCACTGGAATCCCTGCTGCTTTTAAAAATGAAGCTGGTCCTTCCCTTTAAATAACTGTTCTGCTATATGTCAGATTGACTTACACTCACAACTCTTAAGGAAGAGAGAATTCAGTTAACTGTGTCAACTCAAGATTTAAAGGCAAGGTACAGAATACCCTGACATTCTAGAAGCAGTACAGTCATAAAAAAGGGCTCCTAAGGAAATAAAAACTTGCATTTTATGAACAAATGAAAAGCTAAACTATGATAGAAGAGTTGGAGAGAGGAAGGCGTAGCCATCTCTTTCAGTGGGTTTATGTATGAAGACAATTTCCGTTTTCTCATTTTTTTTCTTAATGCTTCAATTCTTGCTGCTTTTCTATATCAGTAACTCCTACAGCACTAACCCTCTACTTGAAAAACTGGGCAGCAGCTGTGCATGGGACCATTCTAAACACGGTTTCACAGAATGCTCCAATTCTTACAGGGAGGGAATCTAACAAAGCAGTCATCACTGCAAGGAGAAACAATGAGTCCTGGGGCACCTTATATACCAGGCATGGCCGAACTGTGGCTCGGGAGCCACATGTGGCTCTTGAATGAAAAATTGTGCCTCCCGGAATAAGGTCAGCAAATCAATGTGAGAAAGCTGCCCCAGCCTAGGAGTCCAGGAGGGGGATGGGGACGGTGGAGAGAAGTACGGCATGGTTAGATTTTAAAAAACTCACCAGTAAGCCTGCAGTATCTTACATGGAGCAGCAGCTCAGTTTTTACTGTATAGGCCTAATTTTCATGGTAACAAATAATTATTAGAATCTGACATTAGTAGGATCAATGTTTGTCTTCTTTTTACAATAAAATTAAAGCGTGCAATGAACTTTAAACTGAGTAATTTTGGAATAGGTAAGAGTATATGGCTATATGCCTCAGTGCAGCTCTCGAAGGTCTAATAATCAACTTGTGCGGCTCTTGAGTTCCATCAGTTTGGCCACCCCTGCTATACACAGACTAACAAGGCTACCCTTCTAGAAATCGCAAGGACAGGTTACAAGATGGTTGAAATATGACAAAAATAAAAGCTATTTCAAATTCAAGAGAAGGGAAGAAGGACCTTAAAACCACAGTTCAGGCTGAAAGAATCATGGGAAGGGCTAAGAGAACATTAATAGAAATGGGGGGGAGGCCCTGAAATTCTACAACCAACACTTGTTCATTTATGTTTCCAAAATACAATATTCAGTGTACTGCAGACGCCAGCAGCAGCTGCTCCACTACCTCCTATATATTTAATCACTGTTTGCTTAGGTTTTTTTAACTGACACTGTGATAGACTGTGTTTATTCACTGCCTAGTCATAAAGAAACTGCTTTTTAAAAAGTCATGCAATCTATGATGTTTTATTAGTTATACCTGAAGATTTGATGGTTCTACTCAGTACTTCTGTTACTTTGCAGACAGCTGGTAGAAAGACTGGAATCCAGTATATATTATATTATATTATACAATACAATACAATACGTTGACCTTGGTAAATTTGTTTTCTATTGACTTACCCCCTTTGGGAATAGTATCCCACCTCCCCAAAAAAGGGGTTACGGGTAAATGAATTTTAACTTTTTATTGTGTGAATGGTAATTGTTGCCTTGGTCACATAAGGATTTAAAATATACTGGTCAAGCAAGTAAAAATCTATCATTGTTGTAGCTGAAGAACAACTTCCCCAGAAGATTCCTCAGAGGATTGAGTGACTATTCAGTATTCATTCTCAACACAGATGAATCCTTAACTGCTGACAGGAAATATTTTAAACTAGATTTAAAGAAAATAATGAATTTGGTTCAGTATACCAAACAAGCAAATCAAAACGGAAGTGGTTAGGGGTGAAACACAAAGATTTAGAGGCCTACCCATTTTGCCTGGAAGGCAAACTGTTTATTCAGAAGCAACTCAACACCTACAGGAAAGATAAAAGGATACTTGATATCATTTCATGCAGTGGGAACAAACAGACAAAAAAATCTCACAGCTAATTCCTTTTATTCAGCTTTTAGAACAAAAATTAACTCGGGTCCTGCTGCAAGGAACTGTACAGCCAGTTTTTTGCATTTATCACCACCATCACCTCACACACACAACAACATGGCTTCCAACAGTAAACTTCACAGAAAAATTAACAACAACGTTTATATTTAGAAGTCTTGTTTGTATTTTGCTTAGAAGACTCATTGGGAAATGTTCCTGATCACACAATGAAGGCCCAATTCTGCTGTCACTGAAGTCATTAGGAATTTTGCCACACACTTCAGTGGAAGCAGTACTGTGCATTTAGCATGCACTCACATTGCAAAAAGAACACTTATTCAAATTTGCCTTGGGCATCATGCAACCTTAAAGAAAAAGTCTCCTGTCTGGAACATTTGTCATCATGTCATATAAGAAAGCAGCAAATAAAACTGGCAACTTTTCCCCTAAAACTGAAAATGCCAATATCAGCCAACCAGCATGTCAAAAGTTAAGTTTTCAATTAAAAAACTAAACTAAACAAAAATAAAAAGCCACGCAATCCTACAGAAAGAGGGCAGCCCAAAGATTAGATCGTCACAGGGGACTTGGCTTCACCTTTTGCTAGTGGCCAGGAATTCTCTCCACTTCCTGAGCCAATTTTTACCAAACATTTGCTGCCTCCTGACTCTGTTTCCTCTTTTTTTATCTTGGAACTGTCCTCTTGAGCCTTGCTCAACTGCTCCAAGCTATCTCTAAACTCCCAACAGGTGAAGAGGGAGCAGGATTCATACTATAGGTTCGTTATTACTATACTGGAATACTGGAACTTCTTCCCTGACCAATGTTTTAGCTGTTTTAAACAGACTGGTACCCCCTCCCTATTCTTTCTGGCTTCTGAGATGGCAATTTTCTCTTTCATCTTAATAGGTATTTATTTGCTGTGGGAACAGCACATCACCTAGCTCCCTATACAAAGGGATATCAAATCATATCAAATCATATGGCTGGAAGGGACCTCGTGAGATCATCGAGTCCAACCCCCTGGGAATTGAACCCAGGACCTTCTGCATCTTAAGCAGATATGAATGGTCTTTACTTATCAAAACCATTTAATCTACAAACAGTGGTGCAGCATTGTAAGGAATGTATGAATGGTCTATTTTTGAAACTAAAACCAAAGATTAACGTGAACAGCAATACACACCTAGTGTCTCAGGGCACCAACTCTTTCCTCATAACTGCAATACCAGAAGAAACCATTTCAAAGAGTCCCATGTAGGCTAACCCAGCAGACAAGGGTGTATATAGCTTACAATTCTAAAAAACAAAATTGTACATTGTATAACTTTACATGTAAAGCACACCCTCATTTCCTGAGGCCATAAAGAATAAACAAAAATTTGTGAGTGTAGGCTTCTATCTGCTGGGCTTTATTCAAGTTCTGTTCACGAAACTGAAATTTTCCAAGAATATTCCATCAGCTGATCAGTTAACTGAAGTTTGCAGTTTCCTGCAATCGACCATGAACAGTTTATGATGCTACTATCCAAAGACTGGCCTTGAGAATTTGCTCCACCACAAACTGAGATATTAAAAATCCAAGAGAAAAAAAAGCAATTCCCATACAGCATTCAGGGTCTGAGAGCAAAACTTTCATAGGAAGACTGTAATGTTTCCTTTCAGAGATGCTTTGGGATTCCCAACAGGGCAAGATTCCTGGACAACCCTTATCCCTCTTGGCTGATAAAAAGGATTAGTAGTCACCTACATTATCTTTAACTACTGCATATCATTTGCAGCTTTTGTCTTTATGCATCTGTCCTGCAGTTTTCAATTTATGGTACTACAAACAAACATCAATTTTCTTCTGTACCTTAAAAAAACTTCCTTCTTCAAGCTGTGAGTAAGCTCAGTGGTTAATGGGATGTTGTGGTTATCCACACAGTAGTAATCAGGTCAGAAAATATGATGCAACTGTCTGTGTAATTCTGTTTTCCAGACACAGAACTAGGCCATACTGAATTCTAAGAAAGTCTGTGAATGCTAATATGCTGTAAATATTACTACTATTCAACAGCTATGCCTGATGGAAAAGACATTTCATTGGGCACTCCCCTTCATCCTTAGGAACTTGGAAATTCTCATGCAATTGTTTTTAAGTACTAAAAAAAAAATAAATAATTTATAAACATGTGATGTTCATCACCAAACATACAGATTTTTGAAGCAAACATTGACAATTTGATCAAAAGTTATAATAAAACAAAACAGCAAAGCTGCAACAAACATATATTTACATCATACTTAACAAACTCATTTAAAAAATATGGACCAGACCCTACAACCACACCTTCGCTTATCAATTATCTTCTAAAACTCATGGAGGAAAGATGGGGTCTCAGAGGACTGGAAAAGGGCAAATACAGTACCCATCTGCAAAGAGGAGAAAAAAAGATAATCTGGATCTGACAGTCAGAGTAGAGACACTGCAAATGAACAAAGAAGAAGTCCTGTGGCACTTTGCGACTAACAAATTTATTTATTGCATGAGCTTTCATGAGAGAAAATCCCACTTCTTCAGACGCTTTGAAGATAGAGGAACTTGTAGAACAGGAGGAAATAAATGCATGGAAATATAAGTCATAGGATCAGGTCACACTGTAACAGCAAATCAAAGCTACTGTTAAGAGTCAAACACAAAGGAACACAGCTCCCCCAAGGGAACAGCAAAAGTTTTAAGGCCCAAAACAAGCACCCCACGTGACTGTGCCTTGCATTACAGCACTTTCAAAATATATCAAGTAAGGTCTTCTGTAAAAGGTGGTAACGACTTTCATTAAAGCGACCAGAAAAAAAAGGTGCATCCCCTATTCTAGACTTAAAATTTAGTGGTTTGTTATGGTGGGGAGAGAAAGTAGGGTAAATACTAAATCCATAAGTGGCTTATCTACACACATTTTCAGGTGAAGTGGGAGAGAGGCTTCCAGCTCATGTAGGGCTCACACTAAGCTCAGCCTCACATCAACAAGTGGAAAGATATTACATACGAAGTACAGTCTAATTAATGGTTGTGCCAGCCTTAAACTTCTTTGGCTTTCTTTGACTTGTTTCAGAACCTAATGTAATTCTTTGGTATATATTTGCTAGCATTAACAAGTATATTTGCTATGAGGCTAGCGATTAGTGACAACTTTCGCTTTGCATTTTTTATTTAAAATGTACCCACTTCATATTTTGATGTTAGGAAAGTCTAATAACTGAAAAATCAGACATACTAGGACTGAATACACACTTTCTGTTCAAGAGACCCCTTATTAACTGCATTTCTTTATCCCTCCCTATAAGGCTGAAAACAGCACTAATCGGATGCATATAAATTTCCGTGACATTTCAGAAGCTCTAGCAATTAAGCATATTTTAAATCAGTGACTCCCAACCTGTGTTCTGGGGGCCAAAAGTGGCCCTTGACTCCCCTCCTACTGGCTGCAGAATTGAGTCACTGCCTAAGGATCCAGGCAAAGTGTGTTTCCGAGGGGCTAAAAGAAGGACGCAGGCTCCTTTCTGCAGCCAAGGGGATCAGAGATTAGCGCTCCCACCCTCCTTGGCTGTAGCAGGGAGCACTGCAAAGTGCTGTCCATAGGCGCTTGGGTCCTCGCTGCAGCCAGAGGGAGGCGAGCACTGATCTTCCATCCCCCCGGCTGCAGATGGGAGCCACTGCGTTAAGACCCAGATATACTGCGCAGAGCTGCAGGAGGTATGCAGTTTCCCTGCTACAGCCATGGAGACAGGAGATCACTGAGCAAGAAGGCAAACTGCGGGGGGAGGGGAGCACTGTGAGAGGCTGATGGCCCTTCAGGGCTGCAAAAATGTTGGGAACCAATGCAATGCTCCCTCTAATGTGATGGTGCAGCTGAGCAAATTATGGATGCAGGTGAGCAGGTTCCCTGACCTTTATTGGGCCTCTTCCCCTCTGACTTCTGGCTCCCCAAGCACATCCATAACTTGCTCAGCTGCATCTTCAACTTAGAGGGAACGTTGCTCATTACCATATTATGCCATCAAAAATGGGTAATGATTAATGAATGCAGCATTAAAACTGTGCAAAGTCATATGTTTTTTAAATTATTTTAAAATAAAAAATTATTAATATATTCTTTTACTGAAAACTGGATTTTTTCAGTAAAAGTTTTTCATGACCCTTTCATTAATGTTCATGAGATTAAAAAAAGTTAAACTAAATTTGCAAATATAAACTTCAAAAAGCACCTAAAAAACCAAAACCAAAAGGCAATTAACTTGCCTCTCCCTTTTCATTTTCTCCAGAAGCCCATTCTACAATTTCAAAAATTGTCCTAAATTGTTTCTAACAAGTTCAAATGTGCCCCTTCATTTGTTTTACTTAGCTGGTCCCTGTTAGTAATTTTATTCATGGTATACTTTATTTTTCTTCATTTTATTAGTTTTCACTATATTTTTTCCCCAATTTATCCCTGTTGAAGGGAGCAACAGACCATAAAAATCAAGGTATCCAACATAGGGCTTAAACCCATGACCCTAGGCTTCAGAACGGTGGGTTACTTACCAGTAACTGTCCTTCGAGATGGGCTGCTCAGATTCATTCAATAATAGGTGTATCTGTGTCACAGTGCACGATTGGTCGGAACCTTTTTGCCCTAGCCTGTCAGAAGAGGGCTGGCGGCCACCAGCCCCCGCACCACCCTGTGGCTACATATGCGGCTGCTGCCTGACCCCTCCCCAGTTCCTATAAGTCACCAACTCCGAGTTGTGGGGATGGTGGGAGGGGTGTGAATGAATCTGAGCAGCCCATCTTGAAGGACGACAGTTACTGGTAAGAAAGCCACCATTGCTCTTTGAGTGCTGCTCGAATACATTCGGTAATAGGTGACTACTAGCTATGCTGATGGATTGTTGGAGGAGTTGGATTCTTCCACCTTCAGCACAGCCTCTCCCCACCTTGGGTAGCTGCCCAACAAGTAAGGTCCTTGGAGGGTCTAAGGTATTGACCTAAGGACCATGGCCCAAGCAAGGGCGACCTGAGAAGGCAGGATCTAACCCAGTGGAGGATAGAAAGCCCAGTTTGCCCAAGCGCTACCTGATGTGCGAGGGGCAGAGCGGCCTAAGGTCACCCTACTATAAGGTGTCAGGCAAGACGCATTACAACTATGGCCGAGGAATGTGTCACCAAGCAAGGACCTGAGTAGGTGTTAATATTAATATACCAAGACCAGAAAGCTAGGTATTCTGGTGCTATCGTACGTCAGGTGCAACAGTTGTGAAAGAAATTAAAGTGAACCTGGAGCACTCAGTGTACCCACAGTAGAAGAGACGTTGCGAGGAGGGAGGAAGAGAAGAGTGGAGGAGAACCCACCTCTTTCCTAATCTAGTGGAGTAAAGCATGGAAGACACAAGGTAAGAGATGACTACCTCTTATGATGCAGAGTGTGAGCAGATACTCAAACCCACATCAGAAACAAATGCCTAGCCAGCGCTATAGCAAATTACACGAACTGGCCGTGGCAGAGGCCTCCTATGGCCTTGTAGGCATCCCTGAGGCCAATGTGGCCTTCTCGAAGGCGTCACGATGCTCCCATGTTGTGTGAGGGGGAGCTGTAAGCACCTTCAGCATTGCACTGACAATAGCAAATATTATTATTACTATTACTACTACTACTACTATCATCATCATTATTACTACCCCGGCCTAGTGGTTGGTAATTCACCCAGAACAAGGCCAAGGGAACTAGAGTACAAAAAGACTGCCGTAATCAAGGACAGAGTCCAAAAGATAGGCTCACGTCCTCTGAAAAGGGGCCGGAAAGCAGTCCCCACAGCCTATGGTCTCTATCTAGTCTTCGGAATCTGAGACCTTGCGTCACGCGAGGACCACAACAGTGCGGCCTTGACAACAGTGCGCCCACCCTAAGATGACTGAAGCCAGAGGTCCACCGAAGAGCGGGGGGATGAGGAAGATCTCGGGGACCTAGAAGATAAAGGAAGGGGAAAGTTTCCTTCTGGTGAGAACAGGGCGAGGTTGTGTCACCCTGATGTGGTGCAGCCTTGGCCCTACCCACTGAGTCACTTTTCAGTCTCTCTTTATTCTCCCCCCCCCTTTTTTTTTAAACCACAGAGGAAGGAGGGATGACCTTTAGCGAGTGTCAGCTGGTTTTCCGAGAACAAAGGTCACTACTCCGAATTTCCAGGATGGAGCTGTTAGCAGGCACTGTCAATTGTTGAAGGGATTTCCAACCTGATTAGTACAGGAGCTTAAATATGCCGAAGAACAGCTACTAAGGCTCAAGGTGGTCTTCAGATGGGAGGGAAAGGGGAGGGGTTGTACTTGATCTGACCCCTGAAAGAAAGACCCCCAGAGCCATCGTAAGGGGTGACCGTGACGTTATGGTCACCCTCGGAGAAGGGATCTACTGGGACGGCACCCACTGAGTAGGGAACTCCAGGGAAAAGCGTTTAGGCCCACACTCGTACTAAGCATGCATAACTGATCCCTGGGTCAGTAACAGAGGGACCGTTAACCAACGACGGACGGAAATCCATCTGACATAAAAGAAAAGGGGGAAGGAGAGGCAGGTGGTCCAAACATTACCCAGACCTCAATAGGAAGAGAAAAGGAAGGCAAACCCAGGAGGTATCGGGTTTGTTCTGTTGGTAGGATAACACACCAAGGGCATTTGCAACACCCGTAAGTGCCTACTCTGTATACAAGCAATCGTCCGTTGGGGAACTGGGGGACAGAGTTCAAGGCCATGGGAACCAAAATCCGAGGCTGTTGGGTAGATAGTGCCCATGACATCCCCTACTACCACAGCCTGGACCTTGGGGTAAGAGGGATCACCTCCCCGCTAAAGTTTAAAATAGCCTTTTTCACCAAAATGGATCATGGGTAGGTAGGGAGGACTAGGCCAGGGCTCTATCATGATGAGACCTTTTCCAAGCACTCTCACCGAAGAAGCTATCTACAAGCTGATGGAAATATGGTTTTGGGAGGGGTTACCCCCTTATCAAGAATCACAAGCAACTGGCCTGAAATGTCTGTGTCTAGAGGCCAGGTGCTGACATCTCCACCTGGCACTGGACAAGATAATCTCCAGTTGGACCATCCCATCAGCCCAAAAAGGGTGCAAGACACCACTGAGCAAAGGAAGTCTTCCTTATCTATAAAAAGAGGGTCACATGCCCCCAAAAAACTGACTGACTGCATCATCCTAAATCCCAATAGTGTCGTCATCCAAATTAAATAATAGTGAACTGGCTGCCTTTCCATTCAGTAGAGTTTTGTTACTGAACTCATGGGACTCTTGAGAGTTTAAAGATAATGTTATCTAGGTAAGAATAAGCATAATGCAAGTCTCTAGAGCACTGCCATGAAATTTTGTACAGAGGTAATGAAAATCAATGTAAAACAAACATTGTTTCATCTTAAACAATATTCTATCCAACCAAAATTACAATTCACAAAACTCATGAAAATTAATAACCAAATTGAAAGTGAGGTATCGGTCTTCCAATTCTAAAATGAGAATGGTTAAACGCAGATGACCAAAAGGCAAAATTGAGACGACGTGTTTTTTCTCCAGTGGATTTGAAACATTCAACTATTTCATCCTTCTTTAAGCTTGTTGCACGCACTGTGTTGCAGACCTTCCTAGTAAGACCATAACCGCAATACCGATAAACGTAAGTAAATCTGTTGTTTATGTGCAATTGAGTCAGCTGAAAAAAAGTGAGTGTGCTGCAGAGCTGTTTGTCTCATTTGAAGTGTGCCATGTTACTGAAAATGTTGGGAACTATTGCTCTAGAACATATTGCCTTTTTGGGTGTTTTATGAAAGGACCACACAACAGCTTAATTTATTTCCTAGAGAACATAGGTTATAATTAGAGTCCACTTAGGATTCATAACACTATTAATTCATCCTGGCCATAAAGCCATTGAACCAGAGTCAGCATAACTGGCTTATCTTACAGTTATAGAAACAAAAATCAATGAACATTCAGCCTGGCAATCAGAATAGAACATCTTCCTACATTATGAAAAAGCTAGACAATTTAGGGACTAGAATTTTGATTTTTACTCCAGTATGGAAGCAAATGGGAAGAGAGGAAAGCACAACTCTCTTCAGGCACTAATGGTCCAGCCTTTCTGTCATTACTGGTTAGACTAGGGAGTATTCTTTCCTTAGAGGCATACTTCTACAATGCCATCATCTGACAATATGCTGACAAATGACTTTACCGAACGTTAAATGCACTGAGAATAGACTGGATATTTATAGCCGCTCTCTCAACAAAAAGAGAGATCCATAATGAAGCATCTCTCTACAATTGCGTATGGAATTATGTCAACAGCATTAGAGGAATGTGCAAAAAACAAATTTCTGTAAAGATTTTCTTTATGATAGGCTGACAATGTATTCACTGAGCAGTTACATGGGTAATGATTTGTATTTACCACCCTGTACACTAATAATTGGGTTGACAGGTATTCTTTGTATTGAAAAATGCAATCCTCGTATATAAATTTTTGCATTGTGAGGATGGAGTGAATAAAATAATTAACTGTCAAACCAGAATATAACCAGGAAAATTAAAAGATAAACTAACCACTTAACATTGTAGGAAACTCTCCCACCTTTTCTTATACTTATTCCTACATTTTAAGTGCCATACTTACTTTTGGTCATGAGGGTGTGTAATCAAGCAATCTGGGGTTTGAGGTTTTGTTTGTTTGTTTGTTTTTAAAAGCACTCAACTCAAGGCACAGTGTATGCAGGCAATATTCAGCCTTTTCCTTGTAGCTCCACCAAATACTGGACACTCAGACCCTTATACTGATCCAGTATTTCAGTCCTTCTTGAGATAGAGATTTGCAATTTATGCAAAGAATTTTTTTTTCTGATTTTTCCTTATTTTTGTCACAACTGCCAGTTTCACCTCACAGGTTAGGAAACATTTTAAATTCTGTGTTGAGTGGTGGCTCTCCTAAAACATGATGACATAATAAGGATGAAGAAAAGGCCTCATTTTACTTCTGAAATGACTGCTAAGATGTGGCGCATCCCCATTTTTCGCTACATATTTCAAGAACACAACCCAATTTTTCCTCAAGGCATTTTTCCCACAACACTGAATAAAGTGATTCAGAAAATACTACTCTGTGCACAAGGCTCTTTCTATTTTTGGTCCTCAAAGAAAGGAAAATTACTCACCTGTACTAACATCCTCACATTCAGATACTCTAGGACAGATTTTTCAAAGGCCTTTTACGTATCTAAAGATACAGAAATGTGCCCAGAAGTATTGGAGCAGGATAGGTACCACTGAATTCAATGGGTGCATTAAGTAAATCTTGTCCTAAATGAAAGTATAATGACTATGGAAGGGAAACTGTATCATTCTTCATTTCAAAGACACAGCACTACCTTAAGGTACCAAAAAGGCTGTCAAGCACTGCCCATGTGTTGCACATAGGTTGCTTTCATGTTCTGGGTCTGTAATAGTACCACCTCTTGTTCTGAATTGTAGTTCTTTGCTGATACAACCTACTGTATCATCTGTGCTAGTATGGTTGCTGGTCATTCAATGGTTTTGATGGCTTTTCCTATAATAACATTGTCTCCTCTTCCTCACTGCAATGCTGAACAACACTTCCATTTTACACATATTCCCCAACCTGATCCCATCCTCCCACATTAAGTATTATCTGTGATGTGCAGAAGTATAAGTCAGCACTCATTATGCTTTCTAAGACATTGTTCATGTAGTTGTGACTTACCTGATGCTTCGTGTTGCTGTTCTTCCATCTTAACACTAAATTTTGCCTTCTAGTTACACCCTGTTCAACCCTACTCTACTCATTCCAAAAGGAGGTGCACTTATGTGCGTGATGATAGCATACGGTCTGTAGCCTTCACAAGGAAAGGAATAATGTGGAAAGACCACAGGATGTGTAGGAACAACTTCCTTTCTTCACATTTCTCATATCATACAAACAGTGCAAACCTTCCCTGCCAGAAATGCTTTCACATACTTTGGAGGAACAAAATACTTCCCCTCTGAATGCAGCCAGTGGCAAGAAGCTTTAAAAACATACCAGAGGAGTATACCATCATAAGGGCTTTACAACTGCTCATTGCACATTACCAATTTTAGATGATGCTTCCAACTTCTGACTTTTTTCCTACTGTAGCACTTTAATAGCATACAAATATAAAATAATGAAAGAGTGACAAGTTCTCTTATTAATCACATCAAATGCTGCTTTGCTTGTGTAGCCCATGTACATAAAAGTGCAATCTCTTTTAGGGAGCCCTTATGGCTGGGTTATGTTGCTGGGCAGATTTTGCAGCCCAGAAACCAGAACCTTCTGGTTAGAGGGTGTCGGAGCACATTGAGCATGCTCCACAAGTTTTATTGTTGAGCTGGAGTTGCATACCCAGCGAGAAGCGTGAGAAGAGCAGCCTGGAGAAGAGCAAAGAGAGAGGTGCAGAGTGCATGGCTAAAAGGAGCTGAGCAGGAGTGGGCTGCAGGATGTTTTCTCTCTGCTTTGGACTACTTTGCAGGGGAGTTGTCTGCAGGGGAACTGAGAGTTGGATGGCCAGTGACCTGATTGCATGGTGCTGGCCTGCACAGGAGGAAGAAAGGACTGCATGGGATCTGCCTGAAGATTCCTGCAGCTAGAGAGGATGAGGATTGCTTACCTTTTGCATTCAAGCCTCAAGGACTTAAAAGACTGCAACTGAGATAAGGGTGACTCCGCCTGAACTTCGGGACTCTTGGGTTTCTTACTGTTTTGTTTGAATGTATTATGGTTCCTTAGGATAAGGTGTGTTTAGTTAGTTAATAAAGTTCATTGTTACGTTTCTGCTGAGTGGCAGTTTATTGTGGGATGCAAACTCTGAGCAGTCTTGCTGTGAGTCCTTTTAACAACTGGATCCTGGCTCTCCAGTTGCTTTCTGCAGGGGTTTTCACTGTGAGGCACTGGAGAGGGGCAAGTAGATGCATTTGAGCCCACCCTAGCAGGTTACACTTGCAGCTGGATACCTAATCAGAATGAGAAAGGGACGACAGGTTGGTCAGGAGGTAAGGCAAACAGATAAGATTCTTTCTTTCTGGTTTTCCACTTGTGGTCTGGGGACTCCTAGAGGTCTGCAGACTATGTCTAAGATTTCCAAAAGGGTCCCCCTTCCACCATTCATAATTTTTTAGGGGTCCACAAATGAAAAAGAATGAAAATCACTGGTCTAGAGTGAGAGTGGGAAGTTGCATGTGATTCACATGTATTCCTCCACTACAATCCTGCCATATTCAAGACAGAAGGAAAATGTTGGCCTTCACAAGCCTGCAACAAAAGGCAGAAAAGACAAGCAACAACTTAGCTCTCCATTCCTCAACAGTCCTGTTGTGGCACAGGCAGTAGATGATGGAATTAAGTGACAAGGACTAGAACCTACCGACACACATCAACTCACAAGCATATTGTTTTAAAATTTCTCTTAAATTAACTCTCTCATACCTGTTGACTCTGTTAGCTCTTTGGGTCAAATCCTTGGAAATCTGTGTGACAGAGTAGGTATCATTCACTGAGAAACTTTTTGAGAGAAATTCTAATTGTTGAGAAACGGGAAACAGGAAAAATCCAGGAACTGTAAGGTTAATACTGAGAAGTAAAGAAACCTATTGTCTAGCAATTTAGGGGAACAGTTTTAGGGGATCATTAAAGCACAATTCACATACAAACACACCATGTTAAACAAGGTAAATACATAGAAAGTTTGTGCTTTGTTGGCTGATACCTATGTAGGAACAAAATCTTTTGAAAATTCTGAGAAAATTATTTGTATTGTCACAATCAGAAATGAAGCTCCAATATGCTCTACAAACACAGACCTAGCCTCCAAATGCTTTCTTATCTCAAATTTAAGACAAGACACAAATTGAGTGTGATAACCAGCAGGTGGAAAGGAGGAAGACAGTAACTGGGATAAACTAAAATTTTTGGTGCACAGCATAGAAAAAACAATTATAGCTCTCTTAAACAAGGTATACATATGGCTATTAAATTTACAATAGATTACTACATACCCCAGGGCACTAAACCAGAGCACACAACGGTGGGTTACTTAACAATAACCATTCTTCTTCAAGACGGGCTGCTTGCATATATTCAGTGTTAGATGTCTATGTGTTGAAGCGCATGATTGGCCGGAAACTTTTAGTGCTAGCCTGTCAGAACAGGGTCAGAGGCCAATGCCCCCTCTGGCCACTCCCCAGGCTATATATAAACGGCCTTGACCCTGATCCCCGTCAGTCCCTTCTTATCATTAACTCTGAGTAGCAGGGACAGTGGGAGAGACCTGAATGCATGTAAGCAGCTCATCTTGAAGGAGGACAGTTACTGGTAAGTAACCCACTGTTCTTCTAGTGCTGCTCGCATCATTCAATTTCAGGTGACTACTAGGCATACCCTGGATGGTGGGCGGAGTTAATATTCTTCTCACCATCAGCACAGCTATACTCAAAACGGCATCCCAACTGCAAGGACGGACAAAGCAGTGGGTCGTCGAGCTTATGTTGACAAACACACTACTGACCTGCAGATTCTTCAGAGAGAAGATCCGCACAGTGGGAGCTGAAAAGGTTATCTACCACTCCATCAGGAGATAGGCTTTCTGGAAAGAGGGCGATCTTGTATCTGGTATAGATGGCACTTATGACAGTAGGCAATAAGCAAAGGAAATCACTGCTCCAGCAGCATTTCTCCATCCCACCAATAAACAAATGGGCGCTATGCCCCTAACCAGAGGGGAGGGAAAATGTTGGCTTTCCAACCTCAGTGGAATAGGTTTTGTCGCCTTTACCTGTAATGCACTGGCTCAGAATGCAGTGACCAGAATCGTGGTAAGGCACACCATGGGATGCATGTCCTACAACAGTGCGGAAGGAAAGAGCAGGAAAACAACCATGTAAGGAGAATACAGGGGCCTAGTCCTGTCAGTATTGAAAAAGGGGGAAAAAAATGATCTCTGGGTTGAGGCTGACCACTTCGGTATGGCCAGGAGGGTCCTTGGAACTCCAAAGGGATTCCATTAGACAAGGGAACCTGGAGGAGAAGGGGTAGGTGGGAAGGGGGTGGGTGGGGAAAGCATCTCAGAGGGTCCTGCCCAGAGGAGGTGATCCTCCCAAAAGTCATGGCAACAGGTTGGATCCCCTTTTAGGGAACTCCCACTCTTAAGCTTTGGGAAAAACTCCTTGGAACCTTTTATGGGAGCAAAAGGAATAGAATAGTAGAATGAGATCTAATGAAAGAACAAGCAAAAATGGTGGGGAAGTAGAGAGACCCCTTGTTAAGCTGTCCCTAGGCTGATGGTGGGAACCAGTGCAAAGACGGGAGTCCCTATCTTGATGTCCCAGGCAATGGCAGCTTTTGGGGTATGCAAAGCAGGCGGCCGCCTAGGGCCCCGTCCTCAATTTGGTGGACAGACATATAGAAAAACTGTTCCCCTCTAGCAGAGCTAGTAGGGCTGGAAGCCTAGGCATTTTTCACTCTTGGCTTGTCAAAGCAAGCTGTCATTAGGATCTGTGCTTTGTCTGAATTGCAGATTTCACCATCATCTGCCCATCACCATCACAGCAACATGCTAAAAAAGCAGGAGCAAGCAACAGACAACACAATAGCAGGAACTTTTCCAGTGGCCTCAGCTCTTAATTCCTCAGTGTGGCCATTCATTCTGCCATTTTTTAATTTTGTGAAATACTGCCTTTTCCTTTTCTTTTTTACCTGTTCTTTTGTCTTTTCCTTTGACTTGGTGACAATTTCTACTTTGGCTTTGATTAGCTTAGGCTGCTACATAGAAATACAGTGCTGCCCTTAGACAATCGTTGCAGCTGTGTGTGATATCTGTGTTTGTATGTCTCTTCTTTTGGTAAGTAATTTGTTAGCTTCTTCTGTACTTACTATTTACTATTTTTGAGGGGGCCAGAGTCTTATAAACTTGAGTACTTCAGAGAACTTCATTGAAATCTGGTGTTTTTCATTTATAGCCACACACTAGAAACCTTATTTTCACTTATTTTTATTTATTATAATTATTTGTATTAACTGTCTAGTGCACAAAAACCCAAGCCAACATGAAAAATTTGTAAGATCTGACTGCCAAAACTTTAAATGTGGTATTTTAGTTATTTTTGAGCTTTCATTAATGCTACCACTTTTTCTTTATTAATGCTCATACTTTTCAAAATTTTTTGAAATGTTCGTTTTAACTTTGTAGTTCAGCATTAGCCCATTTATGTTAAGTGAAAGATGATCAACTTACAAGCTTCATGATGAGAAGATTTTTAAAAATATCATACCCAAGAATAATTTACGAGTTCCAGATGGATAGTCATGTTAGCTTTATTCAGCAAAACAAACAAGGAATCCTGGGGGGTGGTATGGGTAAGGGTGCAGGGGGGACTGGGGCCACAGGGAGGGTAGCAGTGGAGGCCAGCAGTGGGCTCTTTAGGGGGCTCCACAATGGGACTTAGCCTAGGGCCCCCAATTGCCTAAGGCCGCCTCTGGTCCCAGGGGGAATTCACGCACACTGAACAGCTAAGTGCGTGTTACTGTCACTCTTCCTTCTCCCAAGCAAGGGAAGGAGAGAACGAAGAAGGCTACCCCGTAGCCTCTTCCAGGGGAAGCAGATCTAGGCTCAAAAACGTGCGGACTACCCTTGGCAGCAGAGTGCTCTGGAGACGCTTAACTACCATGTGACAGTTATTTAATCTCTGAACCAACCTGTATACAGTAAGACTGTCAGCCACTTACAAGTTTGGTAGGCTGCCTCACACTAGGGCAGAGAGCTACAATTGTTGGATCCTTGGTGATGGGGGCGGGGGTCAATGACGTGATGCCTGTAACCACACCTTTGGGTATCTGAGAGTTAGTCAGGGATGTTTAGGAGCAGGTGTGTATCCCTTGTTCCACAGCAGGAGAAAGGGTACTACTGATGAGCCCTACCATATGATCAAAGTAGGACAGAACTGGGGTTAATCCTGGATGGGGGGGTGGGGAAGAACCCTGGGGAAAACAGACACATAAGGTAAATCTTGTGGAAAGAAAGGTACAAAGGACTGCTCCCTTGCACCCCTTGGTGGAACAGAGCAAGGAGTACTGGGAACACCATCGTGGGCATACTATCAATAGTAACACTATGCCACTCTAGTCTGCTAGGGGTCACGTACCCCCCTCTCGGAGGCCAAGGATTTCCCAAGAGAACCAACTATGTGCTTGAATCCCAGGGTTCACAGAGCAACCCTGTTCAACTGTAGCACCACGTGTCTCTGGACTGTGAGTAGAGTCTCCCTATGCCCCTCCAGCACCAAGCACAACTAGGGTAAGGGGTCACTAAGACCCTTTCCACCCTACCAAGGGGGGAAATAGGATTTGTTGGTAAGGGGGCCCCGAGAAAGGGGTTGATAGGCCTCTCTCCTTGAAGCCCGGGGTGGGGATTAATGGAGTATGGAGTAAGTGGGAACTGACTCCTTCACTCTTTCCTTTCCTCTGCACCAGAGGGAGAAAACATCCCCACCTCAGCGGTGTAGGTAGGGCCAGTGGGGGTTCTCCTACAATTTATCCATTCCTCTTGTAACATTCTCTGAACTGGGGTGTAAAGGGTAGGGCTGAGACAGCCACTAGTTGGCTGTCAGAGATTTTGGAGGGAAAGAGATGATAAATCCTCCTGCCCAGTTAAACAGCTGGGGATGACACGTCCTCCCCGTCATGGGCTATTTATGAGGTTTGCCTGTGGAGCGGTGGACCAATAGGGAAGGATGATCATCCCTGGAGGGAGAGGAATGAAGGGGAGCATCTCCCTTCTGTGGGGCTCAAGGAGCCCTGCTGAACATCCCAAGGAATTGCCAGGGCCCTGGGGAGGAGGTAGGTAAGAGAAAAAGAAGGTGGAGACTAACCGTCTCACAGAGGACTTTAAAGGTGGACAACAGCATCTCTCAGTTCTTCCCTTCATGAATGACGGGTGAGGCTGCTCTCTTACCCATTTCAGTATAAGGGAGTCTGATCAGCTCTCTCAAGCTTGGGATCAACACATGGAGGAGTATGTCTGGCCAAACCCCTTCGTCTGGAGTGGCTCAGGGTTGAGGAAAAGGAATTGTCCTTTTACTTTCCCTTGTGCATCCGAGGGGGACCCGGGCATGGGAATTGCGGGTTGAGGAGTAAAAGGAGCCTCCTCATATTCCCACCACCTCAGCTCTCCACTAGAGATATAAAGTCCCATGCATCTCTATAGATCTGTCGCATGTGGGCATGCTTCTCAGTTGTCTTGTCCCTTGTCACACATGCGACATTCTTGGTGTCATCCAACAAGGGTTAAAGGAAAAAGGTTGCTATTGGAGAGAAGGGCAAGAGATCCCGAGACTGACTGTGAGGGGCAGTTTAGCCACTGCTTCCAATACCCTCACACAACTTTGTTTCTGGCTCTTCAGCCTATTTCCTATACAGGACGGTATTTTACATTTTATCCAGTGGCTTGCAATCTGTTTAAATCCATGTTGTCTGTTCTTAATCAAATCTGTACTCTTCCACACACTCATTAAGATAGTTTCCAATAAATTACTTTCCTCAAAACCAACAAGAAATTATAACATCTAGCTGAAGAGCTCTATTATTGTTCAGAAGTGTAATATATCTGTTTAACTTTTATATGAATAACCTGTATGGGTTCAAACTGTGCTTAAATTGTGGAAAGAAAATAGTCTTTCATATGCTTCAACACATGTGGACTAGATGAAACACTAGTCTTCACTACAATACGTAGTTTCTCAGTAAAAAAGGGCGGAATTTGAACAAAGGAAAACCAAAAGTGAGTATGTACATGAGCTTTTTTATTGTATTTGGGAATTTATATCACTCCCATAAGCGTGGTACCTGTGAGCTTTCCAGAATCAGGAAGTCCACTAGGACAGCAAATATCTAACAAAAACTTAGCTTTTCTCCATTCTCCCCTTCCCCTCAAAAATTCAGCACATATAAAAGAATAGGGTGGTGTTTGATTGATTGAGAAAGTTTGTGTGTTATGAGATGTTCTTATGGAAGAAGAAAGTTAAGAAATGTGCTATACCAAGCATTTTCTTTTGCACACCACTACAAACCCTGTCTTGTTGAGATTCCACTTCATTCTGATATTACTTAAATATGGGATGATCTTAACCAGACACTACAATGACAGGTTACCAGGTGATTACTATAATTTGTAAGCAACAGACAAAGTTGTTTGCTATTTGCATATTCTTGATGCTTGAGTTTCACCATAGTTTCCATTGGTTGCACACACACACACACACAAAAAAATCATCTCTGTAGTACTCCACAGATAAACAATATGGTGGCAGCAATGTAGTTTCCTATCACTAAGTTCTGGGTGTGACGCTCTTGAAAGAATTCAAGGCAGCTTCAAAGAAAAAATTTGCCATACAGACTGGTCACTGATGGTTGTAAACTGGAACAATCTCCAGTGCAGAAAAAGGTTTAGAGCGTTTGCATTCCTTAAACAAACGAAGAAAACTTTGCATCCTTATTTGCATCCATTAAACAAACAATGATTTTTTTAAAGGAGGAGGTCTTAATGAGAGTACACTGCTCATCAGTTTTGCCTGCTTATAGTGCATTATTCTTAAACAAATTCATTCTTTGTATAACTGGCAGTTAGCTTTGCCAGTCTACACAGGCTTTGAAAAATCTGATCACCAGTTCTGACTTCTTCCTATATTGGGACCCAATCCTGAAAGATGCTGGGCAACACCTGCGCTCACCTGCATCTCATTTGTCTATAGTGGGAATTCCATGGGCTCAGTACCTATCGAGACTGGGCTGTAAGAGGACGTTTAAGTAATTATTGTATTGTACTTAACTTTCCTCATCTACAGATTAAACTCCCATATTTACTGAAAGTTGCTCAGTGGTTATTTCTTCTTTCACACATTTGGCATATATTTGAAAAGCCTATGTCAAGGCAAATATGCTTATAAATTCTTTAAAAGATTGTTTATTGTGATGATCTGGTCCTTCTGCACAAGAAGTCCAATATAAGCAAGAGCTGCAATATAAGCAAGGAGTCCTGTGGCAGTGGGATTTTCTCCCACAAAAGCTCATGCAATAAATAAATTGTTAGTCTTTATCTGCCACAGGACTCCTTGCTTATTTTGCTGAACTAGACTAACACAGCTACCGCTTGGGAACTAATGCAATATAAATTCCTGTCTAACTATTAATCCAAAAACCACACACACACTACACTTTTTTTTTTTTAAATAAACAAACAGCTAGAGTAAAAAGTCCAAAGGCTTCATTACCCAGATGGAAAAAAATGCACTAAGATTTCTGAACCCATTTATGTCTTTTAGCACCACAAATTCTGAAGTTAGAGTCTACAATGTCACATTTTTATTTGGTATGTTGTTTAATCTACCTGCTTTAGTACAACTATTGTGCAGCAATTTTATCTGCTCAGTTTAATCCTTTTTTCCCCTGCCCCCACTCACCACATATCACTTTGGAAACCACCAGACCAATAATGACTCAGAGTTGCTCTCTAGCTGGAAGTGCTTTTTAACTCTGCCCACCTCTGACCTGCATTCACACACACACTACAAGTCAACTTTCCAACAGTATGAGAAATGGCTTGCTGCTTCCACTCACCTGGGTTAAGGGGAAAGAGAGAAAAGCAGCACATTCTAAGTCACTCTTTACACAAGGAAAAGTAAACAGACATCAAACAGAAGGATTAAGCTAAAGAAAAGTCCATTCTCCCATCCTACGCTAAGGAGAAAAAGAAAGCCTTTAGGAATTCAGTGAGATAAAACAACAAAACACAGTATTCACCTCTGGTACATACCCTGCATACAGAGCTGGGTTGTCCAAGCCCTGGCACCCAGGCCAGAATCTGGCCCACCAAAGACTGCTAACCATCCCACTGAGCCAGCACAGCCCCAGCACTAAGCCTGAAAGCTTCCAAACTAGCCAAGTGCAACAGCTGCCCCTCCTCAGCCCTCCACAGCAGAGGAGCAGTCTATTTCCTCAAGCTCTATGCCCACCAGCTAGCCTTTCCGCTCTCTACCATCAGAAGTTTGCTGTCTGCTCTGCTGAGTGAAAAAATAATTGCAGTCGGGCCCCTCACACAAAAAGGTGGACATCCCTGCCCCAGAAGGTCTTTTATATCATTCATCATTGTAATATCAACGCCCTTTCAGCATTTTACAGATACTACCACTATAATGAGATTTGCAAATGAGTAACAGAGTGGAGTTTGGGTTTCTCTAAGACATATTTATCCTTCTTCATCTTTCTTTCAAGCACGCAGAAAAATACTTGGCAGGTTCTTGCATCCCACATGCTATTTAATATTACAAAAATGATCAACATTTTCTTTTTCACAGCAAAAAATAAAATAAAAGGGGGCAGAGCACTCGATGTAATATCAGCATTAAAAAAAAAGTCAAAAGACCACGCCTGTTGCCCCCCCTTAGCCATAAGATTTCCAAAAAGGCATCCAAACCAACTCTAATTGCACATGCTGCTTTACTTTTTCAAATGTCCTGTGAATAAAGAGCTGCAGGAGATGCCACCATTTTGCAGGAAGGGACAAAGCACTTCAGAACCTGTGGTTAAGTGGATGATAGAAAGCAGAAAATGATGGTTCCTTTAACAAGGAAAAGAAAGCATCAATCACATCAGTGGATTCTCTTCCAGTTAAAATAATAAGCTTATTAGAGTTACTTGTTTGCTAAGTTACACTGTTAAAGATTCAACCGGCACAGAATCCAATGCATTTGGCATAAGCAGTAAAGCAGCTTGGCACTAAATTTTTAGGAGTGCATAATTTCTCACCATTTGCTTTGGAATATCAAAAAAACAAAACAAAACATAAGATCATAGTTCACATCATATCACAACAGTCTGAATATCAATTTAAACAGATCAACATATAAAAGTTAGTCAAATTTCAGAGATAAAAATTATACTACACTTTGCCTCCAGTGTCACTTCAGGAATTGATTTTCAATTTTGGTAAGATCCTGCCGGCTAGACAGATCATGAAACAAATTTATTCCTACAAGATTATACACAAAATTTGAGCTTACTCAATTTATCAGAGAGGCACACAAAGAAATGAAAAAGATGCAACAAAAATACAGACCTCCAACATGATCATTTTCCTCTTTCCTGTTCTCTCTGTGGCACAGGAAGTCTTAAACATGTAATTACTGACATTCCCTGTATTGAAGAGTAAAAACCAAGGGCTTTTCTTCAAGTACAGTGATGCAGCTGTGCTACTGGCACACTTTAGTGAAGACACTCTGATGAGAGAAGCTCCCTGTTGACATAAAATGTCTATAACAGAGAGAGACAGGGCTGAATAACTGCAAAAGATCATTAAGGACCTACAGCCTATCCTAAAAGATGATCCCTCTCTCTCTCAAGCATTAGGAGACAGACCACTCCTTGCTTATAGGCAGCCCCCTAATCTTAAACAGATACTCACCAGCAACTACAGATCTAACAACAGGAACACTGAAGCAGGCACACACCCCCTGCAAAAAACCACGCTGCCAAGTCTGCCCACGTATCTACACAACAAACACCATCACAGGTCCTAATCAAGCCTGCTACTCCATCAACGCTCATTTGCCTGCTCATCTACTAATGTGGTCTATGCCATCATGTGCAAGAAATGCCCCTACACCTTATATATTGGACAAACAGAACGATCGCTCGGTAAGAGACTGAATGAGCACAGAGCTGATATCAGAAATCAAAGAACAGAGAAACCAGTTGCTGAGCCTAAACACTCGATGATGGATTTGTTAACGACTGTCGTTAGAGATGTACCTGGGACATCAAGACTCCAAAAAGAAACAGCTGAACTTGAATTAATATGCAAGCTAAATTCTGTGAAAGCAGGACTCAGTAGAGACTATGGGTTCTTTTCCCATTACAAAGGGTAATTTGACTTCAGGCTTCCCATGGTTTGAGCCTGTAAACTGCTCTGATTTGCTGTTACTTTATGACCTGATCCTATGTTTTACACCCCCTTCCATTTAGTTTCATTCCTTTCTGTAAGTTCACCCATCTTCGAAGCACCTGTGGAAGTGGGATCTTCTCCCACGAAAGCTCATTCAAAAAATAAATCTGTTAGTCTTCAAGTGCCACACAACTCCTTGTTGTTTTTTCACTGAATAACTATGTCATTCAGGGGTGGATTTTTCTCACACACCCCAAGCAACAGTTTCTAGCTCTTGCTGTCTAAACCCTCATGTTCGTAACTGTAATTTAACATACAACATTCACCCCTTAGCCAAGAGAGAGAGACAGAAAGTCTCTTCTGAAGCTGAAGCACTGCCCTATATCCAGCTTCCTCAATGTAACTTCTTCCATGTCTTTACCACTTGCCCAATCAGAGAGGAGCTATTTAAGTAAGGTGGCTCCCACCACTCAGTCCTAGAAGTACAAATCCACAAGTTTTGTCTCAAACCAACAGGTCTCTCCAGTGAAGCACCAGGGATGAACAGCCAAGATATTTAGGTCACAAATCTCTATTTTCACAAATTCACTTTCATGACTTCAGCTTTACAAAAGTAAAAGACAAGTTCCAAAAGGGGGTAGCCACGTTAGTCTAATTCAGCAAAACAAACAAGGAGTCCTGCGGGACTTCTAAAGACTAACTGGGGTTGGCAACCTTTGCCAACTCCTATGCAAATCCTTCCTCCTTTCAGGGGTTCCCAATCACAGGCATGCTGCAGAAAGAAGCTGCATGGAGTGGCTCCTTTGGGGAGCACCAAGCTGCAGAGAGAAGTCACTCTGGTCAGCTGTCTTCTGTGCCACCTGGAGGCATAGGCATGGAGGCACCCCCTGTGTCCCAGCTGCACCTGAAGGAAGTCATCCAGAGTAGCTTTCAGTGGCAGGAGTGGCAATTTCTATGGTATTGCAGAGGGTGCCACGTGCCATTCTGAACGGGCTCAGGTGCCACTGTTGGCAGATATACCGGGGTCACCTACCCCGGAGACATTTATTTATTGAATGAGCTTTTGTGGGAGAAAATCCCACTTTGTCAGACGCTTGAAGATCTTTCTCCCATGAAAGCTTGTGAGACAAATAAATGTTAGTCCTTAAAAGTGCCACAGGATTCCTTGTTTGTTTTGCTCAAAGTAAAAAATGTGATTCACGCCCTGAATTTCATTTTTTTTCCTCCAAAGCTACATTAACTTCAGCAAAGTAAAATGATCTTATTTGTATCCTTCAAGGCCACTTCTAAAAAACACCACTTGCACTGTCACTAACAAAGTTCTTGTTGTTTTAATAAATGACAATTTGGCATAAACTAAGTATCTATCTTGCCTTGTAACAAAATGTCTGCCTCACTTCATAGCAACAAATATCTATGGTGACTCACTTGGGAATAGAGTTTATATTCCAAGTTACAGGTGATAATTCACAGCAGCAAAAGATGCTGCAGCCATCCATTTTTTTTCTTTTTTAAAAAGTGCCATCACAGATTGCCAGTCATTAGCCATCAGCTGATCAGCCATTACCAGACTGTCCTTTTTAATATAATCTCACATTGCATTATGTTTCTTTAAAATTATCATTTTGAAAGCAGGAACTACAGATTATATGACTACACATTCTATGATAGAGCCTGTCATCTTACTGAGCAAACACTTTGGCTTATTAGTCACACTCAATACATTTTTTAAAGAATTGCAACAACACAAGAGCAAAAGGAGAAAATGGACCTATCTGAAAATTGCTCTTCAGGTATTCTATGGAAATGGGCATTATGCTCAAACTCCTTTGACACAAAGATTTAAGTAACTTACTCACTGACACCATTCTCATGGTTTACATCATCAGCTCCACCCTGTACTTCATTCAGCAATCTCACTTTAAAAAATAAAATAAAATAAAAAAACAAGCACTCTCTGACCCCCAGCGCACCTCTCTTTCGCTTGAGAATCACAACTCAAACAAATGCATAATCACCCCTCCTGCTGCGTCTGCGCCATCTCTACTGAAATGTTAGAGCAACTGCATCTAAGATCTTTTCTATCTGAAAAGCCGGGCTGCTAAATAGAGAAGAAGAAGAAGAAGAAGAAGAAGGGAAAAAAAAAAAAAAGACTGCACCACAGTTTTTGTTTTAAACTTAAACAAGGAGTCTGGGGTTGACAGCTATCACAGTGGCAGTCAAGAGGAAGGATCCCTCTTTATGAAAGAGATGACTGCTGATAGAGTGCTCTTGGTGAGGGCCCAGGAGTTCGGTAACTTGCTCCGTTCATTTGGTCTCACTAAGCCCAAACGTGATGACCCTCTACCCAAGCTGCAAAAGCCACTTTTGATAGAGGTCAGGGAAATGACAAGAGGACATTTCTGGATAGGATAGGAGTAAGGAGGTCTATTAGCTAGCTGAGATATACTGTTGTCTCCATTTGATTGTTTCATACTGCTGGCTGGCAGAATTTATTTTATATATGTATGTCAAGGGCTGCACATCTGTGCACCCCTGGGCTATGATCAATATGATTTTTCTGTTCATGTGTGTGCTGTGGTGGTATGATTTTATGTCATTTATGCCATTCAAGGTTCCTCTACGAACACTCAATCTATTCTACATGATTACTATGGTATGACGTTCCTGCAGCATCATATATGTGCAGCGATGTGTAGAATGCTTCTCATGGCTCAAGGAGGAGGGAGACAGACAGAACTCTCCTCCAGCAGCATGAAAACAGCCAATGCTGTGAGCAACCACATATGAGGAGGACATAACAAAGACTAGAAAAACTGAGAATCCTTGCTCAGACAGGACAAAGAGATCATCTCTGTGCATAAAGGGTAAGGTTGAGAGGGCTTGGAAACAAAGAGTTACTTTGAACTGCTTGAGGCTTTTTGCCTGAGAAACTCTACCTTGAAACATCTACAGAAGAATTGGGCCCTCCCTTGGAAGAGACAGAGGTAATTGCAAACCGTAACAACCGAACTTGAGGGATGAGATGAGCATATTTCTAGAAGTGTTACAGAGTACCAGGCATGTTTTATCATTCAGTTTCTCATGGCAACCACTGTCTGCTTTATTAAAATGATTGTGCATTGATTTGCTATATACTCACTGAAAATCATACCCTAACCAATAAACTAGTATTTGTTTTATCTAAAGCTGTGTGGACGTTAGAGGGTGAGCATGCAAGGCTGGCCACGATCCATTTCAATGTTAAATGGGCATAAATGAGACTATGGTGATTGGGAGCAGCTCCTAATCCCTGTAAGACAGCAGTTCCCACTATGGCATCTGGGGCTGGGAGTGCTTGCTAGGGGACCATCACTGGAGCAGCCAGAGGGCACGAACTCACTGCCTGGGACCAATCACACGGAAGAGGCTGGTGTGGACTGACTCAGGAGTGAGTGGTAACCTGGCAAAGCAGGCTGAATGGGGGCTCAAGAGCAGAGATCAGGGGGTCACAGCAACACACAGAAGCAGATGTGGGGAGCAGTCTGTCAAAATTATTACTATGTAATGCTGTTGAATGGTTACCATTAATGTGAGGGTGCTCAGAGTTTCTGCATAGGCCTCTGATTATTAATACTGTTAAATCCAAAGAAACAAAAAAAGTCAGAGGAGATGTGGCTATCAATACAAAGGGCTTGTGGAAAGGCGCAACCATCGTACCAAGCATATTGCCCTTTTACTCCCATGAGTTCCTCTAATTACCAGTAATTCTAAACAACTACTTTCTCTCTCCTCCCCACATTCGAACTTAGCTGATTTGTAGAACACACCTTAACAAAACAACCTTGACCTATTCTGAGTTACAATAACAAGAACTAAACCAGAGGTTCTCAAACTACGTGGTGAGGTTATTATGGAAGAGGATCATGAGCTGTCAGAACTCAAGCATTCTGGTAAGAGCTGCATGGGATAGGAAGAAGGGTCATCATTTGGGCGAGGAGTTGTCACAACTTTAAATGTTCGGAAAGAGGTTCCCAGCAAAGATGTCTGAGAATCCCTGACCTAAACACTTTCCATAAGTACAGGGTAAATTACTCAGGAAACACTTCAATCCAGAAGAGCTGCAAAAAATGCAGAAGAAATCATAGTTAAGCTGCCAGCTGCTCATTTTCCAAATGTGTCATAGCTAAAGTTAATGCAAAACAAAGCATCAAAACACATTTCCAATGCCCACAACCTTCCACTTGAATACTTTAACGATTCCCCTTCAAAAATGCTCAGTTCCCTGGCACATTTGTCTTCTATGAATATTTGAGAAACAGGATTTTGTTGACAAGACCATTCATATAAATAACTTTCAGAGTCACAGGCAAGAGTCTTCACAGAAACTGAATTAAGTTCACACAAGCAAGTATTTGTGCAATCACTGCTTACTCTTTCATCCCCTTTGGTGATGGAAACACTACCACATAATTAGCCAACCAGGCACAACAGTGCATTTGATTTATGAACGCATACTTGGCCCTTAAAATTTTAAGGGAAAAAGTGTCAAATCACATTGAAAAATGAATACATTTAAGGACATTTCAATCTGTTGGTATGGATTCTATGATCAGGGAGAGAAGCAAGTCACCTGATAACTTATTAGGTGCAAATTATTTACTCATCTCTAGCCACCACACAGGGCTCACAACCACCATTATAACTTGTGCATTCTCTTCAACAGGATCTGTACCACTAATACCAAATGTACCTCTTCTTTATCTTAAGATGCTGTAATTTTACACGCACTGCTGCTGAATAGGAGTAATGTGTACCTGATTGACCACGCTCAAACAGCTCTGAAAAGGTATCCCTTAATTTCAAATGGAATAGTGGATCCAGCTGATAAACTAACACTGCTTACATCTGATGAAGTGGGCTGGAGCCCATGAAAGCTTATGCCTGAAGAAATATGCTAGTCTTTAAGGTGCTACAGGACTCTCATTGCTTTTACTGATTACAGAGTCACTGAAATCACGATCATTAGATACATAAGGTGCCCAATGACTGATTTCTGATTTACTTTAAATATTTCAGCTTTTGGACACCCTTTCTGTTTTCTAAGGAGACACTCCTACAATGCAGGGATTTGCCTGCAATTTCACTACCAGGGGATAGCAGCAGCTGGAGTAAGAGAGGATACTGGTTTCTAACATGCTGAGTAGACTGACAGGGATAGGCACCTATACAACTTGCCCCCTTTTCTATCAGTCATGGGAGGTAGGCAGTGATGCAGTCCTGAAGCTGAATGTACTAGGAGTGCCACTGAAAGAGACAGGGGAGGTGGCTGCAGGCAACAGAAGATGTAGAAGGGTAAAGTGCAGGGGCTGCCAAAGGCTCAGGCTAGCTGCAGTAGGAAGTATAGAGGCTGGCACACAAGCAGGCAAGTAGAGGTGAGGAGGTATAACTAGCTCAAGCTAATCTGCGTTATATCCCTCTCTGACGTTAAACCAGACTAACCTGTAATCCCAGAGAAACGTTTACCCTTCGCTTCCAGAAAGCGACACCCACAGCTCCAATTTCAGCTACTGCCCAGAGACAATCCCTTCCACTTGGGGCTGCAAATAGCAACTGCCCCAACTGTGTGTGGACCCCTATCTAATCTGCTGTCTTGCAAGACCCTGTCTGTCCCCGGCAACCTGCCCCAGTGCCTCTGGGCTTCTGTGTCCCAGTCCTGCTAGTCCTCCATGCCTGTCATTTTGCTCCCAGCCCATTGGTTCTTCAATCTAAGCTGGTTTATTCCTTTGCTCTTTCCCCACCCAGTTACATTCCCCTTAGTAAAAAGATTCCCAGTCAGTGGCTTTGAGCACCAAGGTACAGAATTCAGTTGCTGTCAGTGCTCCATATGCAGCAACCTCCCACCCCTCAGAGCTTCCAGTCTGCCCTTGCCACCACCACTTCCAAGCAGCCACTGTTCATAAGAATTATCCTGTCTTCCAACAATGGACAATGCCCAGTGCTTCAGAGCAAATGAACAGAACAGGGAAAACATCAAAAGATTCATTCTGTCACTTATGCCACACGCTTGTGTTAGAAGCTAAGGACACCCAGAGCATGGGGTTGCATCCTTGACCATCTTAGCTAATAGCCATTGACTGACACAGCTGCAAGAACTTATTAATTCTTTTGAATCCAGTTACAGTTTTTGCCTTCACAACATCCCGTCAATGAGTTCTACAGGTTGACTGCGTGAAGAAGTACTTATTTTAAACCTGCAGTCTATTAATTTCATTGGGAGATCCCAGGTTCCCATATTATATGAAGGGGTAAATAATATTTCCTATTCATTTTCTCTCCACCTTTCCTGATTTTTAGAGACGTCCAAAATATCTACCATTAGTCATCTCTTTTCCAACAGAATAGTCCGTCATTTTAGTCTCTCCACATATGGAAGCTATTCCATTTCTAATACATCTTTTTTGAGATGGAGCACCAGAAAGGCATACAATATTAAAGTTGTGGACATGCCATGGGTTTATACAGTGACATTACAATATTTACTGTCTTAATCTTTTTCCTTATGGTCTCCAACAGCCTTTTGGCTTTTTTTGACCACCACTGCACATTAAGTAGATGTTTTCAAGGACTCCCACAATGACCCCAAGACCTCTTTCCTGAATGATAATAGTTACTTGAGACCCCATCATTTTATATGTTCAGCTGGGATTATGTTTTCCAACATGAACTGCTTTGAATTTATTAACATTGAATTTTATCTGCTACTTCATTGCCCAGTCACCCAGTTTTGTTAGACCACTTTGTAACTCTTCACAGTCTGCGTTGGATTTAACATTCTTGAGTAGTTTTGTATCATCTGCAAATGTTGCTGACTCACAGCTCACCCCTTCCTCAGATCATTTATTAATATGTTAAATAGTGTTCACTAAAATAGGCAAAAAGCCACAAGGAGGGTGCAGGCAGCATCAGTTAAGGTGCAGGCTACAAGCAGCTGCTGTGTACAGGTGCTTCCCATGGACACCAGATGCCATCAAGCAGCAGAAGCACTGAGGGGCAGCACCATGGAGCATGGCCCAACAGGGAGCAGAGGCCCAATCAGCAAAGGAAACATCTTAGCAGACTGATCAATGATCTGGATGATGGAATAGACTGCATTCTCAGTAAGTTTGCAGATGACACCAAGCTGGGGGGAAACAGTAGACACGTTGGAGGGCAAGGACAGGATTCAGGGAGACCTAGATAAATTGGAACAGTGGGCCAATAGAAATCTTATGAGGTTCAATAAGGACAAGTATAAAATCCTGCACATGGGACGAAAAACCCCATGCACTGCTACAGGCTGGGAAACATTCAGCTAAGTAGCAGCAGTGTAGAAAAGCACCTGGGGGTCCTGGTGGATGGGAAGCTAGATATGAGTCAGTAGTGTGCTCTTGCTGCCAAAAAGGCCAATGGCATACTGGGCTGCATCAAAAGAAGTATTACCAGCAGATCAAGCGATGTGATCCTTCCCCTCTATTCTGCACTGGTGAGGCCACATCTAGAATACTGTGTTCAGTTTTGGGCTCCCCACTACAAAAAGGACAGGGACATGCTAGAGAGAGTTCAGAGGAGGGCAACCAAAATGATTAAAGGGCTGGAGCACAAGCCCTATGAGGAAAGACTGAAAGCATTAGGCTTATTTAGTCTGCAGAAGAGAAGATTGAGGGGAGATTTGATAGCAACCTTCAACTACTTGAAGGGATGCTCTAAGGAAGATGGAGCTCGACTGTTCTCGGTAGTAACAGAGGACAGAATGAGGAGCAATGGTCTCAAGTTGCAGTTAGGGAGGTCTAGGCTGGATATTAGAAAAAACTTTTTTACTAGGAGAGTGGTGAAGTCTTGGAATGAGCTGCCAAGGGAGGTGGTGGAGTCTCCATCTTTGGAGGTGTTTAAGGCCCGGCTGGACAAAACCCTGACTGGGATGGTTTAAGTGGGAGTGGTCCTGCCTCTGGCAGGGGGTTGGACTAGATGACCTATGAGGTCCCTTCCAACCCTATGATTCTATGACTGGACTCACCAGTGGACACTGATGTAGGGCTGCCCACATGGGAATGTTTCATTGTTTCAGCACAAAAGCTGATGTATCCAATAGGACAGAGAATGGGCACAGCTTAGCCCTGGGGTAGACATGGAAAGCATGAACACTGGCCACCCAAAGAGGGTACATGGTGCCCACTATCCTGTGCCTCTGCTCTGTAAGAGTCCCCACTGAAGGACTATATCCCAAAAGCTCCTAGCGCACACAGTACTAAACTACCCTGCTATCTCTGTGGCCAGCAAATCCTAGTGCTATAATCAATGGCACATGGATGCACCGCTGAGAGGCTGCTAGTGAGATACCCATCTAACAAGCTCCTCAGGTATTTAGCTAGCATATTTTTATGAGCATTCTATCTCGATTGCAACATGATTGCTGCTTAATAGTACTGGAACAGCATTACAGCCTTGTCTGCACCATGTGAGCTGCTCAACTCCTTAAACTTATCAAAAAGCCTAGAGCCCCAATGGCAACTCTTTACTGATTACGTCAGCCTTCTGTTCTGTCTCCAGAATGGAACCTGGGCTCCATCACTCCCTTCTCCACTTCCTTTCACCCATTTAGAGAGAAATGGTCTAATTCCCTGTTATGAGATGGGCAGCACAACTTGGCTGTTTCTGGGCAGCAAAGGGCCACTGGCATGAGCACCAAGGCTAGGAATACCATCTGCTAGACACAGGCTAAGGGTATGTCTATGCTGATGGCAGCAAATTCACCACTGTCAGTGCGCTCTTCTGGGTTCAATTGAGCAGTCTGTGTAGACATGCTCAATCTCCAGCTCAAGACTATAACTTTAGCCACCTAACTGTAGTAGCACTAAGTCAACCGGACAGCATTTCTGGTTGACTTAGTGCAGCACATATGGGGAGGTAAGTGGAAGTTAGTAAGATGACAAGTGATACACAAGATATTTTATGTACCTTGCATGTCTCCCATCAACTGCTGCCGAAAAGTGTAGCAAGTGTTGACTACAGCCAAGGAGCAAGACAGAGTACAGCAGGCTGGGCAGCTCCACTGAACTCCCAGGAAACAATGCTTCTTTAAATAGCCTTTCAACTACATTTTTTAAGAAGGGCTGATCATTCTCCTGGCTCTCACACAAGACAGCTCCCATAGTAAACGCCCTCGGAGCTGCAGCTGCCTTTGGAACCAAAAACCAGAGAATCTCTTCAGGCAGCCTCTGTTGCTGTACATCCTGCTGCTGACCCAAGAAGCAGCTCCCGGCAAGGCACTAGGCTTCTCTCAAGATAAAGAAGGATCCCAAATTAGATACATTTAAAAGTCAAAGAAAAAGCATAATGCAGACCCAGGTTAGCCTCTTATTTACCATCATGGTCATCTACCAAGAAGCAGGATGAGCCAAAAGAAACAAAAATGTTGGTTAAATTCGGAAGGGGAAAGAAAAGCAGGTTCAGTGAAGAACCATTCCCCTCCTCTCCCCTCCACCCACAAGGAAAATAAATCATGGGCTTTTCTACCCATGGTTTATTATGAGATACAAAAATGATTTTCATAAATACACCCACATTGATAACTGATCTAACAAAGCAAAAGAAAGACAAATCCAACTTCTCCAACAATAATAAAAGGAAGGCAGAATATGCATAATCTCAGTTAAGAGAGCTAACAATGCAATGGGCAATTTGGTCCTTAAACAGGGTGGAACTCAGAAAGGAGAGAAGAAACTTGGATTTGTTTGCTGTTTTCATTGCTTACAAATGAGAAAGATTTAGAACAAACTTTTCCAACCTAGACAACTAAAAATGGGCACCTCAAAAGGAAATAAAAAAAGAAAGTGAGCTGGTTTTTAGACTGGATGATCACCCATGGCTGGGGTTACAGATAAATCAGGCCATTTATTGGTACCAAGTACACAAACCTATATTCTATGTTTTGTCTTCTTTCCTCTTGCTTTAAGCTGCATACAGGCAACACCACAAGAGAACACTAGAAAAGCCTTGCATATGCATCTAATTGATTTGTAACTGAACACAGCCACCCATACCATAGATCCTCTAGCCACCCATTGATCTAGTTTATGTGCTTTGACCCACAAAGCTCCCCAAAAATTCAACAAGCTACCATCTCCCTTAAAACTGCATGGAGGACTTTGACAGATGAAAACATTATTAAGGACAAAAAGCAAAGCATCCTATTGCATAAGAAAAAATAGGAAATATGGGAAGGAACAATTCTGGTTTAACCAGGAGAGTTTCAATGATCTGAAACTCAAGAAGTCCTATAAAAAATGAAAACTAGGTCAAATTACAAAGAATGAATATAAACAAATAACTAAAGTATTTGGGGACAAAATTAGAAAAGTCAAGGCACAAAATGAGATGACTTAGCTAGACAAAGGGTTAACAAGAAAACATTTTACAAATATATTAGAAGCAACAGGAAGGCCAAGGAGAGGGTTGGCCTGTTACTCAATGGGGGCAAGGGGAACTATAAGAACAAGTATGGAAACGGCAGAAGTGCAAAAGTGATTCTTTGTTTCAGTTTTCACAAAAATATTAGTAGCAATGAGATGTCTAACACAGTGAATGCCAGTGCAAATGAGGTAGGATCAGAAGCTACAGTAAGGAAAGAACAAGTTAAAAATCACAGACTAGTTAAACCAACAAGGAGTCCTGTGACACTTTTAAAGACTAAAATTTATTTATCACATGAGCTTTCACGGGTATAATCCTACTTCATCAGATGCATGAAATGGAAACAGCAGCATGCAGGTGAATATATAAATGCAGAGAAGGGTAAGTTACAAGGTCAGTTCAGACTCTTTTAGCAAACCAAGCAAGTTGTTTTGATTCAAACAGTGCAGAATTTAGACTAGTTAGTTGTCTTCAAGTCACTGGGGCCTGATTAAATAAATCCTAGACTACGCAACGAAGGAGCTAAATTAGGAGAAATCTAAGCCATTAGCAATCATTTCTGAAAACTCATGGAAGATGGAGAAATTCCAGAGGACTGGAAAAGGCCAAATATAGTTCCAGTCTAGAAAAAAAAAAGAGGAATAAAGACAAGCTGGAGAATTACAGAACCCTCAACTTCAGTACCTGCAGATAATGGAGCACATAATTAAACAGTCAGTTTGCTAACACCTAAAAGATAAAGATGATGATCAGTATCAGTTAGCATGGATTTGTCTAAAAGAATCACATCAAACCAACCTGATAGTTTCTTTAAAAAGATAACAAGCGTTGGGGATAGAAAAGTGGTCCATATGTATATCGTGACTTCAGTAAAGCTTTAGATACCATCTCACATAACCTTATCATAAACAAAGTATGGAAATATAACCTAGACAGGGCTAACATAAGGGTGGATGCATAACTGGTTGGAAAACAGTAACCAGAGAATAGTTACAGTTGTTCACAGGTCCCGTAGAGACTAGTTCTGGGTCTGCTTCTGTTCATTATTTTCATCAATGATTTAGATAATGGCATAGGAAATATAAAGTTCATGGTTAACATCAAGCGGAGTTGCAAGTGCTTTGGATGACAGGATTAAACTTCAAAATCATCTGGACAAACTGGGGAAATGGTCTGAAGCAAACAGGATGAAATTCAAGGACAAATGCAAAGTACTCCACATGGTGAGGGCAAGGGAGGTCAATCACACACATACAAAATGGGACATGATTCACTAGGAAGTAGCACTGCAGAAAGATCTGTGGGTTAGAATGGATAAGCTAAATATGAGTCAAGAGTATAACACTGCTGCAAAGAAACAAAACATTCTAGGATGTATTAGCAGAAGTATTGTAAGGAAGACACAAGTAGTAATTCTTCCATTCTATTCTGATTAGGACTCAGCCAGGGTATTACGTCCTACAGTTCTGGATGCCATATTTCAGGAAAGATGTGGACAAACTGAATAAAGTCCAGAGAAGAGCATCAAAAATGATTAAAGGACTAGCAAACATGACCTCTGAGGAAAGGTTGGAAAAAAAATGAGTTTGTTTCATCTGCAGAAGAGAAGACAGAGGGAATGTGATAACAGTTTTCACATGCATAAAGGGTTGTTAAGAGGAGGAGAAAAATTGTTCTATTTAATCTCTGAGGATAGGACAAAAGGAAATGGGCTTAAATTGCAGTAATGGCAGTTTAGGTTGAACATTAAAAACACACACACACACACACACACACACACACCCTTCCTAATTGCAAAGGGAGGTTGTAGAATCTCCATTACTGGAAATTTTTAAGAATATGTTGGACAGACCCAGCTCAGGGATAGTGGTGATCAGAGGTCCCCCTAACTGTGGGATGCAGAAATGTTAGATTAGTTCAGCGGACCTCAGGCTAGTCACCATGGTAGGTGGAGAGGAAGTACCCCCCAGTCCTGCCCTAAGCCCTGCCACGTCCTTCAGCCCCTTGTTTGACTTTACTCAACAGCGCCTGGTGCTCATCTCAGCACCCAGTTCTTGGTCTTGGCCCTGGGGACCCAGCCACCTGGTCCCCACTCCTAGCTCTGCCCCTTCCTCAGCCTCAGCCCCTGGTCCCAACAACAGCCCTCCAGCTGCAGTCCTGCTCCCAGCCCCAGCCGGGGGATATGGACAGAGGTAAAGGAGACATGGGTTTAAAAGTTAAGGGACCACTGGTCTAGATAATGTGCAGACAAGTCCCTTCCCAGTCTTACAATTCTGAGATTCTAACCAGCTGCACACAAAAGACTGACAATGGTTCAAACAGGTACAAAGAAGCAACATACACATCCCACAAGGTCTGCCCACTTCCACTCACATCCAGTGCTGCTGCCTACAGCCAATTTCAGAGAAACAACAGCCCCAACAGGTACATCTCTGTGGGGTACAAGCAAATCTGAGAGAGACAAACATGAAGATGAATTTCAGAAGCCTGAATTTACACCTACCTGTGGGCAATCTGGAATGCAGGTCCAGGACCAGGCTTAAAGCGATGCTTCATCAAAGAATGGTTGGGGACTCAGGGCCCCCCTGCCACACTGGCCCCATCCCCCAGGCCCAAACTGGTCCCTGAGTCCCCAGCAAGGGCCCAGATTGGGCTCAGGCTGCCATGGACTAGTGGCCAAAACCCAGATCCCCTGCTGGGCTCGGGGCTAGAACCTGTCAACACCACTGGCCCAGCCCCAGGTCCTCAGCCGGGGTTGGGGCCAGACCGGATTCTACCACCACCAGCAGCCTGGCCCCAGGTGCCCCTCCAGGGCTGGGACCAGATCCTCAGTGCCAGCAGCGGCCCACCCAAGGTCTGTGGCTGGAGTGGGGGCTTGTGCCCAGCACCAGCAACACCGCTGACCAGGCTTAAGAGACTGCTGTCTGGAATGGCCAGAGCAGGAGCTTAACTTAAGTTTAGTCCAGTCATTACAATGTGACTGCCCAATGGCAATGCAGATGGTCAAACGTGGTAGTGTATATATTTCAAAGACTAAAGGATGAACTAAAACATCATGTCATGCTCGATGATGCATAAGTTAGATGTCTGAACAATCTTGACCAGGGGTGTCAAACATATGGTCTATGGGCTGGATATGGCCCAAGAACCAATTTCATCTGGCACATGACTGCACCCTGCGGGATCACACACACTCTCAAATGGCGGAAAGGGAGTGAGTGTTCTCACCATTTCACGGAGCAGAGTCTGGCATGTCCAGCACTCTGCAATGCCGCCCCTCTCTCTCTCTCTCTCTCTCTCTCTCACACACACACACACACACACACACCCCGCACACGAAGTACATTTAAGTCAAATCTGGCCTGCCATAGCAAATGAGTTTGAGACCATTGATCTAAATATTACTTTGTGAAACGTATAACAGAAGAAGATGGCCATTTATTTAGATTTGCATCCTTAACTTTATTCACACGGACATGGAAATCTGGACAAAACATGGTCTCATAGCGGGGGTGGGGTGGGGTGGGGTGGGGCTGGACTACATTAAGTATGCAATTGAGTTTTTGTGGCACACACAAAATACTTAATTTTATGTAATGACTAATATCAATGCTCTAAACACAATTTATGTAGGATTGTAGAATTTCTAACATTTAGTCTCCGTGTGTTTACATGCTACAATGCCCAAAGGGTCAAATAGAGCAGTGGTTCCCAACCAGTGTGCCGCAGCACACCAGCATCCCAAGTGTGCCGTGAGAATCTGGGAGAGCTAGAGTTAGAGCTCCCTCACTGCTCAGCTCAGCCATGTGGGCTGTGCAGGGCTGGGAAAAAGCAGTGGCGGCTTTTGGGGTAGGTGAAGCATGCAGCCACCTAGGGCCCCAAGCAATAAGGGTCCCCATCCTCAATTTGGTGGACAGAAATGAGAATATAGAAAAATATAGAAATTGTTCCCCTCTAGCAGAGCTAGTAGGGCTGGAAGCCTAAGTAATTTTCACTCTTGGTTCATCAAGACAAACTATCATTAGTATCTGTGCTTAGCCTGAATTGCAGATTTCACCATTATCTGCCCATCACCTTCACACTGACATGTTAAAAAGCAGGATCAAGCAATAGACAGCACAATAGCAGGACCTTTTCCCTTGCACTGACCTTTTAATTTCTCAGTGTGGCCATTCATTCTGCCTTTTTTAAATTTTGTGAAATATTGCCTTTTCCTTTTCTTTTTTACCTATTCTTTTGCATTTTCCTTTGACTTTGTGACATTTTTTAGTTTGGCGTTGGTTAGATCAGTTTACCAGGTAGGTCCGTATGGCCTGCTACATATAAATACAATGCTGCCCTTAGACAATCATTACAGTTGTGTGTGATGTCTGTGCTATATCTTTTTTTTTTTTTTTGGTAAGTAATTTTTCAGCTTCTTCTGCACTTATTATTTAATATTTTTGAGGGGGCAAGAGTCTTATAAGTTTGAGTACTTCAGAGAATTTCACTGAAATTTGGTGTTTTTCATTTATAGCTACACACTAAGAACCTTTTTTTTTTTACCTATTTTTATTTATTATAATTATTTGCATTAAATGTCTAGTGCACATAAACCCAACCCTATATGAAAAATTTGTAAGATTTGACTGCCAACATTTTAAATGTGGTATTTGTTATTTTTAAGACATCGTTAATGTTACCACTTTTATTTATTAATCAATGCTCATACTTTTTAAAAAAATTTTTAAATGTTCCTTTTAACTTTGTAGTTCAGCATTAGCTCATTTATGTTAAGTGAACGATGATCAACTTACAAGCTTCATGATGGGAAGATCTTTTAAAATATCATGCTCAAGAATAATTTACAAGTTCCAGAGGGGTACTCATGTTAGTTCAGTTCAGCAAAACAAAAAAGGAGTCGGGGGGGGGGGGGGTTGTGTGGTGTGGTTAGGGCTGCAGGGGGAAACTGGGGCCATGGGGAGGGTAGCAGTGGGGGCCAACAGTGAGCCCTTTAGGGGGCCTCACAAAGTAGTTTGTGGCGGGGAAAACAGCTCCCAGCCTGTCACCCAGCCTGCAAACAGCCAAGGTAGGGGCTCTGAGGGGGGCTGCTGGGAGTTGTGGGTGGCACGGGGCATGTGTGTAGCACAGGTGGGTGGGAGGGAATGTGTAGCAGAGGATGTGTAGCTGGGGTTGTGGGGTGGCTGTTTGGTTGGGGGTGTGTGTAGCTGGGGGCTGGAGAGATAGTTCTGGCCCCTGCAGTGATGGGAGGGAGGGCCCATCACAGGCAGGAGGTGGCAGGGGGAAGGGAGGACAGGACCCAATGGGGTAGGAGGGAGCAGCAGTGGGGTGAGGATTTCCCTGGGTGGCAGGGAGCCACTGTGGAGAAAGGGGGAAGTGGGTGCTGCGCCATGCTCCCCTGCCCTGCCTTCCAACTCCTGAGGTTCAGCCCTCTCCCCCACAAAGCCACTCCTGTTCTCCCTTCCCCTCTCCTCTCTTGCCACCCTTGTGCTGCTCCCCACATGGCTGCCCTTGTCCTCTTTTGCTACCCCTGCCAAGGCATGGTGGTACCATTTCTGGCACCCCTCTGCAAGCAGAGCAAGTACCAGTGCCCCCCTACAATGCTTACCAGACTTACTGGGTTGCACCAGCCCTGCCCCTGCCCTGCCCTGCTCCCCAAGCTCACTTCTGCCATTGCAAATAACTCCTGACTTCCCCTGTCTTGCCATCCCTGCTCTGCTACCCCTACTATCCCACACAGCAGCATTTCCAAACGATTGTGCCATGGTTTGTAAGTATTCATGTTATTTTGAGCTAATCTGAATATTCATGAGGTTTTTTTTAATGGTGGTGTGCCTTGAAAAATTTGAAGGTATCAAAGTGTGCCACAGCAGAGAAAAGATTGGGAACCACTGAAATAGAGAATCTACAATGTTTTTAAAGTAGAATGTATTGAAAATGTAGAATTGAATTAGGGACTATTATCAATTATTTACATTATTTTAAAAAAATATTCTTTCAAACTATCTAAATAGTGTGTTCTTGGCTGAGCTCCACACAGCAAAAAGGGATTTTTTAGCACTTTCCCAGCAAAAAGAAATTGTGTTTCATAATGAATAAACGACACAGACAAAGCTACACGTGCTCAGAAACACAGACGGTGAACCAGGCTGTAATATTTCAGACAGTGAGCATCAACAGGAGAATGTGCTCAGACTGAAACAAATTAGCATACCAAAACCTAGAGATATGCATATTGTCTAGAGAAACCACACATTTAACAAATGAACTGTATCTTGAATCAAGAGACAACTCGCTGGGCTCAGGAGATTTGCTTTGCTTCTTGTATCAGTTACTCCAGTGACAAAATGAAATAATTTTAGAGTATAGTTTAGTGATCCCTGTAGCTCATTTTTTAAACATGTGTAAAACAGGATCATCAAAACTCATAGTCTGACGCAAAGCACTGCAAGTGGGATGCATTATATACTGTATATGTTCCTATACTTAATATATACATTTAATAATAATAATGCTACACTTTGGGTTTACTATTAAATACATATTACCTATAGCCAAATCTAATTTATACATGGACCTTGCGCGTCCAAGAAAAAAAAAAAAAGGTTTCCATATTACAGCAAAAGCTAGCAAGAGTGCAGCTGTACAATAGTAACATCCATGGAAGCACAACTATAGATGGTCCAGGAGTTCTCACCACTATGTAAGAATATATATAATCTGCTCAAAACAGATTTTCATGACACAATAAGAAATGAATTAACTGAATAATTAAAAAAGAACCCTCTATACTCTAGTAACTTATCACTACTGCTAGCTTTTGCTATAATCCAGATATTAAATTATCTAGTGAAGGGGATGGCATAAGTCAGCAGACTCCATCTTGGGCCTTAAGACACCATTTCAGAGATCCGGGGTGGTCACATGGGCCATGGATCAGCAGATGAAGTAATACCCCATATTAGGAAACAGCCCATGCTTAGACCAGGTGGGGTAACAAGCCATGTAAGGTAAACAACCCAAAATCCAGGTTTGTAATTGGCTCTGTGCCAGCATTCCTTAGACCTGACCCCCTTCCTCTAAACTGAACTTTATAACCCATGTTATTGTTACCCTCCGGGAGCCAGCTTCCTTAGGGAACTGCTCCACCAGATCTGGTAGGTAAATAAAAGCACATGCGTATGACCTCCTCTGTCTGTGTGTGTCTTGGGGCCACTCGGGCCGACTCGGGAAGCGCAAGGGCTTTGGGCTCTTACACTAGTTTAGATGTTCCCAGGTTTATGGCTTGGGCCATCTTAACACCCAACCCAAATAACCAGGATCTATGCAGCAGCCACAGTTTCTCCATTTGTGCTCTCCTCTCCACTTGCATCCAGCAATACAGGAAATTCAATGAGAACAAATGACATCAAGGCCTCACCCCACACAGGAAGCTTTTTCATTTGTAAACAGGGTTAGATTTGACCACCAAGGACAAAAATCAACTCAACTGACAAGTACTGTAACAAAAACACAATTTAACTTTTTTTTTGGCTACAAATGTTATGTTTGTTGGTCATAAGAGAAGCGTAACATTTACACACCAAATTACAACCATGAAGTTTCATTTCTGCTTTCCTAATACAATATAATCAGATTACCCAATGTTCCATTATGCAGAACTCTCTTTACCCCAGAGAGGGTCACATCCCCAGGCATCCATTAAATTACACTGAAAAGTCCCTTGATTACCCAGAATCTTGATTATCGAAACCTATTCAGAGCCCCTTGAGTTACAGAGGTAATAAAGACTGCAGTGTATTATAACAATACAATTAAGGCGGCTTCACTTCCCAATGATGGATTCAGCCTTTATCTATTTTAAGTACTTTTAATAGTATAAGGAAAGGTGCTACAGAAGTCTCAACTCACAGACTGAGTCAAGCTTTAATATCCAATCTGAAATGGATCTACAAACCTAACTGTCCCTGACAACTTTTCTCCTCTGAACTTGCCAGAGTAATAGTCTTCCTGCAAAAAAACCTAAAATCCCTGCCCAAATCAGTGATCATATACTGATTTTTTTTCCTAAGACAGCCACAGCTGAACAATAAATAGAAATAATATGCCTTGAGTTCCATAGCACCCTCATCCAGGAATCTCAAATTACTTTACAGACAATTAAACCACACAACAGCCCTGTTAAGCTTGTAAAATGTTCAGCCCCATCCCTTCTGCTTGATCCATAGAAAATATTTAAAGAACAGACCAAAAAAGAAAACCAAGCACTATTGAAGCAGCTTGTTAAATTCCTGTCAGGCTTCTGAGTGAAAGCCTTTTGGCTGAGGCAGCTCTTCCTGTTTAGGCTCAAGGAAAGGCAGCTCTGATGGTGCATCACTTCAGACACTAACACAGGGAGTTGGAAAAAAAGTTACTTCTCTTCATGTTGCCAAATCTGATAAGCCTGTATTTCCCTATCTTACAAATAGTGATGCTCTTTAAAAGCAATATCATTAACATCCAAATTTAACCAGCTGAGCATTAATCCCTATAGTTAAGCCAGGAAAACACTGACATTTCCAGCATCCTCTAGTCTCCTTGCAAATCCAAAAGGCAGCTCAGAAGGGCTCCTTTTCACAGAGCAGCCTTTTATTCTCTTTCTTTCTCCAAGATGCTGTAGAACTAAACCAATTAATTTGGTTTCCAATTAAGTATTAAACCTAAGTAGTGCCATGCAAATTTGTATTTTGCATGATGGAGACACAGAAATTCACAAAAAGAAGCGCAAGAACTGTTTAGCCTACACCCTAGATCCTCTCTTCAGGCAGCCAAGTAGAGCTCCCTAACAAGGGGGTGGCATAACAGTCATCTGCTTCATTGTTAGCAGAACTCACCCCTTTCAAAGAAGGTTTACCCCTGCCAATGGACAGGAAAGAGATGTTTCAAGCAAACACTGCGAGCATATTACAAACAGCACCACTCTTCTTCCTTGTTATGGGGAATGATGAAAATCTAGGACAGCTACAGAGATGAAGGTGGTATGCTAAGGAGCTGAACTGCCAGCTGTTTCCCTATCTAATGTTATATTATGTCCCTGAGACAAGCTTTCATTGCAAACACTCCAGCACTAACAAAGAAAAAAAATTAAATATATTTTAAAAAGGATATGAATTACAGATAGGCTTAGTTGGTAACCCTTAAGGCTTGTAGAACTGAAAGGCTTGGAACCACACTCCGCCAAACACACACATCTGGATATCAGCCTCTGAAAGTACCTCTACAGTGCAATTAGACACCCTCAAATAGCCTCTCCCAACAGACTCAGGGTAAGTCTAAAATGACAGCAGCAAAATCGCCACCATCGGCACTACCTTCCAGGTTTGACTGAGTGGTCTCTGTAGACACGCGCAATCACTCTGGAAATCGCCATACCAACTCAAGCCCCAGAACTTGAGTTGTGGTAAGCAAGGGATTAGTAACCTGTTGGGAGATACACAAGGTATTTTCGGTACCTTGCGAATCTCCTGTCGACTGCTGCCAAAAAGTACGGCAAGTATAGACTAGGGCTCAGGCTTGGAAAGGAGCTATTTAACTGTGAAGTAGACTTCAGGCTTGGGACAGAGCCTAAGCTCTGCAAGGTCGTGTAGCCCAAACATCTACACCACAATTAAACAGCCTCTTCACCCAAGCCCCATGAACTTGAGTCAGTTGGCATGAGCCAGTCACACATTTTAATTACAATGTATATGTACTAGGGCTTAAATTCAGCAGTAGTAACTTGGAGCCCAACTCCAGGAATGACTCTGGGGGACCACAGGCCGGTTTCTGGAGGTCTGTGCATCTCCCACAGTGATGAACCCCATGCCTTGCCATGCTGTAGGACAGAAGCCCTGAGCCCTGCCATACCCCACAGGGCAGATGCTTTAATAAAAATAATAATGCAACAACTTATTTTTGTGGGAATGAGGAATTAACATATTTACATACTGTATAGGGAGAGAAGCAGGAACCCTACATAAGCTGGCAAACCACAAATATGGCTGGCTGACACAGAATGTAAGTGAGCAAATATCCTTCTGGCGTAATCAATGAAGGCAAAAGTAACTGAGTAACTACACTGTATTTCAGCATACGGCTGATTTCTATGTATGATGCTCAAGTTTCCCGAATAGGTCCAAAAAAACCCCACTTTTTTTAAGACAAGAAAGAGGAAACTGTTTGATTCAAAGGAGAGCAGGAAAGTTAGTAGCACTGTTTGTCAGGATGAAGAAGCAATGCAAAGAACATCACTGATGAGCAAAAGAACATGACAACACAGTAGAATATGAGTAGGAGTGAGCTACCACTGTGTTCATCAGATGGTCAAAAGACTGGTGGGGGAAGTTAATGTTAGAAAACATTTAGCAGATATGCAAAATTACACACTATTCAAACTTATGATCAGGGGCTCATGATTTGAAAATTGTTAAAAGTTGGGTTAATTCTGATATTTCAAGCAACGGAAACAACAAATTAAAACAAAGGATATACAAACACAAAGTCTCACTGAGTCACAAAGCCACAGAAAATATTCACAGCAAGTCAGAGAACAAAAATTGATAGCATGTCATTAACTGCAAGGGCAATCACAGCATACTGAAGCTACAGAGAAAGTATTCTGTGCTGTGTACGAATCATCCCTATATAATTCTGAAAAAAATTGATCTGAAGAAATTAAATGAACTAAACACAGGATGAATTCTGCACTTGTGTCAACCTGCACTAGCGCTGCACATTGCAGAGAAATTGGAGTAAAAATATTTAAAAATCTCTCGTAAGTGGAAAATCACAGCAGTGATTGATGAGTTAACTACTTTTAGCCAGACTTCCACTCTTATCATCTACGTACGATTTGTAACAGAAATGATGAAGCACCTACGAACATGTTTGTTGACCTAGCGGAGCTTTCAGTCACTAATGCCCAAACCAGAATCTTACTGCAAAAGTTGGATGCAGTGGGATTCACAGAGGCTTAGTTAAAGAAGCACTTGGTAGGTCTTGCTAGTGATGGATCTGCAGTCACTCTGAGCCGGAAAAGCAGAGCTGCAGTCATGCTAAGTTGCAACAACGTGTTCCAAATTAATAGTCTAGCACAGCTCTGTCCACTAACTGGAACTCTGTGTTCACTGCATCAGGCAAGACTTTCACAGAGTCAATCACTTAAAGTACTCATCAACATATGTACTATACACCTCCTCTAAAATCTTCAAGAGAACTTCAAGAATGTGTGGCAACTTTTGTCTGTAAAAATCTTGCAAACTGGGTTGCATCTTGTAGATGTCTAATGAAAGCTGACTGAAAGAATTACCATGCTTTCCTTTCTTCACCATCAGTGAAAGCACAAGGTAAAGAAAAAGACATGTTCAGCAGAGTCCAGTAACACCTGACATCATTGGTACCTAATCGATGCATATCTTCTGATGCTCTACAAGAGTTAGCGGAACTGTCACTTGAGCTATAGTGCAGGGAAATCAAAATCCAAAGCGAACAAGACAAAGTTCTGAGGATTCTCTACTGAGAATCTTCAAGTCCAGGCTCTCCACCATAAGTAGCAAGTAGACAAGAGGGCAGTAGTATGTGGGCTCAGAGAATACACAGACAGTCATCAGAAGGCAATGCCAACTCCCCTGAAATTGCTTGTGAAGTCTTTCAATATCACGCTGATAACATCAGTCGAATGTGAGCTGGGTTTCCTCTAACATGAACATAATCACGACTCTTTGCAATCATCTGTGAAAGTGCAGAACACATCAGTGCTATTTTTCATTAGCTTAGTGGGACTGTCTCTCATGATGTGGATTGCTGAGCCATATGCAAGATCCTGTATCGCAAAAGGAAGACACATCACAACTGATCTCAGGAGCAACGTCAGGGAAGGGGGGGGAAAAAAAGTCTCAAAATAACATGAGTAGGCCCAGAACACTCGGGGGGAGGCATGCCGTGAGGAGAGAATACTCAGGAAATGCTCTGAGAATTTAAGCCCAAAGCCATGTCCTATGAGACCACAGTGCCCTGTCAACTTCCATGGCTCTCTTGCAACCAGCATCCTCAAGATACTCAGCCACATCTGAATCTGAAAGACCTTCCTCCAGGAAAAGTGTCAGGTCACCTCAAGAAAACCACCCAAAAAAGGTCTACTATGCCAGAGATCTTGCGTCTAAAGCAGTTGTAAGCAATATTCATGAAAACAGCTCACAAAATCCATCGCATCTTATTTTAACAGACCTCCTAAATCGTACACTCCACAGGAGTTCAATTTAATTACCCATAAGGGAGTAGATTTCAAAGCACAATGTTTAACTTGGAATATTAAGGTATGTTCGCTTTGTAGTACAATTTATGCTTTTGATAACAGTATTTCAGTGGAAAAAAATACTCAGTCTAGCATCAAATATTTACTTCGTTAAACAACCGTTTATATGTAAATTATTGCTAAAGGCTGCTTCCTGGACTCGAAATGTGCATGTTCCAGCTAACGTTAGCAGAGGTCATATCTGAACAATGGATTTTTTAAAAAAGACAAAATAGATTCGATGTTGAGTCAATCTTACAGCCACCTAAAGATTTTCAAACTTCCACATGCAGATGTTGACATTTAAAGTTGAGATACATCTGTTATCCTTTTTAATGTTTTACACTAGAGGAAAAAAAAGCCAATCTTTTCTTTTCACCATTGAAACAAAACAAAAAATTTCCTCACAGAATCAAAGCAAGGGTAAATACTTTTCTTGCCAGTAAGTTACAGATTCAAGCACTTGCTCCAAGATTATCAGCCCTTCACGCTTCAAATCAGGTACAAACATGAAATGGGAGGAAGAATACTAAGTCAAAATCCTAGACTTGGCAAGCAAACTATATAAATAAAGAGATACAGTGACAGAATGTGATAAGGGGCCACAATAGCATCCATTCTGGGAAAAGAAACTAGATGTCCCACCTTCATCATCCCCAAGGCCATGTTCTCACTATAGAAGGTGACGACTTTGAAAGCAGAGTTAGATTAGAACAGCGGTTTTCAAACTTAGGGTCAGGACCCAGTATTGGGTCGCAGACCCTCAGGCACTGGGTCACAGCACCTGCTGCTGTTGCCACCAAAAGACTGGAATGCATTGCTCAAAGATGTAATTGTTGGGTCACAGGCATAAATTAATTTTTTTTTCAACTTGGTCCTGAGGAAAAAAGTTTGAAACCACAGGATTAAAACATGGCTTCCCAAAACAGTTGTTCAGCTAGCAGGCCAGGCAAAGTGGAATTGTAAAATAATTCCAAATCACACATGCAGGTTTCAGAAGTCTTGAGCACGACAGATTAAATTGCCTTGGCCCCATCCAACTCAGCTAGCTAAGTCAGTTTACAGCAGCAACCTGAATAAATGTAGTTTTCAAAGTTTATCTACTCAGGCAAAAAAATCTCACACACTTGTATCTGCACTGAGCGTCTCTGCACAGGAGTACTGTCAAGATCAATTAATGTTGTAAGACACTCTAAAGATCAACAGCAATATATAAGCACTAAGTAAAAACGCATTAAAGCAAGAAAGGAGAGTCAATGTCTCATCCCTTCTGTGCGTCAATCTTCCAGGACCTTCTGTCCAAGTCTCTGTGATGGAAGCATTCAACATGCAGCCTGAAGTTCGTTCTGCTGACCGCCCACACTTGGGGAGCAGGCTCAGCTGACACTGGCAAGGGGATTTGGCCAGACCCGGGGCTGGCCAGAAGCTGCAATCCGTGTGGCACTCTTGGCCCACCTTCTGGCCAGCTGGTCAGCCCTAGGGGGTGAAGCTGGCTGGCGGTGGCACATGGCTGCTGATGCTCCGTGCAGCTGCCTCCCGCATGGTCCTGAGAGGTGCCCTAGGAGTGAGTACAGCAGCCCGGTGAGGGGGCTGGGAGGGGGTGAATAGAGCAGCCCAATAGGTATTCAGGGGGCTAGAGCAGGAAAGGGAGCCACTAGACTGAGCTGGTCGCAGAAATGGCCCCCAAGGCTAAATGACTAACACCCCTGCTCTATGACATCACTATAACTATGCTTGCTGCATTCCAAACTCCACTCAGCATGAAGTGATCTTACTACACATTTGTGAACAGACAAGCATGTTTCTTCCAGTGTTTTCTGCAGCACATGCACAGGCACAGCCACTGGCATGTTAAATTCCCCCAAGTTTGCACTAGCCATTTTAGTTTCACTTTGTTTTGTTGTCATTAAAAAAAATAAAATAAAATAAATCACAGGATTAATTCACTTTCCAGCTGCCATCATTATGGACCATCTTCAGATACCCTTACCATGAGTAGTACCTTACTCAGCGATTGATTTCACTGAGACTACTTGAGAAATCATGTACTCCTGAAAGTGAATACAAGGTCATCAGAGCCTGGCCCTTAATATTTCAACTTTAATAATCCTTTGTCAACTTAAAAATTATAAAAGAATCCAAAAGCTCTTACTAAAATAAGAACACTAGCAACTACAAGGAGATGCTTTAAAAATGCAGAGAGTAGACAGACACTACAAGAGTAGAAACTGGGTATTTCTATTACTAGTATAAAGAACATTTAACATCATTAATTATGTATCCTTGGCATTTAATTACTTCATACAACATTAGGAGTGCCACCACCATAAGAGAGAACAGATAAGAACAGTAGGTGATCTAGAGCAAATATCTGAGATGCTAGATTAATGAGAGCTTTGCCATATTTTTCCTACCTCAACAAAGGCTGAAGAGTGTGGCTCAGAGCAACAAAAGACATTTTTCATGGTACACTGAACCAACTTTTTCAATTAGTGAACCTACTTAGTGGCCCAGTTCAAGTTTACTGTGCCTTACACATCATTTTCTGTGAAGTACACTACCAATTCGTGCAAGAAAAATACAAATTTTTACATTAAGGCGGTTTCAGGGCAGATAGATAGCCAGTGCATGACCCTAAAAAAAAAGGGGGGGGGGTAACTTCTAGGAGGCAGAGAGAGAAGTGGCTACGCCTTCCTCTCTCCACCTCTTTGATCAATACAAAGCATGTGATCTCATAGTTCAGCTCTCCATTTGTTAACAAAATGCAAGTTTTTATTTCCTTAGGAGTTCTTTCTTATGGCTGTACTGCTTCTAGGATGTCAGGATATTCTGTACCTTGCCTTTAAATCTTGAGTTGACACAGTTAACTGAATTCTCTTTTCCTCAAGAGTTGTATGCATGAAACAATCTGTCACATAGCAGAAAAGAGTTATTTAAAGGGAAGCTCCAGCTTTATTTCTAAAAGCAGCAAGGAGTCCGGTGGCACTTAAAGACTAGCAGATTTATTTATCGCATGAGCTTTCGCTGGAGAAAATCCCACTTCACTTTCCCCAAAGCTCATGTGATAAATAAATTTGTTAGTCTTTAAGTGCCACAAGACTCCTTGCTTCCCTTGCTGAACTAGACTAACACGGCTGCCCCTTTGGAACTTGGCAAAACATAATAGAATTCCCTTTAATTTTAATGAATTAATAACTTTCCTTTAATTTTAATGAATCTTTTGAATATGAAGATATTACAGCCTAAGGACTGGCCCACACAATTTTACATACCATTTTGATTTAAATACCATTATAGCTACTCCTCTTCCAGAAATAGGAATGGGGAGAAAACATATATAAGGGGGCTGCTGCCCACATACAAATCTGTCAGCAAGAAAGGAAGAAAAGAACACCATACCCCACACACCAGCCAGGAAGAGAAAAGCAATGTGGGTTGCCCGTAATATATTATCTCCTGGGACTTCACAGGGTCAGCCCCTATGATTTGATACAGGGCTCAATTACTGGCCATGTTCTTTGAGTGCAGCCTCTTCAAGCAGTCCATAAAAAATAACTTGTGTCTACTGATCATGCTATTTAGTATTTATGGTGAAATTAAATGGAAATTGATCAATATCACCTACCATAACTCTGACTTTCAGCTAGCTCCTCTGAACAGTTGGAGCAGAAATCTTCCCAAAAATAGTAAAACAGAGAAAACAGATTACCAGGGCTTAAACTATCAATTTAGATCGGGGGGGGGGGGCCGGCAAGTGGGGTGAAGTGATAGCCAGCTACCACCCAGATTTTACAAATCCACTATGGTTTACCTAAAGAAAAAACACAGAACCAAATATTGAACATCTTAATTTTGAAAATACATAAACAAAAGCATATAGCTGGAAGATATTTGACCTGATTTTCAAATGTCAGAAACAGCAGGACAGATCTTAGATAAGTGATAGACTCTACAGAATACTAAATAAAATTTTGCTCTTGTAGAACAGACAACAGCTTCTTTCAATGATTCATCCCAAGAGCACAGTCCATCCTATGCAATGAAGGAGATATTTTAATATAAAGGTGCACACACTTGTGCAACGCATAATAAAGGTAGACCTAGCCAACCATAAAAAAGTTAGAATTCCCAGCTGAGAGCTTAGGAGACTACATTTCAAAAGAGACTAAATGATCAGAGTCATCACATTTTTAGAAGTTTTACTGATGCCCTTTCAAAAGTTCCCTTACAATTCAAAGCCTGACATTCTTTTACTTCCACATACATTGTGTGAGTGGATAAAAATGAGCACAGTGGAGACATGACACAATTTAAGTTAATTCATTAAAAAAAAAAAAATCAAGAAATTCATACACAAAGTCACAAAACTTGAATACAAAATCTGCTTCATGCAGATCCAGGCTAATCTTGGTATTATTAGTTTGATAAGTATCGTCCATCAATCCTGAACGGTATGGCAATATTTCTACACTATATTCTGCTACTGATAACAATAATGATTCTGTGAAAGTCAAAAGTCAATCAAGTGTTACTGCTTCAATGAATCTGTCAGCCTACCCTGTAAATATGACTTTCAAATAAATAGTGGCTATCAATCAACACTCACATTTCCAACCTAACAGACACTGTAGGCCCTACAGTTACAGGATGTATAAAAGGGTACTTGGACAGATGTTATGTAGTTGATATTTCAAATTCCTTAAGTAGTTGCTCTCACAGAAAAGTAAACTATTATCAATACCACTACTGGTCAAGAATAACTAACATACCTCATGAACACAGAGTGGCATATAGTCACACATTTAGATTTAAGAAATATTTGTTTTTAAAACACAAAACAATACTAACCCACTGTCTCTTGGCATCCAGCTATGTTCTAGTCTATAAGAACACTGTCTCGCCAATAAAACTTTGAAATCTATGCCAGCTTTACTGATACAATCCATCCTGTTTCAAAACATCCTCCAAAATATAACAGCAGTATTACAGTCTTTTGTATTTAGTTATCATTCTAAGCTTCTCCCCTCATACAAGTATCAAACACACTGGCAAATGAAGTTCCAGGAGTTACCAGTATGCTGGGTTTTACACATCCAAAGATGCCAGAGGATACGTTCCAGTACCATGACATTAATACTTCCCTCTCCTTATCAAAAGGACAGACACATTATTCTTGAGAAAACAGGGAAATATATTTGAGTTAGATTAACTTTATTTTTTGCTCTTGGACAGTTTTAGGAACAATAGGATCACATACAAAGAGCATTTATTTTTAACCTTAACCTATGAACTATAAACAAACAAATACAAATAATAAATTGTTTTTAAAATACTACACAGTGTTAGCATTACATTGTCTGGCAGCATAGTCTCAGGAGAAACAGAGTGTTTAACATAATTTAAAATACGTGCAAGATCAAATCCATAAAGAATTATATTTCTTGCTCACTCAGAATTCCTACTGACATCCATGGGAGTCTAAAAGACATGAGGAATCCACAAGTGATCTCCTTTATTTTGAGATATGTTCACACAATTTGTCAGACCCCTAAAAAGAATGATTCACTGGAAGGTCTAACCAATGACCCAGAGATACACATACAGTTTTCAGACTAAGTAAGAAAATAGAGAAAACAAGCAATAGATAGTTCAAAGTACATGTGGACAAAACTTTCCATTTTAAACAATTCTCCATGAATTAATTTCTGAACAGCAGCTGTCTATTAAAATCGAAGTAACCATAACGTACTTACCAATATTTTGTTATCCACTTTATCTCCCTTGGTTTCTAGCTTTACTTTTTTCTTCACTGAAATTTTAATCTTCCTCCCAATAACATCCTTGATACTTTCTGAAATAATGGAGAACATCTTAATCAAATACTTCTGTTGTTAGGGAGAGAAGAAAAGAATAATAATATTTTTAAACTTTCAGGGAAAATTCCTCTTAGCCACATTGTATTAACTGAAATGTTTCAAACAAGCATCTCTTTGTTGCACTCATTGAACACAGGTTATACACATCAACTGACTAATAAAAGTAAATTCACATTTAATTTTGTGAGAAGTTTGTCATATACTCAGCTAGTTAAGTCTACTATCCCAAGTAAAGATTATAGACATATTCAAGTCATCTTCTGCACACAGTTCATAGGTAAAGTCATTCACATTTCTCTACACTGGTCCCATTCCGTTAAGACGTAAAAAAAAAAAAAAAATCCTCAAAACAAGCCACTGGGCGAGCACCAATGCACTACCTGACTGACCAGCTATCTGACAAATCAAATAGCTCCTTCAACACTCTAAGCAAACTAACACTCATTTACATTTGAAAATGCTGTTAAGTCAATGGACTTACTGTAACAGCACAATTCAGCCCTTTATCACTAATATTTTCATGGTCAGATGCCTCTAATAATAGAGCACTGAAATTTCCATACCTAATTTATGATGGGACCACAGCCCAGTTCCAGATGCAAACCCTGAAACACTATACAGAGGATTCTGTGCATTACAATTCTGGTTTCAGTCCAAGACCTAGAGGTTACACATGCACCTCATGGACCCAACACTCAAACTTATATACTAATTTACATCATTTCTGACATTCTCAGAACACCAGCCAAACACAGAATGAACATAAAGACTCAATCAACATCTCTCCTCCAAAGTAGTTGTTCTCAGCCACTACGTCAGGACACATTACTGTGTCACCACAAGACAGCAAGTGTGTCACGAAGAGTTGGGGAGGTGGCTGGATTTGACTTGGGAGGAGTGGACTGGAGCGTCCTGTAAGGTCATGACATGCCGCAAAGTATGTTGTGACCTGCAAAAGGCTGAGAACCACAGCTCTAAAGTACTCAATCCTGACCCGGAGGGAACCCACGCTCACAAGGTGGTATCAAGTTTACACTGTATTGCTAGTACTGATGTCACTGATGGACAAAAAGAGGAATTCGGCCAAGAACAATCAATCCATCACTTTTCATAAGTATTACACTAGGTTTTCTTTTCTGAGAAAGAAACACTGTCAGTTGGAAAAAAGCCTTCCAAACATACATAACACCTACTTTTAAAAAGGCTAACGATCTTTTTATTCACTTTATCTTTGTCTAGGTTAAGATGTAAAGTGGTGGTGTTAGAAGCCAGAAGCAGGCTTTTTCCCAGGTTCCAACTCAATGAGTTTAGCACGTATTAAGGGCGCTGTCTCTTGTCTATATTACATCTTTCAGGAGTTAGTTAGAATGTGTTAAAACTAACAAAACACCTTTCTAACTAATCTAGAAAAAGCCAGACATTTCTGCAAGCAGGAAGTGGGTGTGACAGCGAGTCAGAAACAGAAGTTGTCAGGAATTTTTTGCTGGAATGAATCATTTTCTGATGGAAAAATCTGTTTCCAGAAAACCTAAATTTTCTGAAGGACTATTTCAATTTTCCATCTGAAAAATCCCAGGTTTCCCAGGCAGCAGGAAAGGCAATCTGCCCCCAGGCTGGCTAGCTGACTGGGTACCAGGATTTTCAGCTCTGAGACACTCCACCTGGAAGACTTCCAGGAGTTCCTGACTATCATTTGCACATTCCCTGAGGAGTTGTGAAGCCCAGGGAGCAAGCTGAAAAATTTTGTTTCAGCTCTCCTGAAAAATGAAGCATTTCAAATTTTTGTCTTTGCCTCCCAATTTGGGATAAACATTTTTTTCAAAACATTTGACCTTTTTGCAGGAGAGGAAATTTTCTGCAGTCAACAGTAGCCAAAAACTCAGTCCCTCCTCATGCTTGTCACGCGAGTGCTGTGGAAGGAGGCTTATGGGTGGTATCTCTACAACGTTACCTCATTCCTTTGCTCCAAATGCTTCTGCCACTATCCTCAGATTTCTGAAGCAGGGGCAGAATGAACCCAGTTTGATTCTTGTTAGTTTCACTATCCGCACAGGGTTTTAAATAGCAACTATGAAACTTTTCTAAATCTTACATTACAAACTTTGTCAATTTCCAAAGAAATAGCCATGTTAGTCTAGTCCAGCAAAAGGAAAAACAAAACAAAACAAGAAGTCATGTGGCACTTTAAGACTAACAGATTTATTTTTTGCATGAGCTTTCGTGGGAGAAAATCCCACTTCGTCAGATGCTTCGAAGCTTTCTGGATGCTCAACCTGCGGCACAAATACCTCTGAAACCAAGCACCAAGTGATTCAAAATTAGCATAGATATTGTTAAATGGTGTGTCCCACATGAACTGTACAAGATAACATAGGAAGCTGTGGCTGAAATGGGACTAGAATTCAAGACTTCTGATTCCCACTGTAGCAAGGCCAGATTACCAATTAGGCACATGTCCTGGGGCTTTGATGTTCTATGGGTGCCTAAACAGTGGCAAATTTGGGGGCCCCACAAGAACACCAGTACTCTGGTCCTGCCACCTGCTTCTCCTCTTCCCCTTGAGGCCTCACCCCTTGTCCAGGCATACTCTTTCCACCCAGAGCTGACTGAGCCAGTAGCCCAGGATACCTGCCCCCTCCCCTCTCCTTTCATCCCCCAATAGAGCTGGCCTGGCCAGCACCTCTCTCCTAGCATCTCACCCCACCCAGCATGGACAATACAAAGAGGAGGACTGTCCCTAGGGCACTGTTTCCCAATCACTGTGCCACGGCAGACAGGTGTGCCATCAGGTCTGAGCAGGTGTGCAACAAAATTTTTTGAAAAACTACTCAAAGAGCTCTTGATTGGTCCTTGTTTTTTTCATTGGCTCATGAATATCCATGAGGTCATTTGGAAATTATATGGTGGTATGCCTAAAAATTAATTAAAGGTCACAAGGTGTGCCCCAGCAGAGAAAATGGTGGGAACCACTGCCCTAGGAGAAGGTAAAATGTAAATCAGTTTAGTCATTGTGTTTTATCCATTAAGTTTTGTTAAGTGCCCTTTTCTCAGACCTCTCAGTTCACTGGGGAATCCCGATTGTCTAGTGAGAAAATTAAATTTTCTTCTTTGTGAAATCCTCCATTATGACAAGAGTGTTTGCTCCATAATAATGATGAAAGCAAACAAAAATACTAATTAGATACAGAGGACACTGAAGTCCCCAATGCTGTTTGAATAGACCCATGCAGATCCCTTTCTGAAGTAAATTTGGCTCCCAGTGGGGGCAAGGTCTGCCTGTGTAAATAAGCTTGAAGGATGAGAACAAACTTCTGGAACTTGACTGAAGTTAATAACAGATTTTGATACTTCTAATTTTTGTGTGTGTGCGCGCACTTACAGACAGCGCTTTCATAACAGCAGCAGCTTTTCATCCTGAGTTTCACACGGACTTTATTTACATATACACTGCACTAATCCTCACCAGTGTGTCAGAATTTGAGAGAATCCAAAGAAAAAATTATTGTGAGAACCCAGGAATTTAAAAAACTCAAAAATTAATACCCAGTGTAACTACAAACAGGACAATCCCTGCTCAAAAAAATAAATGGTCACAAAACTGACATCAGAAACCACAACACTCAAAACCCAGTTGCTGAGCACACCAGTCTTCCTAATCACTCTGTTGATTGTTCGTATATAGCTGTGCTCAAGCAGAGGGGCAATGCATCAAGGCTTCAAAGAGAAACAGCAGAACTGGAACTGAGACACAGATTCGATAGTGCGCAAGAACAATTAAATCATGACTATGCAATCTTTTCCCATTATAAGAGGTGATTTGACCGCACCTTCCTATATATATATATATATACTATTTCCCAGTGTTTGAATCTCCACAGACTGCTTTGATTTGCTGTTGCAATACTACCTGGTGCCATGACTTATACTTCCCTGCATTTATTTCCTCCCATTCTGTAAGTTCCCCCATCTTCAAAGCATCTGATGAAGTGGGATTTTTCTCCCAGGAAATCTCATGCAATAAATAAATGTTAGTCTTTAAGTGCCGGAAGGCTCCTTCCATGTTAAATACACCACAGGCTAACAAGATACTGCTTCCACCTGTCATTGACAAGATTTAAAATAATTACTTGCATTATAAACCAAATCCAGAAGTCTTCCTTCAGGCAACACTTTAAACAAAGCCAAAGGAAGTCTTGCCTGAACAAGGAGTGACCGGGCCCAAAACATTCCAACAACCAACTTATTGCACCATATCTACATTGCATCAGTTGTCAGTGTATCATGCTAGTCATTCATGGATTATGAAGCTCCCAAATAGCTTTCACTCATGATCAGTTGTGATTTGCAGAGCGTAAGCATTAAATGCCCCCACCTTTGTATGCTGCCTTAAACATCAGATGCCAGAAAACTCAATTACTAGACAGACACACACACTGCAATACAATAAAGTTATGCGATCTAACGCAGGGGTCTCAAACTCAAATCACCACAAGGGCCACATGAGGACTAGGACATTAGCCTGAGGGCTGCACCACTGAAACCTTTTCATTCAGTGATATTGCAGAGTTCCAAAGGGGCAGGTGTGTTAAGTCTAGTAAAGCAAAAAAAGCTGGGAGACTGGTGGCACTTAAAAACGAATGGATTTCTTCACCGCATGAGCTTTTGTGGGAGAAAAATCCCGCTTTGTCAGGCACTTGAAGAGGGAGACTTTCAAAAGACTTCAAAAAGAAACAACCGAAATCGAACTAGTATGCAAATTAAAGGGCAAATGGTTTAGTGGCTAGCACCGCTGCTTAACATGCAGAAGGTCCTGGGTTCAAGCCCCAGGGGCTTGGACTTGATGATCTCATGAGGTCCCTTCCAACCCTGTGATTCGATTCAATTCAATCCTGTGGGAAAGCTGGGCTGCAGGGTGACTATGGATTCTTTTCACATTATAACAGGTAATTTGACTTCACCTTCCCTCCCTATGCTGTTTCCTGGAGTTTGAAGCCTGACAAATGCTCTGATTTGCTGTTGTGCTATGACCTGATGCCATGTCTTACACTCCCCTGCATTTATTTCCATCCCATTCTCTAAGTCCCCCTCTTCAAAGCATCTGAGGCAGTGGGATTGTCCCCACGAAAGCTCCTGCCATAAACCAATCTGTCAGTCTTTAACCGCCACAAGACTCCTTGCCTTTTAGGCTATCACCGGAAACACCTTCAGGGGCCGCGCGTTTGCGCCGCCTGCCCCACGGTGTCCAATGCTACAAAATAGCCAACGCTGAGGCTGTCTGCAACACCCTCCTCACCTCCCGCTGCAGCCCAGCTATTTGAAAGGCTCCCGACACAGAGATGGAGAACTTACTTCCCCCACCCAGGAATTCCCTTGCCATGGCAAGTTGAAAATAAAAGCAAGCCCCCCACGGAAGGGCTGACTTTTAACCACTTGCTGCCCGCGCTGAGGCCCGCCCGGAAGGTCGCTCTCCGGTGCGGCCGCAGAAGCGGGGCTGCGGCTAGTTTTTGGCGGCTCCCTTCCCGCCCCCGGCGCGGGCTCTCACCGAGCAGCTCCCGGGGCACCTCGGCGCTCTCCTCGCTCATGCTGGCGGCGCGGCAATGCGGCGCGAGGCGGGGGCTGCGCCGGCGTAACGCGGGGCTCCGGCTACATGGCGCCGCCCGCCGCCCGGGTATGTGCAGGGGCGGACCCCGCGGCTCCTTCCTCCTCCGCGCCGGGCGGGGATTGCTCGCTGCCGCCCAGCCCAGCCCAGCCTCACCTCGCGAGAGCGGGAGGCGGCCGGCGCCGGGAGCATCTCCTCCGGGGAGACGTGTCGGCGGCCCTGCCCAGGCGAGAATTGCTCCGCACGCGCCGTGCGCGGGGAGGGGAATTTGGGGACACGCCAGCAGCCGCCCCCCTAGGCGCACCGAGAAAACAAGGGCGCCATCTGCTGAGGAAAGGGGGGCGGAAGGCGGCTCCTGCAGGAAGCACAGCTCCAGGAAAGGGAAGCAGCCGCCTTCACCTGCTCGCATCCCCCACTTTTTGTTAGTCCAGCTCAGGGGTTCCCACAATTTTCTCTGCCCTGGCACGCCTGGCTACCTTTCACGATGTTCCCTCTAATTTTGCGCAGGCTCTGTGCGCAAAAAACTTCAGTCCTGCCAGTTTTGGAAGCCGGGTCCAAATTTGAGCTCGCCCCACTGCATGGGAGCGCAGTGTGGATGACCGCAGTAATGTCACATTTGATAGTGATAGGGTGAGAAACCTCGGCAGATCTATCTCATACCACAAACACTAGAATGGTTGCTTGAAACTTAGCACTGCAGGGAGGATGGAGATTGCTTGAATCGATCAAATCATAGGGCTGGAAGGGACCTCATGAGATCATCGAGTCCAACCCCCTGGGGATTGAACCTGGGACCCTCTGCATGGTAAGCAGAGGTGCGAGCCACTACACTATTTGGTGATGAAAATGATTTCATCAGTTACTGTACCTGGGACATCAAGACTTCAAAAGAGACAGCTGAACTCGAATTAACATGCAAGCTAAATTCTGTGAAAGCAGGACTCAATCGAGACTATGGGTTCTTTTCCCTTACAAAGGGTAATTTGACTTCAGGCTTCCCATGGTTTGAGCCTGTGAACTGCTCTGATTTACTGTTACTTTATGACCTGATCCTATGTTTTACACCCCCTTCCATTTAGTTGCATTCCTTTCTGTAAGTTCACCCATCTTCCAAGCATCTGAGGAAGTGGGATCTTCTCCCACAAAAGCTCGTGCAAAAAATAAATCTGTTAAGTCTTCAAGTGCCACACAACTCCTTGTTGTTTTTTCACTGGACTAGACTAACACAGTTATCCCTTTTAAAATTCATCAATTACGACACTTTATTTGAAACATGCTACTTGAAATCACCTTCTTAAAGTAGCATAAAAATATTAGCGCTTGAATTATTTTGTGCATGCTTTATTTTGTTGTGTGCATGGGTTTCACAACCTGTGTGCATGCGTGCGCACAGCTTAGAGGGAACATAGCCCACTGTATAGTTTCCAAATGAACTCATGAATATTCAGGAGCCAATCCAGAGCTCTTTGAGTGATGGTTTTTCAAAAAAATTTGTGGCACAGCTGCTCAGACCTGCCAGGGCACACCGGTTGGGAAACACTGGTCTAGTTCACAGGGCCGGCTCTACTGTGAGGCGAGACACAGACATGGCTTCAGGTGACAGTTCTTAGCGGTGCCTAGCCTCCTCTGAAGATCAGGCTGGCTCCCGCCTCTTCAACTCTTTCCTAGCAGCTCAGGCACTCTTAGTCAACCTGCAGCTTAAGTCACGTATAGGGTTACCAGATGTCTGACAAAAGGAGGACATGTCCCCCTTTTTACCTTCACGTCCTCCATCCAGCAGGCATTTTAAAAATACATGATTTTGTTTGGCTTTTTACTTACAGGGCTTAAAGTATGCTGTTTTTAGGGGGAAGCGTTCGAAGACCCCCTAAAAACAGAAGAATATGACATTAATACTCCATTTTCTCCCTGTGTCCTCCAATCTCCTCCTTTTCAAACTTCCCTATCGCACTTTCCATGCTTTGGTACCTGGTAACCCTAATCATGTAGTCTTAGGGTTACTAGATGTCAGACAAAAGGAGGACATGTCTTCCTTTTCACCTTTACGTCCTCCATCCAGCAGGCATTTTAAAAATACATGATTTTGTCTGGTTTTTGCTTACAGGGGTTAAACGATCCTGGAACACCCCACAACACCCTATTTTTAGGAGGAAGCCTTCCAGGGATTCCTAAAAACAGAAGAATGTTACGTTAATACTACATTTTCTCTCTGCGTCCTCCAGTGTCCTCCTTTTCGTACTTGCCTGTCCACCTTTCCATGCTTTGGTATCTGGTAACCCTAGGTAGGCAGAGTGCATGTTAAATCCTGCTGCAGGCAGACCCTGGAGATTTATGCAGTTTGGAAAACCGTTTTCAACTTCCATGAATGAGATGGGGGGGTGCCAAATCAAAATTTGGCTTGGGGCGCCACAACCCCTTGATCTGGCCCTGCTAGTTCAGCACAACAAAGAAGCAGTCCTCTGGTAGTTCAAGACTAACAGATTTATTTGTAGCATGAGCTTTGGTGGGTGAAAATCCCACTTCCTCAGAAGCTTTGAAGATGGGAGAACTTACAGAATGGGAGGAAAATAAATGCAGGGAAGTGTAAGGCATTGCTCCTTCACGCTGGTCCACTGCGAGAATGATTGTGTTGGTTTGTATATTTCTTTCATTGCATTTGGGTGCCTCACTTTAGTTGCCGGTTTACCACCGTATGACTTGGGATAAGTCACTCATTCCTCTCTTAATCTGACTTCCTGCACAATGCAGATCACAGAACCTCACCCACCCACCTCCTGTAATAGACCCCTTAACCTATAACTGAGTTATTGAAATCTTCAAATCATGGTTTAAAGACTTCAAGGTACAGCAAATCCTCCAGCAAGTGACCAATGCCTAGGGTTACCAGATACCAAAGCATGGCAAGGAGGACCGGGCAGTATGAAAAGGAGGACATTGGAGGACGCGTGGAAAAAATGTATTACTGTAATATTCTTCTGGTTTTAGGGGGACCTGGAACACTTCTCCCTAAAAATAGGGTGTTCTGAGGCATTCCAGCATACTTTAACCCTTGTAAGTAAAAAGCCAGATAAAATCATGTATTTTTAGAATGCCCACCAGAGGGAGGACATGAAGGTAAAAAGGAGGACATCCTCCTTTTGCCTGACATCTGGTAACCTACCCATTCCTCTCTTCCCCTGCATATCCTTAGTCTGCAGCCCCCTCAGAGACTTTTAAGATCAGAAGAGACAATTAAGATCATCTTGTTTGACTTCCTGCACAATGCAGGCCACAGAACCTCACCCACCCACCTCGTGTAATAGACCCCCTAGCCTGTAACTGAGTTATTGAAATCTTCAAATCACGGTTTAAAGGCTTCAAGGTACAGCAAATTGTCCAAGTGATCCATGCCACGTGCTGCAGTGGAAGGTGAAAAAAAAACTCACCACCTCTGCCAGTCTTCTCTGGGGGGGGGAAATTCCTTCCCAACCCCAAACATGGGCAAGGCTCACCAGCCAGACACCACTGTTCCCTCTAAGCTGTGCACATGCACACAGGTCATGAAACCCGTGCACACAAAAAAATTCAACAGTACTAATAGTAGCTCACACAAAGAAATTTTTTGCACACACAGCCTATGAAAAATTAGAGGGGAACATTGCCAGACACCCAGAAGGAATTCTCTGTAGTAATTCAGAATCCATCCCATCAGAGGCCACTGGCCTAGTAATCAAAGATCAGTTAATTGCCAAATTAGGGTGTCTCATCACACCATTCCCCTCCATAAACTTATCAAACTCAGTCTAGTGTAGGGGTGGCCAAACTTACAGAACTCAGGAGCCACACACGTTGGTTATTAAACCTTTGAGAGCCGCACTGAGGCATATAGCGATATACTTTTACCTACTCCAAAATTACTAAGTTTAAAATTCATTGCACACTTTAATTTTATTATAAAAAGAGGGCAAATATTGATCCTACTAATGTCAGATTCTAATAATTACTTAAGGTTACCATGAAAATTAGTCTATACAGTAAAAACTTAGCTGTTGCTCCATGTAGAAGACTGCAGTCTAGTGGAGAGTTTTTTTTAAATTTCCAACCATGCTGCGCTTCTCCCCGCCATCCCCGACCATGCCACACTTCTCCCTGCCATCCCTGGCCGTGCCACCATTCTCCCTACTATCCTGATCCCCTCCTGAACTCCTAGGTTAGGGCTGCTTTCCTAAATGGATTTGCGGACATTTTATTCTGGGAGCTACACTTTTTTATTCAAGAGCCACATGTGGCTCCCGAGCCAGAGTTTGGCCACGCCTGGTCTAGTGCAATAGGCCACAAGGCACTGAATGCCAGTTGGGTTCTCCACCATAATAAAAGTAATAAAATAGTCATTATTTGACGTAAGTAATGACACCGACCATCATAACAAGCAGCATCACAAGAGAGGCCCCCAGAATTGAATGTATAAGGAGACTGAACTCTCTCCAATAGCCAGGGGTGTTGCTGCCTCTGGGCCCGAGGGGCTGCAGCCGCCCCACGTCTTCATCCCAGCAGTGGCAGGAGCTGGAGCTGGACTGGGGCCACCTGCCATGTGCTGGCAGCGGCTGGGGCCAGATTGGCCCAGGCCACCTGCCATGCTGCCACAGCCTAGCCAGCAGCGACAGGTGGCCAGATGTAGGCTGGGCTGCTAGATCAGGCCCCCGGGCAGGGCTGCATGGCAGGGGGTAGGACCTGGCCCCTCTGGCTCTTTTTTCAGGGCAGTGACGCCCATGCCACTAATTCACGTATTTCCAGGTTGGAGAACAGCGCTAATGTGTGACAGCTAGCTCTGGTGCTCTCCTTGCTGCATTTGATTTGTAGATCTAGCTCATCAGTTATCTGGACTGTCAGGTCAAGACTTTTCAGGATGTCACCTTTCATTTCATTCACACAAACAGAATTAAAAGGTTTTGTATTTCTTATGCTTTTGTATTAACTTTTTTGTATGTAGTAGTCACAATTCAGCATTATTTGCATTGCACTAACAATTTGCTTAACCATTAACACCAATGGGAACCACAAGTGTAGAATGGGTGCACACATTTTTTACTACTCTCTGTCATCTAATCTTGATCCCAATGCTGCAATTTACTGATTCCATATGGGAGGACCCATTTGCACACATGAGCCAGTGAATATGTGTGGGAACAGAGAAGTCTGCCCATACAGATCCAGGTGCAGTGGGGCCTCTATCCATAGATAAAAAGGGTAATCAAATTGCTTTTGCACATGTACTTTCTGGATTTGTATTCCAGACACTTTGCTTTTGTTTGTTTCTTTAAGGCTTATGATGAGAGAGTGATTGTGATCACGTTCATTTTTTCTCGTCTGCTGCCTGGGAAGGTGATTGCCAAACCTGGATCAGTTTAAATCTTGGAATGGATAACCTTTGATCCAATGTTCACCTATCTCTTTCCCATACTCAGACTTTATCTTCTCAGGAGAGGTCAGTTGGTTTTGTACCTGTTCTAAAGATAAAGAAAAGATGTCATTATTGTAGGCTGTTTTTTGGTCTCAGAGAGAAGAGGGAAAAAGCAAGTTTCTCAGTTTGAAGCAAAACAGAAAGAAATTAAACGTTCTTCCTTTCCCACTACTACCATCTTAAGATATTTTTCGTATTATACATTTATGCTGAGAACTTTGCAAGTGCATACCAATCAAATTACAAAAATATAGCCCTTGGACAACCTAATTGTATATACCTGTGAAAACAAGGACAAAAGATTTTCTGATGTGGGAGGGAGGAAGGAGGTAAAACAGCTCTGAAAAGACTGTAACACTTTAGAGAAGCTTCTAGTGGAGACTTGTAATTTTAGTGAAAGAATCATTTTCACTGCAGCAGGATCCTGATTGGCTGGCCCACATCCTGAAGGGGTGTGGGGTGGTTTAATACATAAAGCTCATATTTCAAACACTGTGAAAGTGAGCGACAGGTTTTGGAGATCAAAGTTATTTATGTATAATGAGGAAAACTGAAATACATTCATCAAGAGCAACAGCATAACTCCAAGCAGCATATGTTTAACAATAAAACACAACATGGATTACTGCATGCCTTGCTTAATCTTTAGGAGAAACAGAGCTTGCAAATCATGGGCAGCTGGTGACCCCCTGTTAAGAAAGGCTAGCCCATAGCTCTGCAGCTTGCACCTGAGGCCATGACCCTCCCCATCCCCCCCACAGTTGAGCCCAAGCCCCCTACTGCAGCTAGTGGGGAGCAGGAGCAACGCAGGCCTAGGAAAAGACCCGGGGCTTGGGTCCCGGCAGCCTCCCCTGGTCCCAGTTCAGGTCCTGGGCCCAATCCTACCCAGCAGGACCCAGATCGGGCTCCTGCAGCAGGCGGTCTGACCCTGGACCTCCGGCCGAGAAAAGGGCCAGGGAAAAGAGCCACCGCCACAGGGGGCCTGGCGGCTGACTCGGGGCACTGGCACTGGGACTTGGGGCTCAAGCCCGCTATGCCCAGCAACACCACTGGTGGGGAGGAACCTGACAGTGAGCCCACCATCAGGCTAGAGCTGTTGTGGCCCAAGCTCCAGGCAACCCAGGCCCCAGGCAGGCATAGCCCCAGCCACCTCAAGTCCTGGCCAGGTGGTTCCAGAAGTTGGCGATCCCAGCCGCCTTGGAGCACCGGTCGCCCCAAGTCCTTGGCAGGCCTGCTCAGCTGCCTCAAATCTTGGCTAGGCCCTGGTCACCTCCAAGCATCATCTGGGCATGACCCAGGTGAAGACAGAGCTCTAACTGCCCTGAGTTTCAGCTGAGCAGCCCCAGAAGCTTGTGGCCCTGGCCATCTCGAGTCACAGCTGAGCAGCATGTGCCCCTAGCACTGGGCATAGTCCTCCTCATCTCACAGCGCTGATTGCTCTGAGTTCCTTCCAGCTAAGTGGCCCATGTGAAATGTGGCCCTAGCCACACAGAATCCCTGGCAGACCACACGTAGCCCTAGCATCACACAGCCCCTAGCATCTTGTAATAGTGGCCAGGCATGGTCACAACCACCCCGAATTCTGGCTAGGCTGCACATGGCACTAGCACCAGGTGATCCAGCTGCCCCAAAGCACAGGCTGCCCCAAAACTTGGTCAGACTGGCCCAGGCCTCAGAGCCAGGTGACCCCAGCCACCCCGAAGCACCAGCCAGGCACTTCCCTGGTCGTGCTGGAGTCCCATGTCCTTGCCAGCCAGACCCTACCACCCAGAGTCCTGGCCAGCCTGCAATGTTACCCCAGCACCAGATCTGGCCTCTGCCACTCAGAAGCACTGGCTGGACATGGCCTCAGGTGCCACAGAGTGCTGAGTGCCCTGACTTCCAGCTGGGTGGCCCCAGCAGCACATGGCCACAGCTATCCCAAACTCTGGCAGGGCCAACCCTAGCCATGACTCCAGCCTCTCTGGAGCACCGGCTGCCCTGAGTGCCATGGGCAACTGCCATGCTGTGTGGCTCTGGCTACCCTGAGTCCTGGACATATCATATATATATCCACAGTGTCAGGTGATTCTGGTCACCCCAAAATACTGGCTGGGCAGGGCCGCAGTCAACTTGGAGTTTCGTTCACCCCAAGTCCAGGCTGTGCTGCCCCACCTGCCCCAAGTCTTGGTCAGGCTTAGGACTACCAGATATCAAAGCCTGGAAAGGAGGATAGGAAAATACGAAAAGGAGGACATTGGAGGATGCATGGAGAAAATGTAGTATTAATGTAATATTCTTCTGTGTTTAGGGGGCCTTGGAGTGCTTCCCCCTAAAAAGATATTCTGTGGCATTCCAGCACAGTGTAACCCCTATAAGTAAAAAGCCAGACAAAATCATGTATTTTAAATGCCTGCCAGACGGAGGACCTGAAGGTAAAAAGGAGGACATGTCCTCCTTTTGCCTGACATCTGGTAACCTTAGCCAGGCTGCATATGGCCCCATTGGTGGGCATGGCCCCAGCTGCCCTGGAGTGCTGGCTGCCCCAAGCTCTGGGTGGGCAACCACAGCACCACATTGCCTTGGCGCACTGGCCAGATGTAGCACCAGCCACCATGGAACGTCAGCTGCCCCAGGTTCTGGCTGGGTGGCCCCAGCGTCTCATGATCCTGGCTATCCTGAGTCCTAGCCAGGCTGCTCTGAGTGCAAGCTGGGCCACCCCAGCTACCCCAAGTCCAGGCTGCCTTTGAGTACTGGCCATTGTGTAGGGTCTTACATTAAAAGGAATAGTATGTACACAAGAGCTCTACGCTGTATGTCTTTATTAGAGCAGAGCTAAAACCAGTCTTACAGGTTTTTCCACATCTAAAGCAACCCCCCATCTATTGCTATAGCAACCCAATTCACAGTAATGTAACCTGTAGTACTACATATTCCTCTCCATTTAATGAAAACGCCCTCCCTCCAATTTGCCAAAAAAAAAAAAAAAAAGTGAGCACTAAGCTGGGAGATGAGGACAGCCCCATCTCCAGGCAAACCCCTGGGGGACTATTCTGCCCCGTGACTAGGGCTGTCCCTAGGTGGGGGCTGGGCCTGGAGCGAATCAGCCTCTGGGGGAGCCCCCTGCTGGAGGAGGCAGAGCAGGTTGGCCCAGAGGCTGGGCACCGCACTCTCACCCTTCCCCTGGGCCAGCCACTCCACCCCCAGGGCAGGGTGGACCATCCCAGAGGCTGCCTATACTCTCCTGCCCCACCTCTGGGCTGGCCCACTCCACCCCTGGGCTGGTTGTCCTGCCCTGGGGGTGGGTAGGGCCAGGTTCCACACTCCCACAATGCCCCTCTGCCTTTGGCTCCCCACTGAAGGCAGTGGAGTGGGAGAAGGCACAGCAGTTGGGGTGGGAAGTGGTGTGAACCCCACCCATGGAACCATGGGGTCCAGGGCAGGCGCCCCTCTCCTCCCCCCTCCGCCCCCGGGATGGCTCTGCCCATGACGGGGGGTCACCACTAGCTAAAGATCCAGCTGATTAGGAGGCTTTTTTTCTCTAGGTGGATTACAGCAGCCTTCAGGTGTGCTCACACCAGGAGCTGTTATTGGTAGCAGTGTGTCCACAGTTATAGGAGAATTATCTGGAGTCAGTGAAAAGGTTGTATCCAGTCAAACAGGGTAGAAGGTTGAAGGTGTTGGAGAGGTGGCTGGAACAAGGGAGACAGGTGCAGCTAACTTGTGACTCAATGGTCTATCACCTGTGATGGTAAGGTCCGAGATGTTAGTCAGTGATGTACGCTCGGGACAAGTATGATCCGGAAGCAACCGATCTACATCCCGCCTCCAAGCAAGGCCATCTGCCATCTGGACAGAGTAGGAATCAGGTCCTGTCTAGGTGATAACTGTGGCTAGACCCATTTAGCCCCTGAAGCATGTAGCTCCTGAGCTAGGACGGGCTGTCCCAGACTAAAGGTTCAATTCTTTGCTCTTGGTGCACACCTGATGACTTGGTTTTGCTGTTGGGATTGTACAACTTGTGTTTCAAGCGGTTTCAACAAATCAAAGCAAGAGCACATCTGTCATCTCATCATTAGGAAAGCTGGGGACATTTTAGTTGTAGCCTGAGGAGTGTTTCTGTAGGATAAAAAAAGTTGGCCAGACTCTTCTGAAGAGATCAACATCCACTTGCAGATTTTAGTGCTTGTTAATAGTCAGCATGAAGCTTTCAGCTAGCCAGCGGTTCTCAACCACTGTGTCGGGACACATAACTGTGTCACCACACAACAGTAAGTATGTGGTGGAGAGACAGGGAGATGGCTGGATTTGGTTTGCAGGGCTGGGCTGGTGTGTCCTGTAGGATCGCGACATGCCTCCAAGTATGTCACAACCTGCAAAAGGTTGAGAACCACTGAACTAGACCATTGGTGGGAAGGATGACATGGTGCTGATCTGATGTGATATATTCCATTTGCCTTCATAAACCTTTCAAATTCCTGGGAAACGAACTGTGGTCCATTGTCACTCACAAGTTGTTCTGGGAGATCATAACAACTCAAGAAGCCACGTAGTTTCTGGATAGTGCTTTTAGTGGTAATGGACTGCATTACAGAGACTTCTGCCCATTTGGAGTGTTCATCAACAACAATTAACAACATGCGTCCTTTGAATGGACCAGCAAAATCAACATGAATACATTGCCATGGCAGTTCAGGCCAGTCCCATGGGTGAAGAGGTGCCAACTGAGGTGTGTTTCTGACACTCTGGCATGAAATGCAAGCTCTTGCCATCTCTTCAATGGCCCTGTCTAAGCCCAGCCACCAGAAATAGCTTTGTGCGGTTTCTTTCATGTGAACTATGTCACGGTGACTTGAATGTTGCTGCTCCAACAACTGATATCTCAGTGATGGTGGGCTAATGACATGCATACCCCACAGCAAACAACCAGACTGGACTGATAACTCTCTCCTCCTAGACATGTGGGGAGGGAGGTCAGTGGGACCTGGGAGTCACATAGGAATGTTCCATGCATTGCTAGGTCCACAACTTGAGACAGTATTGGGTCAACACCTGGTGCTCTCTTTACTTGAATAGCAGCAACAGGTGTGTCTTTGACCTGTTCAAAGTAGAAAATTCCTTCCTGGCCCTGTCTCGATGGGATACTGGTAAAGATAGCCTTGAAAGACTATCTGCGTTGCAATACAAAGAGGATTTCCAGTACTTAACCTCATACATGTATCCAAAAAGCATCAAAGCCCACCTTTGTATACAACTAGCAGTCAATGGTAGACTGACAGTGTGTGGCCCCAAAATCGATGTCAAAAGTTGATGGTCACTGAGAAGTGTGAACTTTGTTTCAAACAGGTACTGGTGAAGTTTCTGGGTGCCAAAAACAATTCCCAGTGCTTCACGTTCTGTTTGGGCATAATTAGCTTCTTCCTTGCTCAAGGTGCATGAGGCAAAAATGATGAGTCTCTCGTCTCCTGAAGGCATAATGTGTGACAGTACTGCCCTGACTCCATAAGGGGAGGCATCGCAGGCCAGCTGTAGGGGTAAGGACAGATTAAAATGTGTCAGAACCCTTGAATTTATCAATGCATGTTTTACTTTGTTAAATGAAACATCACAAGTTTCAGTCCACTTCCAGCCCTTGTTTTTGGCCAAGAAGCTCATGTAGGGGTTTCAGTAACATTGCTAACTGTGGAACTTACCATAAACTTACTATAATAGTTCAATAACCTTAAAAAAGAGTGAAGTTGGCTTATGTTCTGAGGGGGTGGAGCATCCTTTGGCTGGAGACTTAACGGAGGCCAGCCGCATCAATAATACATCCCAAATATTCAACAGAAGGCTGGAATAATGCACATTTGTCTTTGTGAACTTATAGGCCATACTCTTCCAATCTTTGTAGGGTAGCTTTCAAGCTCATAAGGTTCTCCTCCTCATTCTTACTAGTGGCCAGGATCTTGTCAAGATAGCATTCTACTCCTGATAAGCCACTCAAAATATGTCCATGGCCCTCTGGAACAAAGCCGGAGCAGAAGTAATTCCGAAAGGCACGTGGCAGTATCTGTATAACCCCTTGTGCATTAGAATAGTCAACAGCTCCTGAGATTCTTCCTCAAGATGTAAGTTTGCTTGACTCAAATCAATCTTGCTGAATTTTTGTCCATTTGCCAAACCATGGAAGATGTTCTTGATGTGGGTAAAAGGGTATTGCTCTGCACATGACACTGAATTGAGTGACCTTAAAATTCCACAAATCTGAATGGAGCCATCTTTCTTCACTATTGGGACAAGTGGTGTCACCCATTGGCTGTGAGTAACTGGCACTAAAACTCCATCCTTCACCAGGCACTCCAGGTCTCCTTCAGCCTTGGCTCTGATGACAAATGGTTTCGTTCTGGCCTTCAAACATTTGGGTTGGCAATCAGGTTTCATATTTAACTTTGCAGTGATTCCCTTCATACTGCCCAGGTCCTCTCCAAAAACAGCAGCATGTTTCATTAATACCACTACCAGACCTGTTTCTTCAGTAATTTGGTTTACTTCTGTCCAATTGAGCTGGATCTTCTTAAGCCATGACCTTCTCAATAAGGCTGGATAATTACCTTTAACCACAAACAGCGGCAGCCTTGCAGTCTGTCCATTGAGCTCCACTTTCACATCAATAGTACCCAACATATGGATCGTCTCTTCAGAGTACAGCTTCAGAATAACTATTGTCAGCTTAAGTGGCAGATGCTTTAATTCCTTCTCTTACACAGTGTTCAAAACTAGTGAAACTGCTGCACAGGTATCCAGTTCCATGCTTACAGGCTTACCTTCCAAAAGAGGTGTTACCTAGAATTCATGTGGGCTAGCTGTCATAGACAGAACATGGACTGACACTTCATCTTCTGACTGGGTGTTCCCTTGTTCACGCTGAGTCTGCTCTGTTGCATGCCGATTTTCCTTGTTGGTCCTTCAGACTACAGGCTCCTTTTTCTCTGCTCTGCATCTTCTGTTTGGTTCATCCTTTTTTTGTTTGCAGGCACATTCAATATGTCCTTTCTTGCCACATTGTCAACACAGTAGCTTCTTACACAAGTATTTTGATGCATGATGGCCTGGCCTTCCACACCGGTAACAATCTGACCTCCTGAGGGTCTGGTGGGTTGGTTCTGGATGTACCTTATGCATTCTGGCCAGGATTTGTTGCATGTCTTGGGTGGCCCATTCCATAGAGACTGCAATATCAATGACTTTGTGCAAGGTGAGCTGAGTTTCAGTTAGTAGGCTTTTCTGTGTTGCTACACTGTGCATGCCACACACCATCCTATCACGCAGTACTTGATCAAAAATCTCCTTGAAATTACAGTGTTCCACCAGCTTCTTCAGAGCTGCTATAAATTGTACAACTGATTCCCTTTCAACTTGATTCCTTTAGTGGAACCAATATCTCTCTGCTATTACTAGTGGTTTGGGGGGGAAAATGTACACCCATAATTTCCACCAGATCATTGTAAGATTTGTTTCTGACTTCTTTGGGTAAACCAAATTACATAGGAGACAGTAGATCTTAGGTGCCATAATAGTTAGAAAGACTGGCACTTTATTTTCATCGATTATATCGTTTGCTATTACAAAATTCTGAAAACGTAGTATATATGGGCCAGAATTCAGAAGATTCATCAGTCACTGGGAGGGCCATTGAGTGAAGCCGTGGTACCCTCTTGTGGTTACTTGTCTCCCATCTGCTGCCTTCTCCAGGCAAGCAGATCAGATCAGCTTTCAGCTGCATCAAAAAGCAAGCAGCCCAGTCCTGCCCTCACGCAAGGAGATCAAGTTTCCAGCTTGTACAGACATGCAAACAGTAAAGAAAAGTTTCATTTCTCACATTTACCTCTGGTTTTCTTAGCTGCCAGGATAGCCAATTCAAAACTGCCCTTGTCACCAGTATTAAAAGGATGCAGCCACCAGAGCGGTAACTAGGGGGAGGCGAACGCGGCAAAGATCTCGGGCAGGGAATTTTAAAGGGTGGCTGCCAGACCCTTCCTGGACCCGGAAGAGGAATGTACCTTAGGCATATTCCTCCTGGAGCCAGGCAGGGGCTGGGGGAGTTTCTCCCACCCTGCCCTGAATCCCTGGCCACTCTCTGCCAGAAGCAGGGAAAGCACCCTCTGTCGGGTCTCTGGCTGCTCTGGCCCGGAGGCAAGGGAGGCACCCCCTGCCAGGTCTCTGGCCCCTCTCCCTCGGCGCTGGAGGAGGCACTTCCCCCACATCGGGATGGATCAGGTCCCAGGCCAGATTGGGGGGGGGACGTCTTTCCAGCTTCCTGCCCCAGGCTCCAGAAGCTGTAGTTAGGGCTCTGGCTGCCACAGGGCACATGAGACCCGAATGCACCCAGCAGTGCCCTGAATCCTGCTGAGGAGCTGCTGCAGATGGGACCATTTTAAATTTCCTGCCCTGCTCTGCTTCTGCAGGCACTTAGCCTAGAGTGGAACAAGTCGGGAAATGTAAACAACAGCTAGGCTCCACCTGACATCTGGAGGCCCAACAGTAAGGTAAGTGCTGGGGTGGACCAGGAAGGAGGGCCGTAACTAGGCCAGGTTGTAGAGTTTTAGGGGAAATTATAATCCAATAAGGAGAGGCAGCATATTCAGAGCTGTGTAAGGAGTCTTTATTGAAAGAGAACTGAGAGAGAGAGGACCCGACAGACAGGTTTCCCTAGCACCTAAAACGACCCTCCCATTTATCACTGTGACAACCCCAATGACCCTAGGTAGTCCAAAACACCACATATTCATCCCCCTCTAAAGAAAAAGCCCCCCCCGAATAATGCCCTCCCCCCCCCCGAAAGAATAAGAACTAAACTAGGAGATGAGGGGGGACAGCCCCATCTCCAGTGAACCCCCGGGGAATTATTCTGCCCCATGAAGAGGGGGACACCACTAGCTAAAGATCCAGCCGATTAGGAGGCCTTCTGTCTCAAGGTGGATTACGGTGAACTTCTGGTGTGCCCACACCAGAAGGTGGTATTGGTGGTTGTGTGACCACAGGTACTGGGGAAGTAGCCGGAACCGGAGAGTATGTTGTGTCCGGTTGGTCCAGGGAGGCTGAAGGCGTTGAAGGGGTGGCTGGAGCAGAAGAGACAGAAAAAGTAGTTTCATTCTCTGATGTTGTATCATCAGTAAGGGTGAAGTCAGATATGTCTGCTGGAGATGCATCTTCTGGATGGATATGATGGAAAAGCAACTGATCTACATGCCGTCGCCAAACTAGGCCACTTGCTGTCTGGACAGAGTAGGAAACAGGTCCTGTCTGGGCAATGACCGTTGCTGGGACCCTTCTAGCTCCTGAAGCATAGTTTTGAGCAAGAACTGGCTGTCCAGTACTGAAGGTGTGGCCCTTTGTTCTTGGTGAATGTCTGCTGACCTGGTCCCGCTGTTGGCGTTGAACCACTTGCCGTGTGTCTCATGGTTTCAACAAATCAGAGCAAGAGTGCAACTGCCGTCCCATCATAAGAAAAGCTGGAGATGCCTTAGTTGTAGCCTGTGGAGTGTTTCTGTAGGACAACAAGAAGTTGTCCAGACGCTTCTGAAGAGGTGAACATCCCTTTGCAGATTTTAAAGCGTGCTTCATAGTCTATACAAACCTTTCTGCGAGTCCATTAGCGGAAGGATGATACAGTGCTGACCTGATGTGATGTATTCCATTGGCCTTCATAAAAGTTTCAAAATCCTGAGAAACGAATTGTGGTCCATTGTCACTCACCAGCTGTTCTGGAAGACCATAACAACTAAAAAAGCCACGCAGGGTCTGAATAGTGGTTTCCATAGTAGTGGACTGCATTACGGAGAGTTCTGGCCATTTTGAATGGGCATCCACAGCAATTAAAAACATACATCCTTCAAATGGGCCAGCAAAATCAACATGGATACGTTGCCATGGCCTTTTGGGCCAATCCCATGGGTGAAGAGGTGCCAACTGAGGCGCATTCCAGACACTCTGGCATGAGGTACAAGCTCTAGCTGTTTCTTCAATGGCCCTGTCTAAGCCCGGCCACCAGAAATAGCTCCGTGCAATTTCTTTCATGCGCACTATGCCGCAGTGTCTTGAATGGAGCTGTTCCAACAAACGTGGTCTTAATGAAGGTGGGATGATGACACGCATACCCCACAACAAACACCCAGATTGGGTCGATAACTCTGTCCTCCTAGACACGTAGGGGCAGAGGTCAGGAGAGACCTGAGAGTCAGGTAAGAACGTTCCATGCATCACGAAATCCATAACTTGTGAGAGTACTGGGTCAACCCATGTCGCTTTCTTCACTTGAGTTGCCGTGACAGGTGTGTTTTCCACCTGTTCAAAGTAAAAGATTCCTACCTGACCCTGATCTTGACAGTGTGCCGGTAAGGGTAGCTTTGAAAGACCATCAGCATTGCAATGCAAAGAGGATTGCCTGTACTTGATTTCATATGTGTATCCAGAAAGTATCAATGCCCATCGTTGCATCCGACTAGCAGCCAAAGGTGGGATGCCTGCATGTGGCCCCAAAATTGATGTCAGGGGTCGATGGTCAGAGAGAAGTGTGAACTTCTTTCCCCACAGGTACTGGTGAAATTTTCAAATGCCAAAAACAATGCCCAGTGCTTCGCATTCAATTTGGGCGTAGTTAGTTTCTGCCTTGGTCAAGGAGCGTGAAGCAAAAGCAATAGGCCTCTCTTCACCAGAAGGCATAATATGTGACAATACAGCTCCAACTCCGTAAGGGGAGGCATCACAAGCCAACTGTAGGGGCAAAGATGGGTCAAAATGTGTCACAACCTTAGAGTTTGCCAGTGAGCGTTTAGCTTCATTAAATGCAACATCACAGGCTTCAGTCCAGTTCCAGGCCTTTTTCGGCTCAAGAAGCTCATGTAGGGGTTTCAGGAGCGTCGCTAATTGTGGAATAAACTTGCCATAATAGTTTAATAAGCCTTAAAAAGAGTGAAGTTGGCTTATGTTCTGAGGTAGCGGAGCATCCATGATAGCCTTAACCTTGGCCGGAGACTTATGGAGACCATCAGCATCAATTATATGTCCTAAATATTCAACTGAGGGCTTCCAGTCTTTGCAGAGTAGCTTCCAAGTTCGTAAGGTGTTCTTCCTCATTTTTGCCAGTGACCAGGATGCCATCCAGATAGCACTGTACTCCTGATAAACCACTCAAAATCTGATCCATTGCCCTTTGGAACAAAGCTGGGGCTGAAGTAATGCCGAAAGGTAAACAACAGTATCTGTACAACCCCTTACGAGTTACGATTGTCAACAATTCTTGAGATTCTTCTTCAACATGCATCTGTAAGTATGCTTGACTCAAATCAATCTTGCTAAACTTTTATCCTCCAGCCAAACCTGCAAAGATGTCCTCAATGCGGGAAAGAGGATATTGTTCTGCACATAACACTGGGTTGACAGTGACCTTGAAACCTCCACAAATCTGCATGGAGCCACCCTTCTTCACTGTTGGGACAATGGGTGTTGCCCACTGGCTGTGAGTAACTGGCACTAAGACTCCCTCCTTGACTAACGACTCCAAGTTTTCTTCCACCCTGGGTCTGATGGCAAATGGCACCATCCTGGCCTTCAAACATTTTGGTTAGCAATCAGGCTTTATATTTAATTTCATAGTGATTCCCTTCATGTTGCCTAAGTCTTCACCAAAAACAGCAGCATGTTTCATTAGTACCGCTGCTAGACTCATTTAGTCTTTAGTCAATTGATGCACTTGTGACCAATCGAGTTGGATTTTTCTGATCCAAGATCTTCCCATTAGGGCTGGGTAATTCCGCTTCACCACAAACAGGGGTAGCTTTGTGGTCTGTCCATTGAGTTCTACTTTCACATCAATAGTACCCAACAGGAGAACAGTGTCTCCAGTATATGTCTTCAAAACGACTACTCTCGGCTTAAGTGGCAGATGTCTAAAGTCCTTCTCATACACAATGTTAGAAACTAATGAAAATGCTGCGCCAGTGTCCAGTTCCATGCATATAGGTTTGCCTTCCAACACAGGTGTTACCCAGAATTTACGTGGGCCAGCTGTTATAAACAAAACATGGAGGGAATCTTCATCTTCCGATTGGGTGTCACTATGATCACCTGTATTCTGCTCTACTGCATGCAGAATTTCCCTTAGTCTGCCAAACCAACGGCCCATTTTTCTCAGGTCTACCTCTTTTGTTTGGCTCATCCTTCCTTTGTTTGCAGGCACGTTCAATGTGCCCTCTCTTACCACATTGTTGACACCATAGTTCTTTAAACCGGCACTCTGATGCGAGGTGGTCCTGCTTCCCACACTGGTAACATTCCTGTCTCCCCCGTGCCCTGGGGGCAGGTTGTAGGGATACTTTACGGACACTGACCCCGATCTGTTACATGTCTTGGGTGACGCGTTCCATGGAGACTGCAATTTCCACAGCCTTCTGCAAGGTGAGTTCACCTTCGGTCAGTAAGCGTTTCCATGTTGATTCACTGTGCAGGCCACACACCAGCCTGTCACGCAGCATTTCCTCTAACACGTTTTTGAAGTCACAGTGTGCTGCCAGCTTCCGCAGAGCTGCTACAAATTGTACAACTGATTCACCTTCACCTTGGTTCCTTTGGTAGAACCTATACCTCTCTGCAATTACTAGTGGCTTTGGGGAAAAATGTGCTCCCAGAACTTCCGCTAGGTCCCCGTAAGGTGTCTGCTCTGGCTTCTCTGGATAAAGCAAATCACATAGCAAATTATAAGTCTTAACTCCAATGACCATTAGAAAAACTGGTACCTTCTTCTCATTAGTTATGTCATTTGCTATTACAAAATTTTGAAATCGGGCTGTATATGTCTGCCACAAATCTGCCGAATGATCATATGCTTCAAAGGTTGTAGTAAGTAAAGCCATGATGCCCTCTTGTGGTTATTGTTTGTCTCTTCACTTAACAGCAGGCAGCTCAGCTTTCAGAATCGCCAGCTAGCCCTTAGGCAAACAGATCAGCTTTCACAGCTACAACCCAACCCCCATGCAAGCAGTAAAATAAAGTTTTGCTTCTTACATTGCATTCTGGTTTTCCAAAGTTGCCAGGATTGTTAAGGATAGCCAACTCCATCACAAATCCCATCCTCTGTTGCCAGATGTAGAGTTTTAGGGGAAATTATAATCCAATAAGGAGAGGCAGCATATTCAGAGCTGTGTAAGGAGTCTTTATTGAAGGAGAACTGAGAGAGCGGACCCGACAGACAAGTTTCCCTAGCACCTAAAACAACCCTCCCATTTATCACTATGACAACCCCGATGACCCTAGGTAGTCCAAAACACCACACAGGGTAAGCAGAGCAAAGTCCCAGGCACCGAATTTTAGAGGGCGCAGGGGACTGATCCAACTTCTGGCAGTGGCTGGGGACTGATCCAGATCTCCTGGACTGCTGCCAGTGGTGGCTGGGGGTGGATTGGGCCCTGGGGCTGCCTGGACGGACCTCTGTGGTGGCTGGGGCCATGCCTGATACCAGGGCTACATGCAGCCCAGCTGGGATTCAGGGCAGCTATAAGGCTTGATTTTTTTGGCTAATCTTACACCTTATTTTTGGGCGAAGCAATAACAGTCGTATGGGACAGCAGCCATGAGCTATATAACACGTGGTCACATCTTTACATTCCTGAAACTACTACAAAACAATGTAATATCAGGCGGTTAAGAAGGTGATGCTATCTAATAGTTTTTACCACCACCAAATAAAGAAACAAATTATTAGATGCCTAAAGAAAATTTTGCTTGAGAACTTTCTGTCTTGAAAGGCAGAGTTTATCAACAGCTGTGGTCCTAAAATCTATACTTCTTATTGTTTTATCTTTATGATCCCCACTTTCCTATTGTGCCTCTAAAGGATTTCTGTCTCATTCTTTAATTGTTTCTGTCTGTTGCATAACTAAGTGCCTCATTTAAATCAGTGAAGATGGTGGGATATGATTAGTCAAATAATTGTTTTGTAGTACGCTAGGATTTGTGTTTTGTAGTATTTTAGTAAAATGATTGGTTAAGGCAGTGGTTTTCAAACTTTTTTCCCCAGGACCCAGTTGAAAAAAATAATTTATGCTCATGACCCAATAATTACATCTTTGGGCAATGCATTCTAGTCTTTTGGAGGGGTCAGAAGGGGCTGCTGCAACCCAGTGCCTGAGGGTCTGCGACCCATTACTGGGTCCCAACTATAAGTTTGAAAACTGGTGGGTTAAGGTACAGCAAACCAGGACCCAAGTTTTATCTATATAAACTGGGGTCCAAATAGGAAGTTCTTTGGAACCTAACTACCAGGACACAACACAGCCCCAGACCAGAGCTACCTGACCTCAATGCCCTGCCAACCATACAATGCAGAAGCTGGAGTCCCCAGATGATTTAATCTTGACTAGCCACCAGGAGAAATTTGTCTGCCTTATTAGGAGTGGTAACATTGTATGCTTATTGTGTGTATTCTGTTCTGGTAACTAGTAATAAATAGAAAATAAGGACATTAGTGTGGAAGATCCTGGTAAAGATCCTGCAAACTTGCACTGAATTACACCCGGAGCCTGACGCATTGGGAATGGGTGACTACTTCAATTAACCAGCTTACACACAGAGCCCTATGGTGTAGGAAAGGGTGGCCTTGAGCCCTAAGCTGTGACTTGGGTAAGGGTAGGTGCCTTTTGCCCAGAGCCTTACGGACCGGGAAAGGGTGGGGGGTGCTTTAATAGGGTTATGCCTTGAGCCCTATGGATTTGTGTAAAGGTGGGGTGCCCTAGTATGTGGGTAATGGATTTGGTGGAGAATTTGGGCAACCTCAGGTCATTTGGATTGAATGGATGGAGTCTAACCCAGTAATAATAGCAGAATACCTGTACTTTCTATCAGAAAGAATTGCTGCCTACATGGCAGAATGACCACTCCAGAGCAACAAGAACATAGGAGAATGAAAAAACAAACCAGGAGGGATATAAGCTAGTTGAGGACCCCACCGTCCTTGCTAACTGTGTAGTGAAGGACGTTCTGTGCCCTTGCAAAGAAACACTTCTGTGAGGAAAGCAGCAGAATTGGGCCAGCAGTAACCATGTAATAAAGTTCCAAAGGGGCAACTGTGTTAGTCTAGTTCAGTAAAACAAGCAAGGAGTCCTGTGGCACTTGAAGACTAACAAATTTATTTATTGCATGAGCTTTTATGGGCGAAAATCCCACTTTGTCAGATTCTTTGAAGATGGGGGAACATAGAGAATGGGAGGAAACCAATGCAGAGATGTGGAAGGCTTGAGATCAGGTCACACTGTAACAGCAAATCAGAGCAGTTGTAAAGATTCAAACACTGGGGAACAGCGTATAGATCAGGGGCGTCGCTGGCTGGGGGAGTGACCCAGGGTACGGGCGCAGGCCCCACCCCCGACCCACAGGCCTGTCCCCAGCCTGCAGGCCCCGCCCCCTGGCCTGGGACAGGGCCAGGCACCACCGCGCTGCTGCAGGCCACCAGACCCCGGATCCCTGGCCAGGGACGGGGCGCCGTGGCCGCCGGTGGCTGGGCCCCGTATCTCCAGCCCGATTAGGCCAGAGATCCGGGGCAGTGGTGCTGGGGTTCGGGGCATGTGCCCCAGAGTGCCCAGTGCCAGCAACGCCCCGGTATAGATCAGGGCTGGCCAAACTTATGGAACTCAAGAACCACACAAGTTGATTACTAAACCTTCAAGAGCCGCACTGAGGCATATAACCATATACTTTTACCTCTCAAATTGATTTGCTGATGTTCTTTCACGAGCCACACCGTTTCATTCAAGAGCCACGTGCAGCTCCCAAGCTGCAGTTTGTCCACGCCTGGTATAGAGGAAGATGAGGTCAAATCACATGTTGTGATGAGAGAAAAAGCCAAAGTCCCTATTAAGCCCTGAAGCAATGCAGTTAAATTTACAAATAAATTCAGTCTCAACAGCTTCTCTTTGAAGCCTTGATCTGGTATTTATCTATCTGAGCACTACAATTAGTAAATCATCAATGGAGTGATCAGGGAGATTGAAATGCTCACCCACTGGTTTTAGAGTGTTGTGATTTCTGATGTCAGATTTGTGCACATTTAGTCTTTTGCACAGAGACTGTTCTGTTTGTCCAATATATAAAGGCAGAGGCGCATTTCTGGCACATGATGGCGTAAATCACATCGGGGGATGAGCAGGCGAATGAGCCTTTGATGGAATAGCTTGTTTTATTAGGTCTAGTAATAGTGTCTTCCTGCAGATACGTGGGGAAAGTTGGCAGCATGGTTTTGTTGCAGGGATATGTGCCCGCTTTAATGTAATAAAGAGACTGAGAAAAGATGCTGGGATAGGAGCCCAGAGAGGCATTGCGGCAGGAGACAAAGGGAGGAGTGAACACAGGCATGGGGAATTCAGATCCTTGAGCAGCGTTTAGAATGATGATATCTGGGCTGATAGAGATGTCAGTGGGAAATAAGCAAGAGCAAGAAGTGAAAACTACAGAGTTTGGAGGGACAGTCAAAAGTTATAAGAAGAAAATTTTTGGTTTCTTTGCAGCCATTCTAAAGGAAAAAATGGGCTCTTTTCCCAAATGAATGGTCTGTAAATATGTAAACAATTAGAATTAATTGCTGCAGGCAGAGTGGCAGTCTGATTTGAGTCATTTGACTATGGGTAATTTAGTCAAAATTAACAAGGAGTCCTGTGGCACTTAAAGACTAATGAATGTATTTATTGCATGAGCTTTTGTGGGAGAAAATCCCACTTCAGATGCCTTTAAGAAGTCAAAATTAGTAACCAACATAGAGGTTTTCACTAGAACTTAACAGCCTGCAATGTATGTTTTAAAAAAATTGTGTGTGTATGTAAAAATATTGCGTCAATATGTAAATTTTTCAGAATCTAAATTGATACTCTGGGTTTGTAAACTTTTATTTGTTTTATTGCCACTAAAAACAGTTTCAAATCTTCCTTTCAAAGTTGCAAAACTGACACTCTTATCAAACAAGGAATCCTGTGGCACTTAAAGACTAACAAATTTATTTCTTGCATGATCTTTTGTGGGAGAAAATCCCACAGGCTATGTCCACACATACATCATTATTTCGAAATAAGTTATTTAGAAATGAGTTATTTTGAAATAAAGTCCTTATTTTGAAATAAGTTAATTCAAATTAAGAAAATGTTAATTCGAATTCAGGGAAACCTGCTTTCAAAACAGCTGTTATTTCGAAATGGTTATTTCGAAAGAAGGCCATTTGGACATGTTGTTTCGAAACAGTTGTCATTTCGAAATAAGAAAATGTCGTGTGGCCATTCAGTTTTTTATTTCGAAACAACCAGTGTTGTTTCAAAATAAAAGACTCGTGTGGACATACCCACTTTGTCAGTAAACTAGTGTTTGGCTTTGTTATTCAGCATTTAGCCCTTAAAAGAGACCTATGTGCTTTGAGGCAGCCACAAATAGAAAAATATAAAATTAAGATTCTAGATCCTTTTTTTTAGTAACCAAAATAGCAAATCAAAGCTGCAGTAAAAGTATAAAAAATTTAAAAGAGTTTCCTGTGAAATAACAGCTGGGGTGAGGAGCACAAAAAAAAGTTAAAAATATAAAGCTAAGGTGGCTCTTAAGGAATCAGATTATCACTTTGATAAGGGCACATAAAAACTCAGCACAAAACAGTCACACCTTATAGTATAATGCTGTAAGAAAGAAATGTATAATATATGCAGTCTATGTTGTATACAGAGCTTTAAAAAAAACGATTGTAAACCAAATTTGCTACTTTATTAGAATCCTGCAAGGCCTCAAAAAAGATCCAGGAAAGGTTTTGTTTTCTTTTTCAGATCACTGTGTGCTTTAAGAACGATCAGAACAAACAAAAGAGAAAAAAACCAAGGTGTAGATTGTACAAAACATTTGTAAATAAGACCATTGTATGTTGTGAAACAACGCCAGCCAAACAGCATATTGGGTAAAAAAAAATTTTTTCTTTTGTTCTTGGTTTTGTCAAAAGAAAACCAAGCCACAGTTAAAATGGTGCCATTCCTCATAATTAAAAATATGGTAGAGAACTAAAAAATTGTTTTATTTTTCAAAATCTCAAAAAACAGAACTTCCCAGTGGTGCTTATTAATGCAAATTACCTAGCTAATAGGAAGGGGATTGGAGGCAAATGCCCAGAGATAGTAGTACAAAGAGTCTGCAAATACAGGACACAAAAGAAAGGTAAGAAACAAGTCACTCCTAATACTTAGGAACAGGTAATCTCTTAGAAAGCAAAAGTCCCTTACAAATTTACCCCACCTGAACTCCAAGAATAAGAGCTATTTTAAGCAATAATAATCTGCCAACCCCAAGGGGGTAGGAACATGTTCTTTTGTCTTTCAGAAATTCAGGAAAAGCTCGTACCAGCTAAAGAGAAACCCAAAACACTGTACTGTCACAACAAAGATTTCATTTTGTGTTTTATGTTTCGTGTTTTATCTTGCGTGTCTTGTTGCTCTCGTTGTTGTGTATCGTGTTAAGAGAATACTGCATTAGGCAGAAAAGGATTAAGTCCTTTAACTGTAGTTACAGAAACAAAAGTCACAGAAGAACAGAGGTGAAGAGATGCCAGTCTGTTAAAAGGGAAACATCCACAGCTGGCAAAGGCATATTTAAAGGCAAAATAGGTTTAGGGTGAAAAATTTATCGGTTGGGAAAAATAAAAGAACAAACGAACGTATATCTCAAATATGTAAACGTAGCTGAATGCAACTTGGCACTAAATAATATTGGCTGTTAAAGGAAGGCCATTCAGCGCCATCCTTGATTCTTATGAAATAAAAAGGGATTCCTGTGGCACTTTTAAAGACTGACAAATTTACTTATTGCATGAGCTTTTGTGAGAGAAAATCCCTCTTCGTCAGATGCTTTGAAGATCTTTGCTTGGGGTCCAGGAGAGCTGGGTAGCTTAAAAGAGGCTCCCAAGAAGTGTATTAAAAATGGCTTTTGGTAAAAACCAGTAAACTTTACAGTAAATAAAGACAATGATTTCAGAAGATATGTAATAACTGTAGAACTCAGTTTCACTATTAACTTTTTCAGCGTATGGCCTATAAAAATATGGAGCGTGTGACTGTGAGAATCAAAATTTCCAGGGAAGAGATGAATATTTTTATGTTAAAGGCAAAGGTACCCAAAGGTGCATGTTTAATATATTCACTGAACAAAAATATTAGCAGTTGTATATGCAAGAAGGGGATGTGTTTGTGTTAAAAATCATTATCCGATGGTAGTGGTAGATGATAGTCAACTGTATTTTATGACTTATTTAGTTAATAGATGTTACTGTAATATTACTAAGAATAATTGTTGTGATTTTGAATACTATATACCTGTGTGAACTGGAAAGGACTTGAAGCTTAAAACACAGCTATTACAAAGTAACACTTGTAATCTTAGGTGTGAATATGACCATGATGAAAAATTATTGGTTCATCCTCTATTACATTCACAGTTGCAATATATTGCACAGACAGATGAACAAATATTTATTACAGTAGTGCATGATCATATTGAAAGCACTCACGTGCTGAAAGCTATTGCAGATACAGGACATCACTCCTGGTGGGAAACACTATTGGGGTGGTCACCTTCTGCAACTGGTTTGCTAACATAATGGTTCACCCCACTGTGGTGATCATTGGAATCCAACTGGCTTTATTAGTAAGCATAACAGCTTTGGCTTGCTAGGTAAAAAGGACAGTTCGGAGATGACAGGAAGCCGACATACAAAGTCAAATAAGGCCCCATGTTAGTTATACCCAGGTGGTAAGCCCAAACTCAGCCTATCTGAGCACTGGATTCCTATAATAGTAATGATTGCTTTGCTTAAAGCATCATTAAGGAGGCGACTGTAAAGTCTGAGGCCTGTTTTTTTGGCTAAGCTTAGGTCTCGTTCTTGGGCCAAGCAGTAACAGCCAGGTGCGTCACTGGCTCCAAAAATTTCTTGGGGTCTGGCTGGGTGCAGCCCACCATGCTCCCCTGAGCCCAATCTGGCCCTTGCAGCTGGGTTCAGGGTGCTGGGACTGAGAACTCATGTCCCCTGTACCCAGGACCAGCGATGACCCTAGTAACAGCCACATAAAAGACACCAGCCATAAACTATGAAGCATGTGGTCACATCTTTATATTCCTGAAACTACTGCAAAACAATGTAATATCAGGCTGCTGAGAAGGTGATCTGATCCTAATGCTTCTTACCACCACCAAATAAAGAAACAGATTTAAGATGCTCAAAGAAAATTTTGTTGAAAATTTTCTGTCTGGAAAAGCAGAGCTTATCAACAGCTATGGTCCTAAAATCTACACTTCTTATTGTTTTAATCTTTATGGTCCCCTCTTTGCTACTGTTTATCTGAATGATTTCTGTCTTATTCTTTAATTGTTTCTGTCAGATGCATAACTAAGGGTATGTCTACACTGGTGCCTTAGGTCAATTTAGGGAAGGCTAAGCCAACCTACTGACTGCTGTGGCCACACTGGGCTTTCATTAAGTTGATTTAAGCGCTTCCTTAAGTCGACTTAATAACATCACCTCTTAAGATTGACTTAATGCTTAAGTTGACCTTATTAAGTCAACTTAAGGCAATGGAGACAGGGAAAGCCCATAAGTCGACCCACAGCTGTAACTAGGGCTTCCAATGCCTGGGGCAGGCAGCCCCAAGGGCGCCCTCCCAGGCCCCAATCTGGCCCAGGGCCCTAGCCATCCTGGGGGAGGGGGGTAGTGTGCTTCCCCTGCCGCCAGAGGAGCACAGCCAGAGCCCCGGTGGCGGGGTGCCTCCCCCACTGGCGTGTGAGAGCAGCCGGAGATCCGGGGCAGGGGATGCCTCCCCCACTGCCTGGCAAGTGTGGCCAGAGTAGGGTTACCAGATGTCAGGCAAAAGAAGGATATGTCCTTTTTACCTTCACGTCCTCCATCCAGCAAGCATTTTAAAGATACATGATTTTGTCTAGCTTTTTACTTACAGGAGTTCAAGTATGCTGGAATGCCCTGGAACACCCTATTTCTGGGGGGAAGCATTGCAGGGCCCCCTAAAAACAGAAGAATATGACATTAATATTACGTTTTCTCCATGTGTCCTCCAATGTCCTCCTTTTCATACTTCACTGTCCTTGTTTCCATCCTTTGGTATCTGGTACCCCTAGGCCAGAGACCCAGTGGGGGGCTGCCTCCCCCACTGCCAGGAAAGCGCAGCTGGAGACTCTGGGGGGGTGCTTCCCCCACCAGATAGTGCAACTGGCACCTTTAGGGACAGGGTGGAAGAAACTCCCCCAACCCCTCGCTGGCTCAAGGAGGAATGTGACTTTGCCGAAGGCACATTCCTCTTTGGGGCTAGGTAGGGTCTGGTGGTGCCCTTTAAAATTCTGCTCCTGGAGCTTAGCCCCATTCACCCTACTCTAGTTATGGCCCTGCACAAGCCACCCCAGAGCACCAGCCACCCCAAGTTCTAGCAGGTGATCCCAGTGCTATGTGGCTCCAGCTACCATGAGTCCCAGCCAGGCTGACCCAGCCACCCCATAGTGCTGCCTGGCCTAAGTTCTGGCTGGTCTTCCCCAGCACCATGTGGTCCTGGCTATCCCAACATGTGGCCAGGTGGTACCTGGCCACAATGGCAGGAATGGCATCAACCATCCTGGAGCACCAGCAGGTCATGACCCTAGTCACTCTGGATTGCCATCTGACCCAGTCACCCCAAGTTCCAGCCGGGTTACATACAGTCCCAGTGCCAGGCAACCCTGGCCTCCCCATAGCACTCACAAGACATGGCCTCAGAACTCCACTGCCCCAAGTTCTGTCTGAGTGGTCCTCGAGACAAGTGGTGCTGGCAGCCCCAAATCCCAGGTGGGCAGCATATGCGCCCAGTGCTGAGCATGGTCCTGATCACTCTGAAGCGCCAGCTGAGCATGGCCTCAGCTTCTCTAGACAGCTGGCCAACCCTAATACCAACAAGGCCATCCCAGCCATCTCAAGTCCTAGCTAAGCCCTGGCCACCCTGGAGTACCAGCTGGCCATGGCCCAAGTCCAAACCAGGTCACCTTAGCCACCCTGAGTCCCAGAGAGGCAATGTGGTTTTCTCGAGAACTCTGAACACAAGAACAGCTGCCTCAAGACCACTGGCAGGATGTGACCCAGCTACCCCTGTTACCTGCATACAATGGCATCCCACCTTTACCTAAATCCATATGACTCAAGGCATAACCCTGTTAAGGCACACGAAAGCTCATACGATAAATAAATTTGTTAGTCTTTAAAAGTGCCACAGGATTCCTTGTTTGTTTTGCTGAACCAGACTAACACAGCTACCCTTTTGGAACTTGTCAAAACAGAATACACACACTCAACATCCAGTGCTCACCACTCCCAATAAGGCAGACTGACTTCTCTGGATGTCCAGTGAGGGTTAGATCATCTGGGGACTCCAGCTTCTGCACAGTATGGCTGGCAGCCAGGTGTTGACATCTGGCAGCTCTCATCTGGGCTGTGTCGTGGAGTTAGGTTCCAAAGAACTTTCTTTTGGATCCCAGTTTATATGGTTAAAACTTGGGTCCAGCTTGTGGTATGCCAGGCAGAGTGCAGTCAGGCACGTTGGAAACAATGTGGGGCGGGGACAGGCCAAGGGTTTTTGGTGCCCTAGGCCAGTGGTTCCCAACCTGTGGGCTGCGGACACCCAGGGGTCGCCCCCATGCACCCTCCTAGGGCTGGAACCCAGTTGTGGCTTAGATGCTCCCACCAGGGCTGGACGCCATTGGGGGTGGGGACCACAGAGAGCTGGACGCTGCCCCCGCTCCCCGGCTGCTGAAGGCGGCAGCGGTGCGACTTCCCTCCCCTGCAGGGGATGCCTGCCCCCGCTACCCTGCAGGGGCTGGCTGGGAGCCATGGCCGTGGCAGCCCCCCCGGCAGGGGAATGGGGCCACAGGCAGCTCCTGGGCAGGGGTGGCAAGCCATTGCTGCATGCTGCAGCCACCGCGGCCCCATTTTCCTGCCAGGAGTAGGGACTGTCATAGCTATGGCCCCCTGCTCGGGAGCTGCCTGTGGCCCCATTCCCCTGCTGGGGAGTGGGGTCCACCCAGGCAGAGGGCCATGGCTGTGGCAACCGCACTCCCAGCAGGAGAACGGCGCTGCAGTGGCTGTAGCACGCGGCAATGGCTCACCGTCCCTGCCTGGGAGCCGCTGCGGCCCCATTCACCTAGCGGACAGCAGGGGCTGCCGTGGCCATGGCCCTCTGCCGAGGGGGACCCCACTCCCCAGCAAGAGAGTGGTATGGGCCCCATTCTGACCCTCTGTGGGCCAGGGGGTCCCTAAAACCTTTTTTCTTTCCTCAGGGGTCCCCAGCCTTACAAAGGTTAGGAACCCCTGCTCTAGGCAAACTGTAATTTTGGAGCCCCCACCAGAGGGCGATTCTTTCATTTAGAAGAGATAACATATAAATATATATTTTTAAATAGAAAAAAATCCCACTTTCATCTAATTTGGTGCTCCTTAAAATTTGATGCCCTAGCTGATTGCCTAGTTCACCCATATGGTCAGGCTGGCCCTGGCCCCCCAGCCAGTTAATCTCGCCCTGATCCCACTCCTACTAAAGTCAGTGGAAAGACATCTAGTGACTTCAGTGGGAGTTCAAATTGACCTTCAAGTCACATTGTCAAGACACCATGTGGTAAAGCAACATCATAATATGGAAAGTCATGTTACTCTGAAACACTTATCTTGCAAAGCTAAGTTAGAGATCATGGGGCAGACCCACGAAAATAAGAATTGCCCAAGAATATCAGAATGGAAGTCAACACTGTCTTGTCTCACTCTGAGATTAGAGCCACAAGGCCAAATTCTTCCCCCAAGTTCACCAGTGCAACCCTATGGATATTACCACAACAGGTTTAACTGAGGACATCATCTGGCCTACAATATTGATTGGACTTGTCCAATTGTGATGTAATTCAGGGAAATATTTCTTTTCTATCACTGGAGTTTTGGGCATCAAAACATCCACAAAAACGGTAACATTCGCCTGTGCAGCACTCAGGGATAGATCACATTTAGGTCACTCATGTACTTCCAAATATACCAAAGTTCAGAAGTTTGTCAAACCAGTTTGTTTCATCGTAGTAACAAATAATCAGTATGACTTCTAATTTTGTTTCTGCTCCAGCTTTTTTCATTTTTACATAATAATTTACTTTGCTTAACTGCCTAAATATGGCAACAACATTAAACATAACATTTGGATCTCACACTTTGCTTTTGTTTAGAAATATTGTGGACCCCAGTGATGACAGATGATTTGCCACAAAACATAAGGATGAAAGGGAACTGAGGACAAATAGCTAGTTAATTGCACAATAAATAAGTATGTCTTAAACTGGTAAATGATGGTGTGCCTCCTTTTTTGTTTAACCAGTTAAACAAAATTGATAAGGAGAAACACATGCACTCAATCAATCATTGATTTTGCAAAGGAAACAAAAACACTTGCTGACAGACTACTGCCCTTAGCTGTGAATGTGAGTCTTTTTACACCCTTTCTTTTGGTTTCTGGATGTCCTTTTTTTTTGGTACCAGGTATAACTCTATTTTGTCTTGATTTTAAATATGCTGAATATAAATGAAGCAGCAGAGATGTCTTTTTTGATATAGCATCCTTTGAAGATAGCATTAAGAAAAGAATTATAAGCAGCAGCTGATGCCTCATGAAAAATCTTTTAAAAGTCTATTCAGAAGATTTTCTGATTATAGTACTGTATTATTATACCATCAGTTTTCATATTCCTCTTCCCTTGTTCCTTTCAGTGAACACATTTGCATAAAACCAGATAATTTATTCTTAAGAACTCATCTGCTTCTGCTGCTTAGTTTTCATGAGAAGGCATGATTCTTTGCATGTCCCATCATCACAGTTGGTTACAATGTTTATGGTGGAAAAAAAACAAGGAGTCCTGTGGCACTTAAAGACTAACAAATTTATTTACTGCATGATCTTTTGTGGGAGAAAAATCTCACTTTTTATGGTTTCAGTTTAGGATACAGACAGCCAAAGTTGACAAATTCTTAAACACAGAACCTGGTTCTCCTTTGCCTTGTACCATGTATTGTCATCTAACACTGCATATTGTACAAATCACTGGCTACTAAAATCAGAATGGTAGCATTTTTCACCCACTTTGCACAGTTGTAAACGACTGTGCAATGTGCAAGGCAATGGAGAATCAGCTGCAAGAGCTACAAAAAGTGCTCAGTGGGAGGTGCCGCTGCTTGACCCATTTGTCATTTTATCTTCACTTCCCCCATTTTTCAGGACTGTGAAGTCAACTCTCCTCTTTGACTGCAGACCTCCACTACGTGAACTGCCATGATCGGCACTTTTCTTTCCCTCCCATTGGTTATGACTTGGTCCATTTTGTGTCAGTACTGAGGGATTAACTATCCCTCAGAACTGAGCAGTTGAAACATACTCAGTCCAAATGACTTTTACTCCTTGAAATATCTGAAAAAAGTTTTCTTTTGATTTTCTTCATGGTTAGAGAAACAGAAGAGATGAGCAAATGGAGAAGAGCACTGGAATGCACCTGACCCTCAGCCCAAACATCAGATGGAAACCTGCGCCTGCCTTTAGGTTCTAAAAGCCTAGGTAAATTTCTCTCTCCCCCAACTCCCCAAAAGTCTCCTGCCATTGCAAAACTTTATCTCTGGGTCCAAATAGGCATAGCAATGTCTGCTGATTAGTCTATTCTCTTTAGATTTCACAAAGTCTAAAGTTTTCCCAAGAACCTCAGGCATCTCATATGTCAGCAACAGGCAACAGCAGAGTGAAGAGACTTCTTAGACTTGAATGATTTCCTTGACCCTCTGTGATACAACGAGATTGGGGAAAGAGTTGGAGATAGGAGCCAAAGTTTCTTAGAATTTAGGGAGTGAGTTTTGGTGACAGGAATGGTGTAGCATGTAACAAAAAGAAAAGAAGTCCTCAGCCGATTTAGGCTAATTTTTTATTGGTTTTGAAAAGTTTAGAGCTACAGCATACACGCCACTCACCACATGTGAGGAAACAGCTATTGACCTGTGGCAAATTGGTGCTTTACTTCTACCACCTATTTTTTTTTAAACAACATTTTAAATAAAACTCATTTATACATGTACCAGTTCAAAAAGTGTCCACTTATTTGTGCCTACAGACTATGTGTACAAGTATGTTTGCATGATACAAAATAATAACATTGTCTTAATTTAACACCTCTCCATCTTTAACAATCACAGACTCATCCTTGGGTCCTATATGCAGGGCCATCCCTAGGGGGGTGCGGGGCCCCGGGCAAATCTCCCTCTGCGGGGCCCTTCCCAACCCCCAACCCCAGCATTGGGGGGCAGGGCCAGCCGGCCCAGCGGAGGGGCAGACCCCTGCACTATACCCCCCATGCCGGGGACTGGGTGAGCGGCCAAAATGCTGGCCCGGTGCAGCGCTGCCGGTCTGCCCCCTCCCCGTGACACATGCTGCTCTGGGCTCCGTGCTGGAGCAGAGGAGAGGGGGCAGGAGGCAGTGTGGCCAGGGCAGGGTGAGGGGCAGCGATACTGGCTCCGTGCTGCCTCCCCACCCCTTCTCTGCTGCTCCGGAACGGAGCCCAGAGCCGCGCACATGGCAGGGGTGGGGCACTGGGCCGCCCTTTTGGCCACTTGCCCAGTCCCTGGCATGGGGGGGGGCAGCAGTGCAGCTGCATGGGGCCCCCCAAAGCGCAGGGCTCTGGGCGGCCGCCCCTCTCACCCTACCCTAGGGACGGCCCTGCCTATATGGCTTGTACTATATCCATATGCTGCAAAATGCAGTTGCGCTGTGGGTGAAATCCATACACAATTCTCCACAATCTCAAGAGCTTGTGAGGCTTCTTTCTTTGGAGAGGCACCTTTTTCAAGACAGATGTGATTCAACTTCAAAGCACTCAACATTTGAAAGATGATTCAATTATTATGATGTGGACTTCTATTTTAAATTGAAATGAGTTTGCAGTTCTAAATAATTATTCCAAAACTGTTTTCAGTTTTTGGTTCAACATAGCTCTGTGAATCAACTTTTTTTGCAGTAAAAATGGTGAAAGCGAAATATAGGTCACAGATATTGGATGAAAATTTGGAGGTGGAGCTGAGATGTAGTCTAACTGGGTATGTCTACACTGTGTGTTTAAGTCGACTTAAGGGTCCTTAAATCGAGTTAAACAAAGCCCTGTCTACATTGCAGGGCAATAAAGATGACTTTAGTATCAGGTAAAGTTGACTTTATTACTTCTGCTTATAAAGTCAACTTTACAGTCCACTTTATAAAGTCCACTTTATTAAGTCAACTTAAGGCAATGTGGAGGGGAAGTTGCCTTAAGTCAACTTAATTGGCCTCCCAACCACAGAAAACATGGGGATGGAGGCTGGCTAGAAGGCACAACACAGGGGGGGAGCATTCCCAGTTGTGCGGACCACAGCCAAACTCCCCATGTTCCCTGACTGATCTCCCCCGTTCTGAGCCAGACCAGGCATCACAGCCCAACCCGGCATTTCCCCCATTCTCAGCCCTCCCCGCATGTCTCCCCGGTCCTCAGCCCAAACCCATGTCTCCCCCCCTTCTCTGCCTAAACCTGAGTGTTTCCCCCCCCTGCCCTTCTAAGCCCAATCCTCGGTGTCTCCCCCTTCTCTGCCCAAATCTGTGCATCTCCCCCCAGTCCTTCTCTACCCGACCCTGGGTGTCTCCTGCATCTCTACCCAAACCAGTGCATCTCCCCTTGCTCTTCTCAGCCCAGTCCTTGGTGTCTCCCCCTTCTCTGCCCAAACCCCTGTTGCCCTCTTGCCCTTTTCAGCCTGACCCTACCTGTCTCTCCCCCTCTCTGACCAACCCTGTGTGTCTCCTATTCTCAAAGGAGCCCCCTGATATTGTTGTAAAACAAACAAGGAGTCCAGAGACACCGTTTAAGACTAACAAATTTATTTACTGGATGAGCTTTCATGGGAGAAAAATCCCACTTCAGACAGTTTGAAGATGGGGGAATTTACAGAATGGTAGGAAATAAATGCAGGGAAGTGTAAGATGTAGGATCAGGTCACAGTCTAACAGCAAATCAAAGCAGCTGTTAAGATTCAAACACTGGGAAATAGCACATAGAAAGAAAGAAAGAAAGAAAGAAAGAAAGAATTGCTATTTCTTATAGATTAGATTGTGTGACAGCAGGATTAAATCCTGACTATGGGGTTTTTTTCCTATTATAACAGGTGATTTGACCTCACCTTCCTCTATGCACTTTTTTCTGGTGTTTGAGTCTTAACAGCTGCTGCTCCCTGCCCCTGCACTGGCAGTCGCCCTGCAGCACTTGGTCCAGAGCCAGAGGAGTCAGGGCAAAGCAGGGAGGGTGTGGAGTGCTGCTCTGGCACATCACTGGGCTATGTCACACTCCCTGGCCTCCATGGGCTCCCTGTTGCCACACACAGTATGGAGGCTGGTGTGGTCACTCACTTCCTGTAGTGAAGGAGTGGCCAGAAGAGAAGGGCACCTCTGTTGTGGTGCACTGTGAGCCAGATACCCACAATGCACCACTCCTAGGGCAACCTAGCAGCTGCCAGTGTGGACATGGGCAGTCTCCTGGCATTTTGAGTGTGGATGTGCTAAACCAGCTTAATAAAGTTTACTTTAAGCTGACTTTATTAAGCCAGCTTAACTGAGCCCTGTAACATAGAAATTGCCCCTGATTTTATGCCTGATTTCCCTGCACTACTTAGTGAAAAGATGTCAGATTTCTCATTAATTCTATCAATAAATCATTCAAAACATTATTGTGTATATTTCTACCCCTCTATAGTCTACAAAAACAGTTAATTGTTTTTTGTCATGTGGTGACTATGTTAACATATTTACCACAGTTTTGGCGAGTATGAAAACACTATTGGGCACCTCTAGTTTAGAGGCTTAAGAAAAGTAAGCTGAACCACCAGTTCATTGAGTTTTACCCATCATTAATAAAGGATTGTGGTTAAGATACACAGCTGTGTGACAAAAGACTTGACATCCCCTAGCTATGCCAGAGACTTCCGGTATAATTTTGTACAAGGTGCTTCGATTCTCTCAACAAACCTCAATCCCCTTTTTTTAGGAAAAGGTTTATGAAAAATTAGTGCTGGCTTGTTAATGAAACAAAATCCAGGTAGCTAACACCTTCCTAGAAACATGTAGGTCTTTTTCTTGTTGTTTTTGTTTGGATTTTCTCTGTTCTCTCATGTAATTATCAAAAATGCATTGAAAACACTGAATATAAGAGTATAAAAAGGGAAGCAATCCCACTTCAAGACTGAGAAATCATTCCAGACAGAGAACTGTCATTTTACCCAGCTTTCTTCTGAGACTATGAATCCAAGCTCTTGGAGAAGCTGTCAAGAATTGAAATCACTGTCTTTTGCCTGCATTGGTAAAAACTGCTTTTGTAGCTAAGATATACCGGATTTGTGATTTGGGGGGGCTCAGTTGTGTCAAGACTTTGTCTGTCATTATCAAATGAGTGTTGTGTCAATTCCTGAAAGCATTAATATCAGATCCCTCTTGGTCAGGTAACAAATCTCAACCCTCTGGTACCAGAAGACCTAACAAAGAATTCCATACAGGAAGACATCGTCCAGTTCCCTTCCTGAAATGCAAAAACAAATGAAATCAGGTAAATCATTATGCAAAGACATACCAAATGAAATTTTTTAACTTAAAAACCCAAGAACTATCTATATGAAATTATTGAGGATACCTGGAATAGTGAGAAAATTCCTCAGAATTTCAATGGTTAAACTATACAAAAATAAAGATGACAAATCTGGCTGTAGCAGCTAGGAGGCTTACCCCCTACTGTATGTAGCTGATATAATCCTCACTCATATTTTGTTCCATCAGCTTGTTGAAACAGTATCAGAAAAACATCTCTCTGAGACCCAAAGGGGATTTAGATCTGGTCAGAGCACAATAGACATGGTTTTCATGGTGAGACAGATTCAAGGAAAATGTACTGAACAAAACATGGAACTATATTAATGCATTCTAAACGAGGCTTGACACTGGGAACAGAAATGGCTTCTGGGAAATTCTAGAAAAATCTGGCTGCCCAACTGAACTTGTTAAAATTGTATGTCAATTTCACAAGACATAACCAGTCAAATATTCTTCTGATGTTGGCCTTCCTAAACCTTTCCCTATATTCAATAGGGTGAAACAAGGCTGTGTGCTCGCACTAGTCTGTTTTTATCTCTTCTTCGTAGCTATTCTGAGATACACAAATGACAATCTTCAAAAGGGCATCTGCAGAGCTGTTTGAAAGGTGTTGTGTCTCTGAAGGGTTGCTGACAGTACAAGCAAAAGTCCATGAGGAACTCATATGTAAAGACCTTTTTGCAAATGACTGTACCCCATCTAGTCATACTGAAAGTGACCTACAGCTTATCTGTGACAGGTTCTCAAAAATAACAATAGTTTGAACTCACCATCAGTCTAGAAAAAAATAGAATCATCTTCCAACTAGTCCTCATCAACCATTGCCACTGAATCAAACATCTTTGTCTAGAGTATAAAACTAAAGAACATCAATCACTCTTCATATCTTGGCAGTACCATCTGAAGTGACAGTTTCCTGGATCAAGAACTATTATGCAGAATAGGAAAGGCGAGATAGGCTTTCAGAGGATTTCACCATAAGCTATTCTACCATCAAACTGTCAACATACAGTGCTGCAATGACATCATCCCTTTTATAGGCGAGTGCAACATGGACAGTTTACCACAGATATATCAAACAACTTGAAAAATTTCACCTATGCTGCCTTTGTTCTATTCAGAAGGTTCATTGGCAAGAAAAAGTGGTTCAACCATTAACATCCCTGAAACTGCCAAAAAGACCACCATCAAGACAATGATTATCAAAGCTCATCCTAGACAAACTGGTCACGTTAACAGAATGGTTGAAGGCAAACCCACAGAAAACTTTTGAGTTGAAATGCAAAAAACACAAGAAGAATGTCAATTTCCAAAGGGAATTGCTGGAGAAGAAGAATGGTCACCGTAAACTCTTCAAAGACATTTTGAACCAAAATCTCAACTCATGCCACATAATATTGATAACTTTGAAGAGACAGACAAGGACAGACCTGAATGGAGAACTATCAATAGATTGTAAATGTTTAGGGGAAACAAATGTGAAAAACAGGAGGGAAAAAGGATCAAGTGTCATGCCAAGTTTTCAGTGAAAACCTGCACATTACTATATGACCTCTGTTTGCAGATTGGATTATAGAAGTGTCAGAACACACACAAAATGCTGTAATGATATTATTGGATACAATGTACCTCATATTATTTCTTTGCTCAAGAACAGCACGTGTCTATAATTAAAGCATGCTGCTCACTGCAACATATGTGGCCAGTTGGTTTGGAAAATAGGAGCCATGCTGCCTTCTTACTTGCTTGAAAAGGAAGACATCTAACTGCTCTCACCCTCTCCTCCCAAAGTGGACCAGAAGGCAAAGCTAGCCCTTAGTTTTTAATGGTAGTGTGCCTTGAAAAATTTGACGGTATCAAGGTGTGCCACAGCAGAGAAAAGGTTGGGAACCACTGCCCTAAGCCATATGCAATTTTGGCTCCCTTCCCTAGCCCCCAGCCTGCGAGTGGGGAGCAGTGTTGCCTCTGGGATCTGTCCTCAGCTTGGGAGTGGCACCACAGGTGGGGGTCCAGCCACTGCAGCCAAAGGAGTGTTGCCATGGGCAAGGGTCCAGCCTGGGTGGGGAGCAGAGCCACTGCTGCCATCCAGATCCAGTCCTGACTGGGGAGCAGAGCTGTGGCCAGGGACCAGAGCCATAGCCAAGTCCCCCCCCCCCCCGCCACCACTGGTGCCCCAAACAGCCCCATCAACACCAATGTTATACCAAAAAGGGTACCCGGGAGAGCACCCTCTATAAATGTTGTACTTAAAAGGAAAAGACTAGCAGGATCTTATTCAGGGGGACAAAGCAATATGCCACATTTATTGTAAATAAGTAAGGATAGCAAAAAGCAGTCATAGGCACACACACAAGAAGTTCTGCAACCTGGTATGATATAATTACCGGTATCATGTGGTACTTGAGCCAGCCTCATTGCCAACTAGGCTGGGCACAAGGAGGGAGCCAGGCCTCTGTTGATCGCGATCCAGTGCTCCAAGATGACAGTTGCAGAATGAGACCCCAAAGTTTTCATGTTCCTACCCATCTTTTATACTTGCTGGCCCTCATGTAAGTCTATGGGATTTGCTGTGTCATGTTGCTTCAGGGTTCCTGTGAGATCATTGGTCACCAGTCACTTGTAGACTTGATTGTATTTTGTTCTTTTCTTTCTGGGATGACTTCTTCTGTTTGCTTTAATCAGAGATGTCTGCAATTTTCATCTAGTTAGATGCCACTTGTAGTTCATCAGGATAGCCTGGCAGTTGAAACTGGCCCCTTCGCACACACACCCTTCATTCACACATCTTGTTCACACATTTAAATGAACATACATAGCATACGCCTAAACCAGGTTTCATCAAGTATCCAAAATGGAGTTCAATATTTAAGCAGGAGTTCCAAACTAACAATACTGAGTCTTGCTGGACATTGGTTATAATGTCTATAACACAGGGTTACAGAATTATTGTACTTATGACACTAAAGGACATATATACAACATATACTTTAAAGGTAAATGTAATTCATTGTCTGTATCCCCTACACCAATGCCTGTTATCCCCCAGAATGAGTACCCTCGACCAGCCCCACCCCCCTTACTTTTTCTGGAGCGGAGCCAGCTGAAAGACAGCTTCCTGCCTTGCTCCACTCTAGGCTACGTGCCTGTGTGGAGCTGGGAGGAATAGGTCCAGCCTAGCCCTTGGTGCCCCCTAACAGTTTGTGCCCCAGGCGACCGCCTAGGTTGCCTCTGTGGAAGGACTGGCCCTGCTCAGCAATCATTATTGTCACTATAATGTACACAGATTCCCAAAGCACAAGCACAAAATCAACATATTTTATGTGATTAAAAACAAAGTGCATGGGTTTATGCATGACTAATTTTATCTGCATTTCAATGGAAGGCTCAGTTAACATCAATTATCTTTGGTCAGTCCCTAAATGGTAAAACCAGTTCTGATCAGAACTGGTTTTTAATTATCTGTTTCCTTCCTTGTCTTATTGCACACATATGCCTGACTTACTTGTATAACTTCATTCTTCCTAATTTTTTCATTGTGTATAAGCTTCTGGTACTAATCTTTGCTCTTCAACTGACAGCAAAATTGTGATGTGCTCAACACACAATGGCAATTCTTTTGCTCTGCTGCTAGTTCATTTGCACCACCATCAAGGCATCAGTATAATTTTTTTAACACATTAGCAGTTCTTTATTGGCTCCACATTGTTGAGCAGGAGGTCAAAATTATTATTATTATTTTTTAAATATAATCTGTTAAATTTTGTACTCTGGAAAATTGCGTTGTTTCCAATGTCAGATGTCTGGATTGCCTGCTGAATTAACACGTAAAAAGAGAGAAGAACTGATGCTAGCAAGGTGTGAGATGCAAATTGAAATAAGTAATGTATTTATTGTCTTTATAGAGAGGTCACTGATCACTTGATTTTGATTTTGCTATGTGCTTTTAAGGAAACCCTTTTGTTCCATGTTGTACTCGCACAGACTTCACAGATCATTTTTCTATGGTAAGAAGATAATGTAACCAAAACAGCACACATGGTAGTGAGCAAAATGGGCTGGTTTTTCCATAAGGCTCTTCCTTCACTTTAAAAAAAAAAAAAATGTGTTTTTACATTGTGAGTGATAGCTCCCTGTAAAATCCTAATGGAGAAAGGTAGTATTTACCTTATGCAGCTAATTAAGATCAACCCTGACTAGTTTCATCAAGTCTAAAACTAATCAGCCTGAGTCATGCTGGTCAGATAGCATGGGGCAAATTGGCATTGTTGCTCCTGTATATCCTGTATATATCTCCAAATAGCAGGTATATGGTACAACACGTGCTGCAATCCTCAGATTTAAAGGTTTAGGGTAAAAATGGAAGTTCATGAGGTAACTGAATTCAACTCATCACAGTCAGGACCTAAGAAGAGATGGTGTTAGAATTGCAGTGCTCTGCAGAAAGGTCATCAAAAGTTAAGCAAGTGAGAGGGATGCAGGGCTGTTAACACACAAGACAGGTACATGAAACAAGCCACCTGAAAAGGCATGGGCCAACTCAAAGGTGGCAGGGAAGAAGCAGGGCTATGAACACCTGCCCGTTTCTGATCTGGAACTGGTCAGACACAGAAAACGAAGACTGCTACATTGTCCTTTCCAAAGATAGCACAGTGGGTCTGCTGTGTGCTGGCTGGTCCAGGAATCTTTCTTTTATTGTGTGTGTTTGGTATGGGGAGTTTGGGCAGATTATTTCTGAGATCTTCAATTCTGCATCAGAAAGTATCTTAATGTACTTTTCTAAGCAGCAAAACAGAGCTTCAACATAAACATGACTATAAGAAGACTTTTGATGGACTTATTTACCATTTACCTGCATGCTGGAGGGCTTATGAATGTTTTGTCACATCACTTCCCTGGAATCCTGTTCCTATGATTTAAGAAAAATGAAAAAACAAAGTTCTGACTCCTCATTTTTCCTCCTTTCCATGGCTGCACATACCTTACAAATTCATTTCCTGTCTCAGGAAAGAAACTGGATCTTACTGCGCAATACTTCTAATGTGCGTATGATCAGCTATAATGATGCGAGGATGCTCAGCTCCTGCTCTGTATTAAGGAAAATGTGCTATTCATAAAGTCTTATTTTACTTACTTACTTATGCATGCAGCAGGGAATGGAATCACAGGACCTATTGTCGAAGTGCTTTAGTGCGGGTGTATGAGTGATACATATGGAGGCTACACTGTCCCTCAGGTGACCAGCAAGAGGCACTCATGCTGAAGATGCACATTCAACCTTAAGATACACAGGATTGCAAGCTGCAGAGACGTATGAGATGAAGTTGTTCAATAAATTCTTTTATATACCTGTAAATCTGTAGCTTTTATAAACCCTTACAAGAAACCACACCTTTAGGCAACCTCATGCCTTAACAGACAACACTCCAAATTACATCCAAACTCACTGAAACACAAATCTGCTTCACCTTTAAAAGAAAGTGACCTCTGCTACACAACCTATTTCTGCCAATTCCCTTGAATAGTTGTTTAAAGTACTGTTCTACTCTAAATAAAACTCTGTTACAGCATTGCAGGACTCCATGTTTGTTGTCTTGCAATGATTTCCACATTAAAAATATATTCAGGCTACAAAGAAATGAGTTCTCTCTATCTGCCAATCTTGCTAACATAGCCTGGGCTTTAACAGTCATGTTGGAGTCTTTCCATCTCATGCCTCTAAGTTATTATCTCTGAAAAGTCACGGAAGATTGGAGAGATTACAGGGGACTGGAAATGGCCAAATACAGCGTCCATCTATAAAAAGCAAAATAAGGACAACCCAGGGAATTACAGACCACTCAGTTTAGCATCAGTATCCTGAAAGATAATGGAGTAAGCAATCAGTTTGCACACATGTAGAACAGTGGTTCCCAACCAGTGTGCCACAGCCAGGAGCATCCCCGACAGCTGGGATTAAAGTTCTCTTCCTGCTCAGCCCACCCGTGTGGGCTATGCAGGGCTGGGAAAAGGGAGGGGTTAAAGTAAGGGCGAAGGCACCCAAGCACAGTTCCAGAGGCCCCCTATTTTTAGGCAGGCAGCATTCTGACCCCCCTAAAAATAGAGGAAGGCACCTGAATGTGGAGTTCCAGGAGGTCCCCCTAAAAATACCAGGAGCAGTTGGAACACAGAGTTCTGGTGGCTCCACCTTAAACCCCGCTCCACCTTAACCCAGCCAGCAGATTGCGGCCGGAGGCTGGTGGCTGGGAGTGTATGAATCTCCCCCCCTGCAGGGTGGAGCAGCTGGTATCAGCCAGCCTGCAAACAGCCCATCCATGGGGGGGGGGGGGGGGGGGGAGCACTGCTGGGAATTGTGTGGGGTAGGGTGTGTGTGTGTGTGTGTGTGTGTGTGTGTGTGTGTGTGTGTGTGTGTAGCTGGGGTTGTGGGGTGGCTGCTTGGTTGGAAGTATATGTAGCTGGTGGGTGGGGTGGCTGTGTGTGGGGGGGGGTGTAGCTGGGGGCTAGAGGCCTAGTTCTTGCCCCTGCAATAATGGGAGGATCCATCACAGGCAGCAGGGGGCTGGGGGAGGGGCAGAGGGAACCCACTGGGGTGGGAGGGAGCAGCAGCGGGATGAGGATTTGCCCTGGGTGGCAGGGAGCCACTGTGGAGAAGGGGGGAGAGGGTGCTGTGCCATGCTCCCCATCGTTGCCTTCCCACGTTCCCCCCTGCCTCGCCACTCTTGTTCTCCCTTCCTCTCTCGCCACCCTTGTGCTGTTCCCCACATGGCTGCCCTTGTCCTCTTTTGGCACCCCTGCCCTGCTCTGCTCCCCACACTCACTCCTGCCACAGCATTCGACTCCTGACCTCCCGTGTTTTGCCATCCCTGCTCTGCTACCCCTACTACCCTACATAGCAGCATTTCTGCAACACTGTGCCATGGTTCATGAATATTCATAAGTAATTTAAGTTAATTTGAATATTCATGAGTTTTAATGGTAGTGTGCCTCAAAAAATTTGACAGTATCAAGGTGTGCCATGGCAGAGAAAAGGTTGGGAACCACTAATGTAGAAGATATTAAGGGGACAAGCAGCGGTTCAAGTAGGCTGGAACACACTGGAATGGTGTTTTGAGGCCCACTATTTTTAGCAGCTCAGTGTTACGGGGCCCCTAAAAATAGAAAAGGGAGCCAGATTGCTGCATTCTAGGGCCCACTGTTTAAAAATAGCAGACCCCAGAATGCAGCATTCTGGCTCCATTTTCTATTTTTAGGAGTTCCCCAACACTGAGCCCCTAAAAATTGCAGGCTCTGGAATGCCATTCCTGTGCGTTCCAGGAGGCAGGGAGCTGCCCCCGCCTGGGCTGAGGCTCTGGCCTGAGCCTGCTCTGACTGACTCTGGGCTGGGATTGCTCCACAGTGCATGGTGGCCAGGCAAGAGGGCTTGGGGGGGGGGGGGGTTCGGGGCAGTATTCTCCCCAGGACTTGAAATTAGGGTGGGTATAGGGGGAGGTTTGGAGGGGGTTGTAGAGGGTGCTCACTAATTTGGTATAACGCTGTTACTAGCTGACAATTGGGGTAGTGTTGGGAAATTCAGAGGGGGTGTAGGGGGGTAAATTAGGGAAATCCCAGGTTCAGGGACAGATGACCTGCCTTGAGGGGAAAGGACATGGGGGAGGGGGTTGGTCCGGGGCAGCGGGGAAGACAGCACAGCACAGCAGGGTTTGGGTAAGGGTTGGGAGACCAGTGACAAGACAGGAGCTGGGGGCAGTAGCTGGGGTGGAGGGTAGGTGAGCAGGGAGCAGTAGTTGGGGTGTGGGGCAGGCTTTTGGGAGTTAGAAGCTGGGGTGCATGATGGGGGCCCAGACTGGCATGATGGGAGCCTGCACTAGTGTGAGGGGGCCCACTAATTTAGGAGGGTACCAGGGCCCACCAAATGATACTTTATCCCTTGGGGACAAGTAATCATCAGCATGGACTTATCTGGTGTGTTCATACAGCATTCTTATTTCGAAACAACAGAGGTTGTTTTGAAATAAGAAAGACCGTGGCCACATGACGTACGGCCATTTCAAAACAAGCAAACCCTTTGTTTCAAAATGGCAGCCATCCTTTCAAAATGGCTTAAACCCCATCCGTTTTGAAAGGACGGTTATTTTGAAACCGTTGGTTTCGAACTAACGATGTTAGAACATGTTATTTCAAAACAACTGTTGTTTCGAAATAACTGTGGACCTTCCTCCCGGGGTGCTTAGCACCCTGGGAGGAAGGGCCACCCTCCCTCAGCACCCTGGCCAGGGAGTCCTCAGCACCCTGACCAGGGTGATGAGGAAGAGCCCGGCGCCCCCCTCTCCCGGAGCGGGGCTTCTCCGGAGGCCCGTGGCAGGGAGCCTGGCACCCCCCTCTCCCGCCAAGGGGCGGCAGGAGAGGGGGGCACCGGGCTCCCTGCCACGGGGCTCAGGAGAAGCCCCGTGGCAGGGAAAGCCGCGTTACACCCCTGACAGCTGGGGAAGCCCCTAGCCCCAGGGGGCTGGCTGGAGCTGCTGCAGGGGCTCCCACCAGCACGCCCGGGCTAGGGGCACCCCTAGCAGGCGGGGGTCTAGCAGCTACCGCCCAGGGCTGGGAGATCCCTGCCCTTCGGGGCTTTTTCCCCTGCCTGGCTCTCCGGGTGAGAGCCAGGCAAGGGATTCAGTGGCAACATGGCCCACAGGGGGGCCATGTTGCCACACCTCCCATGGTGCCCTGCCCAGAAGCAAAATAGCAAGCCCACAGTGTGGACATGCTATTTCGTTTCCCGCTTTTGTGTTATTTCGTGGACGGTGGTTTTTTATTTCAAAATAACTAGTTTCGAAGCAAGCCCTCTGTGTGTGAACATAGCCGTCAAGAACAAATCACATCAAACCAATCTGATAGCTTTCTTTGTCAGGGTAACAAACCTTGTGGATAGAAAGAAAGCAGTAGATCGGGTGTATCTTGACTTCAGTAAGTGTTCTGATGCTGTCTTGCATGACCTTGTCATAAACAAACTAGGAAAATATAGCCTAGATGGAGCTACTATAAAGTGGGTGTGTAACTGGTTGGAAAACCATTACCAGAGAATACTTATCAGTGGTTCAATCAAGTGAGGACCCACAGGGATCAGGTCTGGGTTCGGTTCAATTTCTCTATCAATGATTTAGCTAATGGCATAGAGTACACTTATAACATTTGTGGATGCTACCAAGCTGGGAGGGATTGTAAGTGCTTTGGAAGCTAGGATTAAAATTCAAAATAATCAGGACAAACTAGAGAAAAGTTCTCAAGTTAATAGGATGAAATTTAATAAGGACAATGCCAAGTACTCCACTTAGAAAGGAACAATCCATTGCGCACATACAAAATGGGAAGTCACTGCCTCGGAAGGAGTACTTCAGAAAGGGTTCTGAAGGTTATAGAGAATCACAAGCTAAATAGAAGTTAACAGTGTAACACTCACAAAACAAGCAAACATCAGTTCAGGATGTATCTGTAGGAGTGTTGTAAGGAATACACAAGAAGTCATTCTTCTGCTCTACTTCGCACTGATTAGGCCTTTCCCAGAGTATTGCTTCCAGTTCTGGGCTCCACATTTCGGGAAAGATGTGGACAAACTGGAGAAAGGCCAGTGAAGAACAACAAAAATTATTAAAGGCTTAGCAAACATGAAACAAGACTGATAATCTTGGGTTTGTTTAGTCTTGAAAAGAGAAGACCGAGAAGCAATATGATAACAGTTTCCAACTACACAGCTTGTTACAAGAAAGAGGAATAAAAATTGTTTTCCTTAAAATCTGAGAATAGGACAAGAAGCGATGGTCTTAAATTGCAGTAAGGGAGGGTTAGTTGAACATTAAGAAAAAATCTTCTATCGGAGCAATTTAGCACTGGAATAAATTGTCTAGGGAGGTTGTGGAATCTCTGTCACTGGATATTTTTACAAGAGTAGGTTGGCCAAATACTTGTCAAGGATGGTCATCTAGTCCTGCCTTAAGTGCAGGGGACTGGATTAGGCGATTCTCCAGTTTGCTTCTAGTCCTATGATTCTACAATCCACACCAGTAGTAAAGATTCTGCAGGCAAAGCTAAAACCTTGGCTATGCTTGTACTAATTTCAGATTGTTCCCCCAGTGATGTGGCTTTCTGCATTGTTTTCAATAGGATTGCACAGGGTTGACTAACAGTAAGCTAGCAAACGATTTACAGTATACTACATGGAATACAAGCTATACTCACTCTTAGCTGTGCTGCTGCTGTAGGCTAGAAGGAGTGAAAA
>ML682005.1:41695166-41778410 GCA_007922195.1 Podocnemis expansa
AAACAATTCTCTCCTTCCTTTTTTCCCCAAAGCAAAATGGCATCTTTGAGAGACACGAGACCACCTAGGACAAGACTTTGATACTATGCGTGTAAACGTCATTGCACATTGACCTGGTTCACCACTTGGAAATATAGCACTGTTGAAAGAGATCATAAAGATTATAGGAGGATTTTTTTAAATTATATCTTTTAGGTCTGATTATGCAAAAGTCATAGGCTGTGTTCACACATAGGGGGTTATTTCGATATGGTTGTTTCGAAACAACTTGTATCGAAATAACGCCTTATTTCAAAATAACAATTCGAATTAACAGTTTGTTAATTCGAATTAAGGAAAGAAGCTCAAAGTGAAATAGCAGGTTCAGGCAACAGTTATTTCGAAACAAGTCACTGTTGTTTCGAAACAACATGTTCGCATGGCGTTGTTTTGAAACAATCATTTTGAAACAACGCTGTTTCGTCCCCACATGGGGTTTAACTTGTTTCGAAACAACGCTGTTGTTTCGAAACAACGGGACCCGTTGTTTCAAAACAACCGTGCATCGTGTGAACAGCCTAAATCTTATTTCGAAACAACCTCTGTTGTTTCGAAATAAGAGGGCTGTGTGAACACAGCCATAGTGAGTAATTTACTTCCCCCAGTTAATCCTATTGTAATCAGTGGCACTGTTTGTGTGAGTAAGTGCTATACAGAGTAAGTAAAGTTTACAACATATGCTAATTATGGCAAATGGGAAAAAAATGTCTGATATGTATCAATTGCACTGTGTAAACTGTTTCTGAAGCCTGCAACAGCAGATAATGATGCTGTTTATACACAGTTAGTTGGCAAGAATATATTTATTTCTGAAAGTACTTTAGAATATTTGGTCACCTTATGGAGGTGCCTAAAATGGGATTCACTGGAGATTGAATTCTTTGAAATCTGACACAATATTTTTTTCTGGATGAAATATTCACTATTTTGTAGCCCATAATCCAAAAGATTTCAACATTTCTAACTTTATTGCCCAGCTTGCTTCCTGTTTTATGGGAATGCTTTTTAATCTCTTTTTTAAAAGGAAGCATGTACTTTAAAGTAGTGCTGGTTGGGTATTTTTAATTTAACTTTTTTTGTCTTAAAATATCAAATCTCTTGTAACCGAAAGTGTTCTCAGGAAAGAGTTGATTTTGATGAATTTATCATTTTGAAAACAAGTTGGAAAAAACATCCTATTTAGACACTGCTGAAATAAAGATCAGAACCCTTTTGGGGTTAAAATAGTTTTTAATTTAAGCTGTAGTAAAAAAAAATTAAAAAGCAAACATGGTCAAAATCAAAATGAAACCTTTTGAAATGATCTAAAACAAAATTTTGATTGACTGAAGCCAAAATTTTTGGGGATTATCAGCATCAGGAGAATTTCAAGATTTGGACTTATTTTCTGTTCTGAGAAATCCAAAAATTTTCCTGGGACAGGACAACTGTCTTCTACACTCTGTTCTACGGTTTCGTAAAATCTTTGGGTCGGGTGCTGTCTCCTACTATGTATTTGTACAGTGTTACCAAAAATGGAACGCAAACTTGATGGGGCCCTTTAAAAGTTAATGTAATATAAATAATACTACTAATAATAGAAAAAAGGGTTGCTTACATGAATTTATTAGGGATAGGCCCAACTTGTGAAGTCTGGATCAGTACTCCATAAGAGTTGAAGGGCAAGGCTCTTCCACTCTAGGGTATTGGTTTGTGTCCATCTCTAACCTTTACTGGGTCTTCATTCTGCATATTCCCAATTGCTGTGGGGGGTGGAAGCTCCTCAACCTTCACTCCATTTTCACTTGAGAACAATGCTAAACTGTTCTTCCTGAAGGTAAGGATTGACACCTAGTGGCTGGATATTGCTCAGAAGAAAAAGGCCTCTCCTTTGGACTGTCTTTGTAATCTGAACTTTCTTATAGAAGGGCCAGCAACTCAAAAGATGAGATGAGCCATTTTAAAAAATTCCTTCAATAATCACTGTTTTGAGACCTGCAGTGGCTGTAGCCTCCTGGTGAGGTGGTGGTGTGGGGAGCTGGGCTAGGGTGCCTGCTGCAGGTTCTACTCTGCTAGGGTGTGGGAGTACACAGAACAAGGAGTTGGCCCCCCAGAGAGTCCCCAGGTGGCAGGGATAGAGGGGGGCCTGAAAGAGACAAGGAGCAGCAAGGGGGCAGGCAAAGAACTGCATGTGGCTCTAGAGCTGCAGGCTGCAACTGCAGACCCCTGTTATAAGACAAGCCTTACATGTAACCACCTATTTCTTAGCTTCTTTAAGGAGCCATGTACACCCCATCAGAAATGAAGCTATGCTTTTCCCCACTATTCTTGTCTATGTTTGAGTGATTAATCCTTCTCTAATTCATGAACAAGAATATTTGCTTTCAAGGCATTTGTTTTAAAAACAGACAGACTGTGGGCAGGTTTGTATTCTCCACTTTCCCTGCTGATTGCCAAAGGGATTCCTTGCCCCAGTTGGACCCTTCTCTTCGAAAAACAGCTTCCAAAGGGGCAGCCGTGTCAGTCAAGTTCAGTAAAACAAACAATGCTATGCAGGGCCGTAACTACGGTGGGGTGACTGGGGCTTTGTCCCAGACGTGCCGGAGCAGCTCCATTGAGCCGCTCCATTAAAAGGGTGCATTCTTCACCACTCGCCCCAGGTGCAGGCCACTGTAAAGGGCACATTCCAATCATAATGTGTCCTAGGCACTGAATTCCTTAGTTAAGGCTCTGATGCTATGAGTACTTGCCTGGCCCTACAATATGCTAACATTTTTATGGCTGACATAGAACATTTCCTCAAGTCTCATCCCAAAGCATCTCTCCTCTACTTACTCTATGTTGATGACATCTTCATTATCTGAACCCATGGCAGGGATGCCCTTGAAGATTTCCAGAGAGATTTCAACAATGTCAGCCTGGAACACTCTGCAAAGGAGATCCACTTTCAGGACACTACAGTACAAATTAGGGATGGACACATAAGCACCACCCTATACCGAAAACCTACTTATCAGTACAGTTACCTACATCCCTTGAGCTTGCATCCAAAACATACCACATGATCCATTGCTTACAGCCAAGCCCTAAGATAAAATTGCATTTGCTCCGATCCCTCAGATAGAGACAGACACCTTCAGGCTCTCTATCAAGCATTCTTAAATCTACAGTACCCACTTGCTGAAGTGAAGAAACAGATTGACAGAGCCAGTAGGGTACCCTGAAGTCAACTACTACAGGAGAAGCCCAAGAAAGAAAACAACAAAACACCACTAGTCATCACCTACAACCCCCAAGTCAGATCTCCACAGCACATCATCAAGGATCTACAGCCTATTCTACAAGATGATCCTTCACTCTCTCAAGTCTTGGGAGACAGACCTCTCCAGGCTAACAGACAGCCCCTCAGCCTTAAGCAGATACTTACCAGCAACTACAGACCTAACAACAGAACTATTAATGCAGGCACATATCCCTGCAGCAAACCACACTGCCCACTTTGCTCACATATCTGCACAACAGACACTTTTACAGGACCTAATAAAACCACCTACTCCAGGACTCTCCAAACTACGGCTTGTTGGTATGCGGACAGGTTGGGGAAGCAGGCTATGGGGTCAGGGAGCTGGTGGGTGGGTCAGGGAAGGGGATCAGAGAGTCAGCAGGCAGGTTGGTTGGGAGTCTGGCCCACTAGTAAATCAAGTAAAAGCAGATTCAGCCCTCAGGTGAAAAAGGTTGGAGACCCCAGCTACTCCATCAAAGGCTTAATCACCTGCTCATCCACCAATGTTATTTATGCCATCATGTGCAAGAAATGCCCCTCTACCTTATATTTTAGACAAACAGGACAGTCTCTGTGAGAAAGAATAAATGGGCACAATCTGACATCAGAAATCACAACATTCTAAAACCAGTGGGTCAGCATTTCAATCTTCCTGATCACTTCATTGATGATTTACTAATTGCAGTGCTCAGACAGCTGAATACCAGCTGAAGATTCCAAAGAGAAGTTGCAGAGATCAAATTTATTTGCAAATTTGACTGCATTGCTTCAGGGCTTAATGGGAACTTCGGATTTTTTTCTCATTACAACAGGTGATTTGACCTCATCTTCCTCTGTATTGTTCCCCAGTGTTTGAATCTTAACAACTGCTTTGATGTGCTGTTACAGTATGACCTGATCCCATGACTGAAACTTCCCAGCACACATTTCCTCCCATTCTGTAAGTTTCCCCATCTTCAAAGTGTCTGACAAATGTTGGGTTACTTGCCAGTAACCGTCCTTCTTCGAGATGAGCTGCTCAGATTCATTCAGTATCAGGTGTCTACGTGCCACAGCACACAATTGGCCAGAACTTCTTTTAACCCACCGTTCTTCTTCAAGTGCTGCTCGGATACATTCAGTATCAGACTACTGCTAGCCGTACTGTGGAAGGTGGGCGGAGTTAGAACCTTATCCACCATCAGCATGGCTACCCACAAACGGCACAGCACCCAAAATTGGGTGAAGAAGCAGTGGGCTGCCAGGCAAACACCTACGGACACACCACCACATGCAAGATCTTCAAGAGAAGGCGTGCATGAGAGTGCCAAGGGGTCATTTGCCACTCTCTCAGGAGACTAACTCCAACAGGGGCAGTCCCCTGGTTCATTGTTGGGGAATCTGCTATATCATAATAGCAAAGAACATCCCTGTCACCAGCAAGACCATCTAGTGTAGGAGGGTTGCCTATTCCTAGAAGAATTGACTCCTGAGAAAGGCAGTCATGATCCAGGGCAACAGACTCCTACACCTGCAGGTGAAAGGCAAGGGTGGAATAATTGCCTCCCTTGCCACCTCAGCCCCAAAAGGGAAAGGTCAATTGGGTTAAGTTACTAACCAAGACTGGGGCAGGGAACACATCACCCCTTGACCAAACAGGGTATAGGCAAGAGGCCTTTCCTCACTGGCATACCGGCAGGAGATGCCATGGGTACGATTGATAAGGGGCACCCTAAACTGGGGTGTCCCTGCTCCGTATGGAAGCTAACGCAAGAAGAAGGATAACGACAAAGGAGTGGGTGGGAAACCCTGCCCCTTCATACACTGAAGCATGGGAATGGAGGGTCTGGAAGGAGGGCCCTGGAATAAGGCCTAGATGCTTGGCAGACTCATCTCTGGGGCCCAAAAGCATCAGAGACACTCCTTCAGGGAGGTTGTCATAAAGAAAGAAGTGGACATCTCAGAAGGGCCCTTTTTAGAGGTAACCCTTAAGCAGGTTATAGTAGTAAAAAGGGGAACCCTTAGGTATACCCATCCTCGTATCAGGAGAGAAACTGGGAGAAAAGTGATTGAATTCCGCATGTTAGGTTGTCCCTGACCAAAGGTGGGGGGACATGACCGGAGGCAGGGGTAGTGTGAAACCATTGTGGGGTTCTGTGGGGGGGAGTTATGCAACTTCAAAGCTAGGCGCGCATTTCTGTCCCCTGCCCCTGTACTCTACTCTCTCAGTATACAGACTTGCGTAGGAAGAGGTGTGCTGAATCGAGGGAAGGGGTATCCGGCCATCTATGTAGACGGGTCAGAGGTCCACCTTGAGAGTCGTGCCTCCAAGCTCCAGAATCGGAGTGTTTGGAGGGGGACATGTGGCTCAGAAGATATTCTCACTTCTATGGAGAGGCAGTCAACCTTCATAACGTAGCTGACTCATCTCTAGCAGCGGGTACAGGTATTGGGTCCCGGCTACAATGGACCAACTAGGAGGGGTCTTGCATAGATCCTGATGAGGACAGAAGACGACGCCTTAGGCAAGACAGAAGCCGGACATGGTCTATAACACCTGCTCTGAGGGGTAGGAGTGTTATTGGTACACCACCCCACACATTGGAAGGGTTAAAGCTTGGGCAGGTCCCAGGTGGGAGGAGAGAAGGATCCCTGGAAGAGGAGGAAAGCATAAGGCAACCCTTACTTAGGGAAAAACAAGGAAGAACCGCTGTGTCCTTTAAGGAACACAGAGCGGCAAGAGAGGACATTATGAAATCGTCACCCATAAGGCGTCAGGCTCTCCAGCCATTTAAGGGTCTGTAAGTTTCCCTGGGCACTGTCTGGGGAGGTGAGGTGGGAGAGGATAGAGGACAAAGGGGTATGGGCTTGCCCTCTTACCTGTCACCTACGGGGCCGGGTGCATCATCCTGCAATAGTTTCCCCACAGTCCATTGCAGGTCAACACAGATAAGGAGTGCTCTCGGGATAGCGACACAGAAGCATACCCTTTCCACCCAACTGGGAAGGAGTTGGCAGAGATGTAGGCATCCTGCCCTTGTCCCAGAGAACTATAGTGGTTTTTTTTTTTTTTTTTTTTTGGTGGGGACATCATGTGCTCGCCTTGCATACCTCTATGACTTACGAATTCCCACCAAGGCTCCAAGGGTGTATGCGACTGGAACCAAGTGCATGTGAGGAGAATTCTCCGGTGGCCAGGCCCTTACTTGAGCTGAAGGGTATGGGAAGGGAAGAGGGAGGCACATTGTTACCGGAGAGGAGGAAGAGGTATCCCGAGGCTGATTGTGAGGGGGTGTTTAGCAAAAGCATTTAGGGTACCACTCTGATGTTCAAGGGTTTGATGGAGGGAGAAGCGATCCTGTTGGAGTTGATCACCTATAATGAGGAAAGGGGACCATCATCCCACGGTCCAAAGGCTCCTAAAAGACAGCCATTTCAGTTGTGTGTGTCTGTGTGGGGGTACAACAAGGACCCCCCTCCACCATGCGTTCATGGGGTTGCGGTAGACTGGGAATGTTGAGGGCATCCCACAGGTCTAGGGAATATCTTTTAACCAAGGCCTGATGGCTAGGAACCCTCAACTGAAAAGCTGAAAGTGAATAGGCTTTTTCTACCCAGCAGGTCAAACTTTCTGAGACTCCTAGGGGACCTGGGGATGAATCAGGGCAGCTTGGGCCAGTGTGTCCCAGCAATGTCAAGGACACACGTATGAAGGGGGAGAATCATAATGGCAACCGGAGAGGTTTTGAATCCCAGGTTGAATAAAGGGTCCTGGTCTCCCTTGAGGGGTGTGACCCTGACCCAGGTAGGGGTTCAAGTGTGGTAGGGTCTTCTCTGTAAGACCCTGGACCCTGTTCGTGTCTGTAGTTGGGAGAAGGGACAACTCTAGTACCGGGGTCATGGCACCGACTAGAGATTTCCCTTCTGGGGCCTCAGTAAGAGATAGCCGGTTTCACGAGCAGTGCTGGAAAGAACCCGGTGCCACGGATCCTTCAGCAAGGGGCCGGGCCTAAGGGATGCACTTTCAGATCTCTTGTGGTGCTGAGGCAAGGGTGTCAGCACCGCAGAGGTTGAAGACCACAGTTTTGCAGTGGTGCGGGGCCAAGTAGTGAGCAGCTCCCCCTGGTGCTGGGCAAAGTGGAGGAAGGAAGGAAGGAAGACAGACTTACCAATTGCTTTGGCAGCCTGGTGGTGTGTTCAGGAGCTGAAGGGCCTCTGCCACTTCAAAGGCCTCCAGTGTGGGTGGCACCATGATAGGCTCCAGGTGCTCACCCCAGAGGGGAGGGCCAGACACGGCACCAGCGCTTTGGTGCCAGAGTTGCCCCCAAGCATGCTTACCTGAGCTCTGCTGGGGAGCGATGTTGAGAGGGCCTTGGTGCCAACTGGCAAGTGGAGTTGCTGCCAAAGCATGGAGCTCAGATGCTCCGGCCCTTTCTTCAATGAGCATGATGCTGATTGCGGCTCTTTATTCGAAGCTGGAGAGCGGCGCCAAGAGGGCTCCCGTGCCAATCCAGCAGGGGATGCTGCGTTAGAGGCCGATCGTGGCTTTTAATCATAGCGAGAGAGTGGCAAAAACAAGGCTCTGGTGCCGACCAAGCACATGGTGCCGGTTTAGAGGCCGATCACAGCTGTATTCATAGCCAGAGAGCAGCGCCAAGAGGGCTCCAGTGCCTGTCCAGCAAGCGGAGCCGGTGAATCCTTGGGTGCAGCAGATGTACCCGGCGTCAGCTGCAGGGCCTGTTCCTGGGCACGTTATGCAGCCTTTGCTCCCTGTCTTCCTGGGTCCTTCATTTAAGAGACTTGCAAATAGAGCATAATCCACCTGGTGAAGCTCACACAGGCATTAAGAAACCTCCGGTAGAGGTTGTCCCTCAGGTTTGGGTTTCTGTTGGAAGGACACGGTAGGAGCGCTGGTGAAGTCCGCAAACAGATCTTCCAGTGAAAATACACGTGAAACAGAGCAAAGAGACAGGCACTTGCATAAAGCAAGAACAGGCTGTTCTGTAACCATTGCTGAGAGTGGAAAAAAAGAAACTGGGGAGGAGCAGGACTGGGGCCATATATATGGCCAAGGGCGGGCTGCCAGCCCTGTCCTGACAGGCTAAGGCTAAAAGAAGTTCCAGCCAATCATGCACTGTGGCATGTAGACATCTGGTACTGAATGTATCCAAGCAGCACTCAAAGAAGTGAGATTTTCTCCCACAAAACCTCATGCAATAAATACATTTCTTAGTCTTTATGTGCCACTGGGCTCCTTGTTTGTTTGACTAACAGCTCATTTTGAAGCTTTCAGCCAGGATTGCCAGCTCCAGAGTGCTCAGGCCATTCAGTGTCTCAATCTCTCTCTCACAGACATGAGAGAAGCTATCCCCTCGCTTCTGATAAAATCTTGGTAAAGGCATTGCTTTCTGCACTGTCATTCTCCAATGCCTTCACTGGCACCCATGATGTCACCTTGCACCAAGATCCACACTGATAGGCCTGTGTATTAGTGCAGAATCTGGCCTAAATCAGTGGATAAGAACAATGACCATTTGGATTATAATACTGGACAGTTTTGTCTCTGGAGTAAACTAGAGGTCGTCAGATTTCTAGGACTTTTTAGACATTCTGAAAGAGGAAGGACAGATGGATTTTGGCCATGTCCTCACCTGCCCAGTCATACCCCAACACAACTTTATGCAAAGGGCTTGAAGGAGGAATTAACAGAGAGTCACTGTGTGAGCCACAGCCAATGCTAGCCCATTGGGGGCACTAGGAAGGAATAGTTTTAGGCCCTCCCCAAACTAAAATAGACAAGTTCCTTATAATAAAAAGCAGGATCCCCTTGAGTCTATTTAGTTTTCTTTTACCTCATATGCTCTGCTACCCTACCAGCCCTATAATATTTGGGGAATCTCCCTACCCTGGAGGAATTTACAGTGCTTGGTTTAAAGGCACAAAGGGTATGTCTACACTGGAGCCTTAGGTCAACTTAGCCCAGGGGTCTCAAACACATGGCCTGCAGGCCACATGCAGCCCCTAAAGCTATTTCCTGCGGCCCACAATGACACTATCATTATTGATATTCGCAATATCATTGTATGGAGAGATTTCAGTAGTGCAGCCCTTGGGCTAATGTACTAATCCTTATGTGGCCCTCCACGAGTCGTCATGTGGCCCTCGTGGTGATTTGAGTTTGAGACCCCTGACTTAGCCTGCCTAAGTCGACCTAAGGTACTCCTTGGCCTCATTCAAAATTTATTAAGTCAACTTAAGCATTTGCTTAACTCAACTTAATAACTCATGCCCTGATAGTTGACTTAAGCATTAAGTTGACATTCAAGGGTAGGAAGAGGCCCAGGCCCTGCCCTCTGCCCCACCCCAGGGTCCTGATCGTGCTCAGAGGCCTGATGCAGCTCTGGCGACCCAATCCAGCCCTAGCCACTGCCAGCAAGCAGCTGGGAGCCAGATTTGGCTCCCAGCCCCTTGCCACAGGCAGCGGGAGCTGGGAGACGACTCCTGCTGCCAGCAGCAAGCACCGCAGAGCCAGATCTGACCCCAAATCACTTGCTGCAAGCAGACGCTGACACCGGGGAGACAGCTCAGTGACCCAGCCTTGTCAATTTCACAGGCCACTCCTGAAATCAGGAGTGGCCTGTGAAATTGATCAGGCTGCCGAGCCACCTGCTGGTGGCAGCGAGTGGCTTGGGGCTGGATTGGGCTCCAGGCTTCTTGCAGCAAGCAACTCAGGGCCGGATCCAGCTGTGTGCCACTTGCCACCAGAGGAGGCAAGCTCCCAGCCCACACTGCCTGCAGCAAGGGGCTGGGAACTGGATTGGACTCTAAGTCACTTCCCACAGGTGGCAGAAGCCAGCTCTGAGTCACTTGCCAGCAGCAGCAGGAGCTGGACTGGGCTCCAAGAGCTGGATCACTTCCTGGGGCGGGGCAGGGGACAGGGCCCGAAGTCAGCCTGAGGTATGTCTACTAGTGCAGACACTCCTCAGTCGACTTAACAAGGTCGATATTAAGGTGACTTAAAGTCAACCTTGTTAAGTCCACTTAAAATAGCCCCCTAATGTAGACTACAAAGAAACAGCACATCAGGGTCCAAGTGTCTGTTATTATAGTGTATTGGCAAGATAAGATTCAGAATTTTATTATTTATTTGTAAAGATAATCCCCAAGAGCTCCAGTCACTGACCAAGATGTCATTGTGCTAGATGCTGTACAAACAGAACAAAAAGACAGTCCTTACATCAATGACCTTATAATGTGAATAAAAAACATGAAACAATAGATGGATACAGAAAGACCAGTGGGAAGGCAGACTGAGACAATGAGATTATACTGGTTAGCACCAGAGGCAAGGATCTCAGCACACAAGCAGCCTCACCATTGTCTAGTGTATTGTAAGTTTCATGGCACAGAAGAGTTTTAACCAGGGGTTTTGAAAGGCAATAATTTGTTACTTCTGAGAATGCTTACCATGAACTTCCAAATATGTGGGACAGCATGGAAGAAAGCACAAAGGTGCTTGTTTAGACATCTAACAAATGGGTACTGGAAGTAGGCATCAGGGGCTTACTGGAAGCTGGAGCTGACTTTTCAGAAATGAACAAGACAATGTGGGTTGGGAATAAGCGGTGAAGAACCTCAAAAGTAAAAGCAATTAGTTATGAGTGATGCTTCTGTACATGTAAATGAAGATGCAGTGAACTGAATTTTTAAATAAACTGGTTGTACAGGCCAGCAGATTATTTTTATATTAGATATGTAAGAGATATTGGTCAAGCTAGTAATATCTATTGTGGCGAATCACAGAAGCATAGAAAAATCAGGGTTGGAAGGGACCTCAGGAGGTATCTAGTCCAACCCTCTGTTTAAAGCAGGACCAACCCCAACTAAACCATCCCAGGCAAGGCTTTGTCAAGCTGTACCTTAAAACCCAATAGGGATGGAGAGTCTACCATTATCTTAGGTAACCATTCCAGTGCCTCTCCCCCCCCCCGGTGAATTATTTTTCCCAATATCTAATGTAAATCTTGCCCACTGCAACTTGAGACCATTGCTCTTAGTTCTGTCTTCTACTAGTACTACCAAGGAGAACAGCCTAGTTTCATCCTCGCTGCAACTCCCTTTCAGGTAGTTAAAGGTTGCTATCAAATCACACACCCCCCTTCTCTTTTGCAGACTGAAAAAGCCTAGTTCCTTCAGCCTTTCCTCATAAGTCATATGCTCCAACCCCTAATCTTTTTTGTTGCCCTCCACTGGACTCTAATTTTTCCACATCTTTTCCATAGTGGGGAGCCCAAAACTGGCCACAGTTCTTGAAATGTCACCTCACCAAATAAAGGGGCATAATCACTTCCCTCAATATGCTGGCAATGCTCCTTCTAATACAGCCCAATACACCATTAGCCTTCTTGGCAAGAAGGGTGACCTAGCTCATTCAATACACCTGACAAGCTCTTTATATTTACCACTTATGTCAGTGTTTGGCTAACTGAACTAAATTCTATAAATGGTATCAATGAAGTCAGTCCTGTATCCATGACCAGAGTTCAGACCCCTTGGTGCCATAACCAGTGTCCAGCCAAGTAGGTCACTGTGCATTCCTGCCAAGTCACTGAAGTTCTTTATGCTTTTTTCACCCTCTGGAACATACGGCTAACAATATTGCTTTGCAGTTCCTTAATGATTATTTGTAAACCTCAACATTGTATTAGTTTTGTTTCAGAGGTGGCCTAACTAAACATACAGATTTGAAGATATTTATAATAGATGCTGTCAAGGGGTGCAACTCTGACCTCTTGTCTGACTCCTCCTCCTGGCCACTCCGGGGATTAGTTCTCAAGGTTGATGCCCTTCCTGTGGTTGTACATATCCCTAACTCTTACTCTGATCCACAGCTCCTCCCTCATCCAGGAACTGCAGCATCCTCTTCATAATTCAGCCCCCTTGCTAGGTCAGCCAGTATTCCCACTTACGGAGTATGCTCCTTCAAGTCTCTTTTACTCCCACAGTGACCTTAGAAGTCTCCCTGCTCAGTGCCCCACTGGTCTCCGCCATGCCCACTGACTTGCGGTTCATCTTGATGTTAATTCCTGAATGCTTCAGCATTTTAACTGAGGGTTTCTCTCCTTCCCCCAATCTCACTTGTCCCTGAGCTTCCACTACAACATCTATAGGTTCATTATGGGCCCCTCTTTTTCTTTTCTTTCCTCAGATCTTTGCTCTTTTCTTGACTGGCTTTCTTTTCTCTTTAGGGGCAATGTCTCTTTATATGGCCCTTCTTGCCACTTGAAAAGCAGATCCTCCTTCAACCAAATCACTATTTGTGTGGGACTTTCTGGGCCATCCCCTCAGTTCTTGCCTCTTGGTAGGGCTCTTTCGTTCCATCTACACAAGGATACTTCCTTTTCAGGTGTAGGAGTATAGATAGATAAAATGAACTGAATTTGTATTACAAATGAATTGTTTTTTCGCAATTGATAACATACCTGCATTCATAAAACAGCACTAATTACTTCATTCATAAAAGCACACTGTGAGCTCATTAAGTGGTGGACCACTTTTGTTCATTCGACAAGAAAGCTGGTCTTTTTTGTATGGATATAATTGCCCCTGATAATGCTGTCTTCCAGTCACTTCTTGTTTGCTCTTCTGCTGTTTAAGTCACTTGTGCTTTTATTATGAGCAATGCCAGAAACCGTCTGTATAGAAATCTTCCTAATTGCCTTTTAAGTAGCTCATTATTTTATTGCAGCCAGTAGAAGTTGCCTTTGGACTATCTGTTTATTTAATATTGTGTATATGGTCTTTAATATTGTAACTAACATAACTCTTTAATTGCTTGTCCTATTATATTCATTTTGTATTCTTGATGAAACTTCATTTAGGTATACAGTGTGCACTTTCATTTAGCTATGTGAATGAAGGATGTGTGTGATGGGATCCATCTCCAGTACCAGCCTGTCCTGATGATGAACTCCAAGTACCACCCTAACAGTCAAGAAATGCAGAGAAATTAAAAAAAACAAAAAACCACACAAAAGCAAGCAAGGAGGATCCATCCTAGGAAGAAAATGACAAAATATAATGAAGACAAAAGTCATGTTTGATAGTGACTGGTGATCAATGATCACATAGGAACCCTGAAGCAGTGTAGCACAGCAGGACGCATAGGCTGACCTCAGAATCAAAACCTATAAAAGAATGGGTGAGGTTGGAAAGTTTTGGGTAATATTCAGCATAGCATCAAAGAGTGTCAATGTGTACCTGACAAAGACCACACTCTCCCTCGTTCCCAACTTTCTTAGCCAGGCAACTGTCTTGAGCTGTGAACACCAGCAACAAACTCAAGCTATGATCACAAGTTAATGATCAGGCCTTGTAACTACACATGATGGACTGCAGAACATTTGGCATTAATAGGTACTAGATAATTATTAACATAATTGTGTTGTCTCATAATAAATGTGGCATATTGCCTTGTCCCCTAAAAAAGATCCCAGGTATTTCTATTTGCATCACACAGGTGCTCCTTATTTCCCTGTCCACAACACCTTTGGTGTTAGTCCTTTGGCTACCCAGCCCCAGAGTGCCTTTCCCGTTCGTGGCCCTTCTGCCTTCTCTTAGTTCCCCATCTGAAGGATCCTGTACAAACACAGCTGTTGGCAAGCTCCCTCACAAATGTAGTCTTACAGGTATACCTGGGCTTCCTACAGTCTGCAGGCTCATTCCTGGCAGCAGTGTCAGGGATGTGTTTGTCTGTGGACCGTTCCCAGCAGCGGTGTCAGCAGCAGAGGTCTCATGGCCTGTGATGGCAAGGTTCTTGGTGGCCCTGTTTGCTGCAAGCCAGGCTCACATGGAAGAGAGGAGGGGCCACATTGACTGGGGGAGTGGGCATGGCACTTGGAGCTGGGAGTAGCCCTGGTTCCCTCCTGGGTGTCCAGGTGCTACTCAAACTGGGCATGCATGTCACAGGCTGTGACCCCTTCCCTAGCTAGATCATGATTTGAGTTACTGACTGCAAGCAAGCACCGAAATAAATTAAACAACAGTAAGACCATCTTTTCCCATAAATATACTTATTTTTATGGTAAGACATTTCTGTGCTTTTGGAGTTATCCCTAGTATCTTTTGCACAAGAACCTGAACCATTATACTGAGGTAAAAGTTAAAGATTTTGCCACTTTTGAATTCTTATGGCATTATTGAGGCGTATTGTTAAAGACGACAGCAGAGGGCACTGCAGGCATTTTTAAGGTTGCTGACACGCTGTTTTAAACAAAAATTGCATCTATTGTGCTCAGCATTTGAAAAGATCACAGAACAACAAACCTTTCTCACAAGCTATGCAAAGAAATTTTAACTGTGAAAATTAGTTTGTACCATTTCTGTTAGTGCCAAATCTGAGATATGAACAACTCTGACATTTCGAATGGTAGGTTACTTACCAGTAACCGTCCTTCTTCAAGATGGGCTGCTCTCATACATTCAGTGTTAGGTATCTACATGCTGCAGCGCATGAGTGGTTGGAAGCATTTCGCCCTAGCCTCTCAGAGCAGGGTCAGCAGCCGATGCCCCCTCTGGCCACTCCTGTGGCTATATATATGGTCCTGACCCTGATCCTTCCCAGTCCCCGGTAAGTCACCAGCTCCGGATAGTGGGGATGACAGGGGCACCCTGAATTTATGTGAGCAGCCCATCTCAAAGAAGCACAGTTACTGGTAAGTAACCCACCGGTCTTCTTTGAGCGCTGCTTGAATACATTCAGTGTTAGGTGACTACTAGCTGTACTGTGGACAGTGGGTGGAGTTGGAGTTTTCCGCTTTCAACAGGCCAAGCCCGTTAGGTGAGACTCCAGCAGGAGGCCACCTAAGGTAAGCGTATTGCCTACCTAAGAGGGGAAATAAGTAACTCTATGAAGTCCCACCATAAGCAGATTTACAGGACCCTAGAGAGAACTGCAAGTTACCTTGAGGTGGGTTGGATTCATAGGCTCGGTATGCAAGTCCAGCAAGACCCAAACCCCGGAAAAAGAGACAGCCACCAGCTAAGGACTCCTTGTCCCTATGCAAAGAGAATCACTCTTCTCTAAGCCCTATGAGCACTAGACAGGGAAAATGGATTAGGGAAGTGTGTCACTTCTGGGGCAGATTGGGCAGGAGAGCTGTCCTGGGTATTCCTTACATGCCAGGACCACTACTGGTCCCTACACAACCAAGTCCTATTCACCATCCTCGGGGGTTCAAGGTAGGACTGTATTTAGTGAACGATAGAATATGCTGAGTGTCTGCTGCTAAGACCTATATAGGGAAGAGGAGAAGTCTGTCCCCCTCATGGAGAGCGGGATGTACAATTCCTTAATCCCATTGGAGCCTAAAAGCTTCAATTTCAGACCACGGTGGCCCACTTGCAGGTAGCAGGGGATGGCAAAGACAGGCCATCTATTGGCATCGATAGCTCGTACTGTACACCTAGTATTAAGGGTGCATAGAAAATTACCACGCCGACCCTGGGAAAACAAAGAAGAGCTCAATGTTGGGTAGTGAGGGGTGGCTCCGAAGTATCCCCATACTACTAAGCAGTGACAGGGAGTACTCCCACTAGGGAACCAAGTGCAGTAAATTTTGAGGGCAGAAAGGTCCACCTTTGGGCTATAAGTAAGTCACCCCAGAGCCAGAAGACTGCTGGTGACAGCCTGGAAAAAATTTTGGGGGAGTGCTACTCTGATACTTCCTGCAAGGTAGAGACAACTTAGACTGACCCGTCTACAGGTACAGTGAGGAAACGCATGGGGTGTTAATGGTCTCTGAGGCGAGTCTCCCTACAGATCCCCTCGCGAAGGCAATGGTTAATAGCACCTGGAGTATGCAGAGGCCTGAAGTACCAGAATAGAGGCACCGCTAAAAGGGGAAAAAGGAGACCCCGATAATGTGGGAAGGGAAACACAGGAGGGAGAAGGGATCCTGTCTTCTCGGTCGCATGAACTAAGGGGAAGTATGAGCCCGACTCTGGGTTCTGAGGACCTGCTCTAATGCCTCAAGGCGGAGGGACTGAAGAGGAGGGACAAATATAGTGAGAAGTTTGAGGGTAATCTCATTGCACAACCAACCTTCCTACCTCCTAAGAGAAGAACATGGTGCAAAGTATGCGACTTAGCACTCTAGGTCTCTGTGCGCACAAGAGACTGAGACCTATGGGCACCACAATCAATAAGGAAACGAGTAGTTTGGTAAAAAAGGTGAGACTGGAGAATGGCAGCCATAGTACCCTAGCCCTTGTACTTGGGTATACAGGTGTCCCGGACGGCCTTTACACACTTACTACTAATTTCCCAATGTCCACCCTCCTAGGGGAAAAAACGGCCCCTAGGGCAAGATAGAGAAAAGGGGAGGATGTAACATCCTTCACTGTCCCCTGTGGGACTATAATGTCCCACTAGGATTTAATGATAGGGTAAAGCCAGAGGGTTATAGAGAGACCTATCAGAGAGTAGCAATCCACATGGTGTTCAACTCCTCGGCTTAAACTCAAGAGCCACCATCTCTATCCACTGAGCCAGCCTGGCATCCTAAGAGGGGAAGGGGAGGAATGGAGAGGTACAAAAATAACCCTATGAGCTGGCCTGCAGCAAAAGGGGTGAGAAATCTATCCTCCCTTGGCCAAAAAGACGAGCATTGGGAGGGGCGAGCCAAAACTGAAGGGGTCCCACCCTAGGTAATGTCAAGGGGTAGGGACATGTGACCCCTACAGGTTGAAGGACATCTCCACTCACAAGAGGGTCCATAAGATTGGAGGTTAGGAAGTCACAGGCGCTTCCTTCAAGTTTAGAGGCCCCAGGGATGAAATTTCTTTGGGGCTCTTGGATATTTGACAGGGTCTTATAAAAGACGGACGGGCCTTGGCGATGATCTTCCTCAACCCATAGGAAAAGGGGGCAGAGGGTGAGAAAGAACCCCAGCTACTCTATGTAGAACCGCTGGAAACAGAGGGTATAGAGGCTCACCATGTATAACAGGGTACGGCTCTGGTTGTCTGATCATCAGTGGCCAGCTCAGTCCATGATCCTCTCTAGCCCGCAGTGAAAGAGTAATGGAGGAGGAGGGGAGAAAGGCAGGGAAATGTATATGTATATAAGGACCAACAGCCTATTCTAAAAGATGATCCCTCAGTCTCTCAAGCGTTGGGAGACAGATCTCTCCTTGCCTACAAACAGCCACCCAATCTTAAACAGATACTCACCAGCAACTACAGATCTAACAACAGAAACATTGAAGCAGGCACACACCCCTGCAACAAACCACGCTGCCAAGTCTGCCCACATATCTGCACAATAGGCTGTGTTCACACGCAGGGGGTTATTTTGATACGGTTGTTTTGAAACAACTTGTATTGAAATAACACCTTATTTCAAAATAACAATTCGAATTAACAGTTTGTTAATTCAAATTAAGGAAAAAAGCTCAAAGTGAAATAGCAGGTTCAGGCAACAGTTATTTCGAAACAAGTCACTGTTGTTTTGAAACAATTGTTTCGTCCCCACATGAAGTTTAACCTCTGTTGTTTCAAAATAAGAGGGCTGTGTGAACACAGCCATAGATATCATCATAGGTCCTAATCCTTTGATGGAGTAGCAGGCTTGCTCATTTACTTGCTCATCTACTAATGTGATCTATGCCATCATGTGCCAGAAATGCCCCAACATCTTATACATTGGACAAACAGGACGATGCCTGCGCAAAAGAATAAATGAACATAGAGCTGATATCAGAAATCACAAAACAAAAAAACCAATTGCTCAGCACTTCCATCTTTCTAATCACTTGATAAATGATTTGTTAATGACCGTCATCAGAGATGTGACTGGGACATCAAGACTTCAAAAAGAAACAGCTGAACTCGAATTAATATGCAAATTAAATTCTGTGAAAGCAGGATTGAATCAACACTATGGGTTCTTTTCCCATCACAAAAGGTAATTTGACTTCAGGCTTCCCAGGGTTTGAACCTAACAACTGCTCTGATTTGCTGTTACTGTATGACCTGATCCTATGTTTTACATCCCGTTGCATTTATTTTCATTCCATTCTGTAAGTTCACCCATCTTCGAAGCATCTGACGAAGTGGAATTTTCTCCCACAAAAGCTCATGCGAAAAATAAATCTGTTAGTCTAAGTGCCACACGACTCCTTGTTTTTTTGCTGGAATAGACTAACACGACTATCCCTTTGGAAAATGTATATGTACCACCCCCAAGGAACAACACAGCACTCACCCCATAGCTCAGTATACAGTGGGCACCTATGAGTGAAAGGTGAGGGCATCCAAAGTGCGTTAGCTCACAAGCGGGTTCACCTTATAATACAGGAACCTCTAAGAAAGAATTGTAAAGGTCGTACCTTGGCCTTTATAGGACTCCACAGGAGTCTTATCTTCCCCTGTAATTGAGCTCTATGGGGTTGACCCGTGGCTTGGTAGGATATTTGCCATGCCCTCACTAGGCCTACTGAGCTAGGCTATGGAGTACTGTGGATCTGAGCAGGGAGAAAAGGATTTAGGGATTGAAGCGAATAGCTAGAAAAAGAGAGCTAAGAGTAGAAGTAGGGTCTTGGAGGGCTGGCCCCAAGCACCCAGGGGGAAATAGGAAGCAGATGGTGGAGGGGGCAATTTGCCTGTATGTACCAAGAAAACAGTAGAGTCCGCTGGGAAAAACCCGGTTATACGTATAGTACAAAGGCTGGGGTTCTTTGTCTATAGGGATACAGGGGTCCCTGGTCAGATGACCCGTTGTAATGTGGGGGTGTGAAGAGATAGAGAAATTGTTTGGCTGTCCTTACCGAGTTGTAGGACCCCCAATAAACACTGGGGAATTTCTGCCTAAAGAAGGTGTGGGGTTGTCTCAAGGCGATGGTTCTCAGCAGGTTCTCTAAGTGGAAGGTGGTATAGATTCGGGCAGGTAGTCCAGTGTAGCAAGGCAGGGAGCCTTGTGAACACAGTGGCTTGGGGCCCTCGATAGGGTAATTTTTAACCTTAGTTGGTCAGGGTAGCTCATGCTCCCTCGGATGGTGAGGACTAAGAGGGTGGCTCGATGTATGAGATGGGAGCATACCCAGCAATTGGAGGTCTGACCTGGGGTCCCTTGCACCGCTTAGGAGGGTGTCTCAGTCCTCTGCAACCAAGGACCATGCCTCAAAGGGAAGGTCCTGGATGGCCTGTTAAGTGGCCTGAGGTAGGCCTGTTTCATTAAGCAATGCCATACACCTCATAACAACGGATGTGGCGACTCCTCGGCTTGCTGTGTCTGTGGCATCCCAAGCTGCTAGGAGTGCATCGTGGCATGCTAGGGAGCCTTCTTCAAGCAGGGATGTGAAATCTTCCCTCTGATCTTGGGGAAGGAGGCCTGTAAATCACTTTAGAGAGTCCCAAATGTCAGGGGTATATTTAGACACCGGTGCTTGGTGGTTTGCTATACACAGCTAGAAGGCCAAGGCCAAATACACCTTTCTACCCAGGATCTCCAACTGTCTGGCCCCCTGGACTCTGGCATAGGGTCTGTAGAGTGTTCTACTCTGCTCCCTAGGGCAGCCTCAACTAGTCGTGGGCATGGGCTGGTGTGACATGAAGGGAAAGAAAATTTCTCCAGTGGGACCTGGTACCTATGGGCTGCTACATCTGACACCAGGGAAATAAAGACAGGGTATTGCCCTGGGATCTGGCAAGTCCAAGCACACTAGGGTGCAAGGGTGCTGCTACCACATCCAGAGGAGATGAAACACCCGGATCAAATAGGGAGTGTTGGACCCTTCCCCTGATTGGTTCAGCCTCTAGGCCTGTGTGGGCAGCACTCCTGTGCAGCAGATCAAAGTGTGCTATGATGTCCTCTCTATAGGATCCTGGCCTGGGGTTCAGCTCCCTATCTGGGTTAATAATGGCAGGCTCCTCGGTACTGTGGTGGGCCTGCTGCAGAGAGACTTTTCTCAGCACCGACTATTCATGCGTACGGTACCAGTAAGGGGCTTTTCTGGATGGGGTGATCTCCTCCAAGCTCAGTGAGTGAGAACTTTCTCACGGTGCAGAAGGTTCAGCACCGGGCCGTATAGATGGCACCTGGGAAGCAGAGGTGCTACAGCGCCAGGGAGAAGCGGAGCGCTGCCTACTGCGCTTCCAAGCCCTGCCTAGGGTGGTACCACCCGGTGCCTTCGGAGTAGCTTCTTCCCTGTCAGGGAGCTTGGGTGCCATGCTCAGCATTGGGGATTGGTGCTGCTCATGAGACCATTTTCCCTGAGAGGAAAGCGGGCTTTCCTCTCTGCTTAAGAGGTGTCTTTGGCGTGGTCACAGGCAAAAGCAGCAGGGCCTTTGCTGCCTCAAAGGCCTCTGGGGTAGCCAGGACCTGCACTGCTTCTCGTTCGCAGTTCCAAGAGTAGCTCGGCCAGGGAGAGATAGACCAGCGAGAGTGTTTTGGCACCAAAGTCGGTGCCAATCGTGCCTTCTGCTCCACAGGTTCGAGTGCCAACCTGGCATGCAGTGCCAGTGCTGAAGGCAACCCCAGGTCCTTCGGGGACAGGCTACCGCGCTTGTTCTAAGGCCAATGCATGGCTCCTTTGCTCCCTGTCTTTGAGTGTCCTTGGCTTGAAGGACTGATGAAAAGAGCAGTTGGTAGCCTGGTAGGACTCACCCAGGCACTGAAGCGGGGATCATCCTGCAGGAAGGCCTTGCCACAAGCAGCACAGGCTTTAAAGCCTGGCATCTCTGGCAGCCATTGGAAGTGGTGTTTCAGCTACGGACTCGCATGTTGCATAGAAGCGCCAGTTCTCAGTGGAACAATATCCATGAACAGATCCTCTAGCTTAAACGAGTGGTTCATACAAGGAAGTAACAACAGGCACTTGCAATCACAAGGACAAGGCTGTTCCGAAACCGTTGCTGAGGGCGGAAAAAGAAACTGGGAAGAGTCAGGGTTGTGTCCATATATATAATTTCCAAAGGGATAGCCGTGTTAGTCTAGTCCAGCAAAAAAACCAAGGAGCAGTGTGGCACTTTAAGACTAAACAGATTTATTTTTCGCATGAGCTTTCGTGGGAGAAAATCCCACTTCGTCAGATGCTTCCAGAGGGGGCATTGGCTGCCGACTCTGCTCTGACAGGCTAGGGCAAAATGCTTCTGACCAACCATGTGCTGCGGCATGTAGATACCTAATATGGATTGTATCCAAGCAGTGCTCGAAGTAGTAGTGTTGGATTCTGAAGAAGAACCAGAGTTTGTTTAAAGAATATACACTCTAAAGCAGGGGCTGTGAATGAAAAGTACCTCAGCTACCCTAGTCCAGTGTTTCTCAACCTTTTTGATACCACAGACAGGCTTCCTATACCATGTCAGGCAGAACCCTGGGATCGGTACCAATCCAAGGACAGCTCATTGAGAAACAGTGCCCTAGGGCAGGCCTACATTGCCTGTCATTTTTGGCAGCAGTCGAATGGAGATATGTAAGTTACTTAAAATAATTTGTGTGTTTCAGTTTGACTACCCTATGCCTGGCATGTCCACTACACTGAGTGAAAGGGAGGGGCCTCCCTTACATTCAGCATTACTCCAGTTGCTCGCTAGTATTAAGAGATCAAATTCCTGATTGACTGAGCAGGTCTGTCAACTGGGAAAGTCAATCTGAGAGTGGTGATTTTGCCACTGTCAGTGAAGACTAGCCCTAGTCTACCATGGTGCAAACAATAAAAAAAAATTAGCACACCTACAGTGAATCAAATCAAGCCCCAACTGGAATGCACTGAGAAAGTGCTGATTTGGAACTCAGGTCTGCAGCTCAAACTTACCTCTAAGATCATTTACATTTTGCAGATAGAATTCTCAGTTGATATAATTACCACATTTCCATCAAAATGAAGGACTATTGTAGTACTGGCTCCTGCACTTTTGTCACAAGTCTTGTTTTACTGGCTATTTTACTTTGAGGTCCAGCTCCTGAAGTCAAATGATATGATGAGAATTTTCTGCTTTCATTACAAAAAAGTATACATCTAATCTTTATAGTTTCAGATACAAGCTTAAAAATGTGGCCTGCTTGTGACTTAAATGCTCAGAACCAGAAGGCTACTAAAAGAATGCAACTTTTATTATTATTATTATTTTAAATCATGAGATTTTTAAGCCACTCACAATTTTTGCAGGCTTCACTCAGATGTCAAGTGTTTGGTAACACTGCGGTTGTCCACTGACTTCAACAGAGCAGCGGAAGTTTCCCCTCTCCACACAGGATTTTTGGCCTTGCATTTATGAAACTCATGGTGGTAATGGCAAAAGACACAAAAACTAATAGCAAAACAAGACATCAGAAGCAGGATGCCTGCCAACAATCAGTGGGGCTGCTGGATAACTGAACTGCTAAAGAAGCACTCAAATTAAAAATGAGAGCCCTGTGGCACCTTATAGACTAACAGATTTCTTCAGGCATAAGTTTTTGTGGGCTCCAATGACTTCATCAGTTATATCTGATGAAGTGGGTTGGAGCCCACGAAAGCTTATGCCTGAAGAAATGTGTTAGTACTCTATAAGGTGCCATAGGACTCTCGTTGTTTTTGCTGTACACAGACTAACAGCTATCCCTCTGGAAATTTCTACTCAAAGAAAGTAAAGCCACTGAAGAAATGAATTCTTTGCATATCTCAGCACTGTAGAAAATGTGCCAGAAATTCCCACTCTTGACCCATTCTTTTTAGGAGACAACTGTGATCCCTGGGCAGAAGAGGTGCCAATCTCGGCTGGGCTGCCTGTGGCAGCCCCAGCCTTGCCCATCCCCTTCCCCAGCTGGGGATCCAAGGCCAGGCTGGTAGTGGGGCCCTGGGTGCCAAATCTTGCCTGGGGGTGGGGCCCCAGGTCTTTTCCCAGGGCAGAGGAACTCCTGGAGACAACTGTGAGGAACTGTCCCAGACTGAGGTGTCAATAGAGATGGTTTCAGAACAAACTGATATATTAAACAGTAATAAGTTTCCAAGACCAGGTGTTATTCACCCAAGAGCTCTGATAGAACTCAAATATCAAAACTGCAGAACTATGAATTGTTATATGTAACATATCACCACGGCCGTAACTAGACTTTTGGTCACCCAGGGCAAGCAGCCCCAAAGGCGGCCCCCCCACCAACACAGGGCCCAATTCAGCCCAGGACCTGATCCACCACTGCGCTGCTGCCAGATGGTGGTGCGGAGCCAGAATCCATTCCCAGTCACCGCCAACCGTAAGCACAGAGCCCAAACTGTCCCTTGCTGCCACTGGGGTCTCCTTGCTCCCCCTCCCCAACTGCTGGGCTTCCCCCCCCCACCAGTGGGCCCATCCTGGGGTGGCAGCAAAGGAATGGAGCATACTTTCCCCAGTGTGTAAATAGACTGGCCCTAGAACCCACCTAATCTCTGGGCCACCTTCCCATATTGTCCAGGCCCCCTTATGCATGTATGGGCCCCAGTGCAGGTAGGCATTTGCAACCACTTCTCAGTACCATATGAATAGGTTATCACTCCATAAAATATTTATAATTTTACATCACATTTATGTCTATATTAATTTTTGTCACAGACTAGCAAATACTGCATAACACAATAAGTATTGTGATCAACAATGTGATAATTAAATAAAATGTGATATAGAATTGAACACAATGTAACACAGTAATATGTCATTGAACACAATGCATAAGCAAACAATTGAGACAAACAAAAACACAAAACTGCATGTATTGCTTGCAGTAAAACACAGATATGCAAACTCTCAAACTTCAGAGAAACAGAGTCCTGTGGCACTTTTAAAGATTTATTTATTGCATGAGCTTTTTGGGGAGAAAATCCCATTTCATCAGATACTTCATGTTCAGCGTGTCTCACAAAGTGGGATTTTCTCCCACAAAAGATCACGCAATAAATATATCTGTTAGTCTTTAAAAGTGCCACGGGCCTCTTTTTCTCTGCAACAGACTAACACAGCTACCCCTTTCAATGTCAAACTTTATTAGTTCAGTCTCCATGGTCCATTCATCCAGGACTCTCTCTGCTCTTAATTTATGTCCTGGTGCTGTAAAAGTCTGTCCATCAGGAAACGGATTAAGACTAACAATTCTTTTCACACCACCACCACACAACACTTTCATAATCTTCAATCATTATTAATCTGAGCTGGATTTGAACTAGCCACAAGCGAAAGGTTCAGTAACTCATTACTCCTCTCCACAACCAGTCAGTTCCTTTAAAATATGACAGCTACCATAATGGGTATGTTAAGCAGTCCTATCAATAAAGCTTTTAAAGTGGTGGTTCCCAACCTTTTTCAAGGTGGGAACCTCTTTTTAACAAACAAACAAACAAACAAAATCTTTCCAGCGCCCTGGCTGATTACATAATCTGGCCCATGCAGGCAGACTCTGGTCTGCACCACTCTGGCAGCACCTCTGGGACAGCCGACAAGCACTGCTGCCACCATCGTTGCCTGCGCCACTGTGGAGCAGACCAGCAGCAGCTATGGCCCTCTCCCCTTGCCTTTGCTGGGAAGCTGCTACAGAGAAAGGCAGCCCTGGAGGGGAACATTGGAGCTGTAGCGGGATTCCAGCCCCGGGAGGGAGAGGCTCCATGGACCCCCTGCAACATATCTGTGGACACCTGGGGGACCCTAGACCACAGGTTGGAAATGACTGCACTAGAAAATTTCAGTTTTCCTTGAAGCATCACAATCCAAACCTGAAAATTTTCATGTGAAAAGTGAAAAGAAAGGGAGAAAAAAAAAAAAAAAAAAAAAAGGATTACAAACTGAGAACCCAAAGTGTTGCAGTTGAAAAAGTTGGGGCTTTGGTTTCCCAATAAAAAGCTGATGGGGGGGGGGGGGGGGGCAAATCAACCTAAGCGGATACCTTCTACCAGTACTTCCATTCTCAAAAACCCACATTGCAGCCAGAGTGGTGGTTGATGGAAAATTTTCAATCAGCCCTTGTGCTGCCTCTGCCGATTAAGGTCACAAATTTATAATGAAAAATGAGTGACTAAGTACTAGCGGCGGTTGAAACTTTTCTGGCACAACAGTAAAACGTTAGACACTGGTGCTCTGGTGACACTGAAGCGTCTCAATTTTGTCTAAATTTGTAGAAGAAAGTTACTAAACCATTTGGTTCCGTGGTTCCTTTTGACTTCATTTGTCTCAACTCTAAAAGTGAGAAAGATCAAGTCTGCACAAAGTGAGTCCAGCTTTTCAAACATGCCTTTCAATAAGTGTCTCAGCTGCCATAGAACCTTTTCCCAGAAATTCAGTGGAGCAACAAATTCCAACTTTTCATTCTGATTTGGGACCTGGGGAGGTTTGGAACTGCCAGAATTACACAGAAAATGGACATGTCCAAGGATCAAAGAGCTCTGCTAATTTGGGTCAGAACCCTTGCTTTCTGTCATGCTGCCTCAAAAACCTTGCCTCTAGTACCCTGGCACAAACTAGCACTCTGGGTATCCATTCAGTTCCATGGATCCTCACTGAGCACATCCCATAAACTTTCAGCACCTCAGTAGCTTCCTGCTGTGTCATTTCAACAGAGTGCCTGCTGCTTTATGGCCACATAGGATCATACCATCTGGGTCCGTGGGCATCCAGCAGTGGGGCTTGATGGCCAGAGAGGGTCAAAGCTTGTGGGATATTCCCTTATATGTGCGCGCAGCTCCACAGGGTAAGTTCTGGCCATATTGGGACCAGCCCATTCTGGTCCATCACAGTGTGAGAGTGAATGACACGGCCTTTGTGACCCGCTGGCCAACTTGTCTATAAAGGCTGAAGGTGCCAGTTGAGCTCAGCAGCTCAGGGCATCCCACCAAAGCCAGGCTGAGAGCTGCCCCCTGCTGCTGAGAGCTGGGAAGTCGGAAGCCTTCCGGGAATGGCGAGATGCAGACATAGGAGGAGCGGGAGCCAGAGTTGTCGAAGGAGATGAAGGCGGGGAGGCCGTGGGGGTCGATATAGGAAGAGAAGCAGGAGATTATCTGGCAGAAGGAGGCGAAGAAGTCCCATGTGAAAGAGGAGGAGGAGCGGTTAGGGAGCTCCTGATTTCATCCCCCTCTCCTGTGCAAGACATTGACAGCCTCTGCTACGCCCAGATGAACCAGCCCTTCCATGAGAACCCCCGGTAGTGGCCTCCCATGGTGGATGGAGCCTGCTGCTGTTTGAGCAATGTTTCCTGTCAATAAACCCTGAAACCTTTAGTTGTGCCTTGGAATCTTTGTGCGTCACATGGATGTGGACACGCTGGAGGTGGGCAGCAATCAGCGCAAATTAGGAATGGAACCAAAGTCTGCGGAGCTGAGCACTGCACAGCCGCCCCCCCCCCCCCAAGCTAGCCCTGGTTTTGTTCCTTAGACAGAGGCCCCATTTTTCCTAGGGAAATTTTTCCGCCCCTGGGAATTTTTAGCACCCATCCTCTGTGTGCCCTTTTATTCCTGGGATGGTCTTGTAGTTGCTCCTGATTTACGCCAGCATTCAATCAGTGTGCTGAAACATTGAAAACATGTCCTCATGCTGCTAGGCATCCCAAAGTGCCGTATCTGTTGTAAAGAAAGACATCCACTCCCAAGCTCTGCTACAAGACAGGGCCCTGCCTGGCACATTTAATTGGGCTTGGACTAGGTTTCAACCTTAATCCTCTTGGATAAGAGAAAAATCTGGTGGGTGGGGAAGACAAATCTTTTGGGAAACGTGGCAAAATCTGCTACAGAGGAATCAAGTAGTTTGTTCAGGGATTACGCTTCACGGCAGACCCATTCACGAGAGTTTTTAAGGGCCCAGCTTTGCCGTTTGAGATACGTAGATCTGTCAATATAAGCCCTCTGATGTTCCAACAAAGAATATTTGTCCTGAACAAGCTTAGTGGAACTTTGAGCATGTTAAAACTAATTGGACTTCATTCATTCACTTTTTCTTCTCTTTTCTCTGCAATGAGGTCTCATTGGCATGACAGAGAACAGGTGAGGTCTCATTGGCATGACAGAGACCAGGTGATTCTCAAACACAGCCTCCCAAAGTGGATGGGCCTGTGCCTCCTTCAGGAGCTTTCAGGATCCAGGGGGCAACTCATCTTCCGTACAAAATACCAAGTATTAAATCAGATCAACACATAGGCGGTTCTTGCGATGATATTGCATAGCACATGCGTGTCCCTCTTCAAGACTTCCCGCTGGGCTCACGTACACTAAGGCTTTTAAAAGGCCCTTAAAATTTACAGGCTTAAAAATGCTGCCATTTAGGGAATCCTCAAGATATTTTTAATTCAGTATGTGAACCAAGAAGTTCTCCCTCTTTTGATCGCTGTTTAGACGTTCTTCACTGAATTAAACATGGGTTCATAGTGGATTCTTCTATCATTCAGAAAAATTCAATACAATGGGCATTAATGATGATTAGTTAATTGTTTTTATTAATAGAAGCAATGATGCAATGCTGTTTTCACAACATGCATTAAACTAGTGGTGGATACTTAATTGTCACCTGGATGAGCTTCCATCATGTTTGCTTTCCCATTAACTCATGCACTGCTAGTAGAAATTGAAAGAAGAAACATTGTTTCCCTCACACCAATTCAAATGTGCTTGCCCTCTCTCTTTTCTATCACCACATCAGATTACTAATCACATAACACTCATGTGTTACATAGATCGCAAGTGTAGTAGATTACAAGGAGTAGAGATAGTCTGCCACTGCACTTAGGGATATTCTCAATTCCCTTAGATGCTGAACGTTAGCTAGAAATTAACTTTAGGACCCGCCATCTATTGCAAAAGACATTACTGGTTGGTACAGGTCAGCAGCACAGTGGTAACTCTGACTAGAAAAGCATCCTGGCTCACCACTGCAGGAGACTTGCTTCAGACTCATCTATCAAAGGCAGGGGCATTGCTGACCCAGGGAGGGACCCAGGTCACGGGCCCAGGCCCCACCCCCACCCTGCAGGCCCCGCCCCCTGGCTAGGGACAGGGCAAGAAGCCGCCAAGCCGCTGCGGGGTGCTGGGCCCCGCATCCCCAGCTGGGGACGGGGCAGAAGCAGCCACATCCCCAGGCGGCAGTGACGGGGCCACCGCCGCCGTGGGTGGCCGGCCCCGGACTCCCTGCCACAGCCGGGGCCACCCCGGCCACTGATGGCTTGGCCCCAGATCTCCAGCCCAATTTGGCCGGAGTTGCAGGGCACCGGCACTGGAATTCAGGGCACGTGCCCTGGGTGCCCAGCGCCAGCAACGCCTCTGATGAAAGGATTTCTTTATTCTTATGTGAAACATAACATAGCAGAGAAGATACTGGGCATAAAACCACCAAGTTTTGTTAACAGAAGAAGGAGGTACTCTGTGTCTCGTGAAGCCTGGGGGGAGGCCTGAGCTAAGATCAGACTCTGACACTTAGCGATTTGCATACCCCAGGGCCGCTTACACAATCCCAGGAGCAGTAAGAGACTTGAGAGTGGCTGAGAAGTGCAAATCACTCAGTTGTCCTGGCATGGGAATACCTAACCTGTCAGACTAGCACAAGCTGCTGTCTGTAGAGGAACAGAGCACAGTACGTTCCACTGGCAATTAACAGACTGCAAGCCTAACTTTGGTACCAGGCAAATTGGTTGAAATAATAGTAAAGAACAGATCTATCAGATGCATAGATGAACATGATTTGTTGGGGGAAAGAGTCAACATGACTTCTGCAAATGGAAATCATGCCTCACTACTTCATCAAAATCCCTTGAAGAGCTTAAACTTGGAGAAGGGTGAACCTGTGAATGTAAAAAAAGCAAGGAATCCTGTGGCACTTGAAGACTAGCTATTAGTCTTTAGGTGCCACAGGAATCCTTGGGATTTTTTGCTGTACTAGACTAACACGGCTGCTCCTTTGGAACTTGCCTGTGAATGTAGTATACATGCCAAGGTCCCTCACCAATGGCTCTTGCACAATATAAGCTGTCATGGGATAAGAAGAAACTTCCTATCATGGAATAGTAACCAGTGGTTAAAGTATAATTTGGCAGGTCCTGGAACCCTCCTAACCTTCAGGCCCCCTTCCCATTTTGTCCAGGCCCCCTTCATGCATGTACGGGCCCCAGCCCGGGTAGACATTTTTGAGACACACCAGCTCTTTCCTAACCCATGAAGCACAGCTTCAAATCCACATCACCCCATCCTTGTCAACTAGTGCACACATCAGACCCCTCTTTCTCCATTTCCTCCTCAGCCCCCATCCCCATTCACTAAGCTCCCTGCCCCCAGTGCCCCACTCCAGCCCTCCTAGCCCCCCAGAACCAGTCTTCACTCCACCCCCAACCACCTCCACACCTCCCCAGTCCCCTTGTCCCAATTCCCTCGCTCCACCCCCGTTCAGCCAGGGGCACTGCTGCCCCAAAAAGCATTCAGGGCCCACAGGCCTCACTGACACCATGGCTTTCCCATCTGTCCCCACTCCCTATCAGTGCTGGGCCCAATTTGGCCCCAGACCTGATCCAGCCATGGGCTGCACCACCTGTCAAGCCCCATGTCCTGAGCCAGTCTGCACCAAGCCACAGGCTGGATCCCGAGATGGGCCAGAAAGCCCTAGGTCATGCCGCTCCCCCAGACCAAGAAGCCCCAGGTCATGCCACCCCCCACAATCCAGAACCCAGCCCAGGTCCCTTTATCCATCTCCCAGAGTGGAGTGGCCAGGCCACGGGCTGCTCCTCCTACCCATGCACAGCTGTGGCCCCCTACCCAGCTGGAAGACACAGTCTTCTGGCTGGCAGGGAGCTTCCCCAAGCTTATAACTGTTTTGTATGAATCCATGAAAACTATTAATTTCCTTTAGACCCGCTCTTTAAATTCAAGAATATTTGCAGCTCTCTGTGAGAAGATAGGCAGTGATCACCATTAACTATTTCTACATACAGAAATCCATTGGCTTTCTTGTGGGAAAGGTCTTACTCACCTATTAGAGTTACAGCATGAAGTAAGGATTTTTTTGCTTCAATCCAACTTTCAGTTCTCACATTGCTGTGATGACTTTTCTTGGTTAACTAAAATGGCATACTTAGCTAATATTTTCAGCCACTTAAATAGACTCAACCTAAGTCTTCATGGAAAGGCAATAAATGGGTTCATAGTCCAGGACAAAACAGAAGCTATGATCAAGAAATTAGATCTGTGGTCTGGTTGATTGAATCAACTGAACTATGAATCATTTTCATGTCTTTCAAATTTGTTAATGATATATGAAATGCCACTATTGGAAAAAGTAAAACGTGACATAAGCAAACTCTTGCAAAGCCTGCAAATACAGCTGCATGAGTACTTTCCCACTCCTGAGTCCAGATACAACTGGATTAGAAACCCTTTTGTGAATATTGATGATACCATACTCTTATATCTGACATCAAAAGAACAAGACAGTTTAACAGAACTTTCATGTGACACTTCTTTGAAACTAGTTTTTACACAAAAGCACCTGACAGACTTCAGGCTACATGTTCCTTCTGAGTACCTGGAACTGTCTGATAAAGCTGTGAAGTACCTGACATCTTTTGTTGCAACGCATGTATGTGAAAGTGGATTTTCTGCACTGAAATCTAAATACCAAAACAAGCTGGATGTGGAACCAGATCTAAGGTTGAAACTTTCATCACTTCAACCAGAATTCCAATCTCTGAAGGCTGCCAAACACCAACAGCCAGCTCATTAAATGACTCAGTATAATAAATACTCACATCTTCTGGACACTGAATAAATATGTTTTGCACATATATGTACTACTATTTTTCAAATGTAGGTAGATGCTGTTGTGTTTAATAAAATACAAATTTGTTTAAAAGCATTACTGAATTCATTAGCTTTTTGTTATTATATACTTTCTTCAAATTGAATTGAATCAAATAGGGTTGGAAGGGACCTTATGAGATCATCAAGTCTAACCCCCTAGGGCTTGAACCCAGGACCTTTTGCATATTAAGCAGAGGTGCTAGCCACTACACTATTTGCAGGACACAATCAATAAAATACTAAAAGTACAACTTTTATCATTTGGAGGTCTGTGAAATGTTTTGACATTAAAAATGGGTTCTCAGACTTGAAAAGACTGGGAACTACTGAACTAGATAAAAGAAAGGAAACAAGGGGCAGGAATAAATGGTCAGTTTTCAGCACCGAGAGTGATAAATAGTAGGATTTCCCAAGGATCTGTACTGGGATTGATGCTGTGCAATGCATTCATATATGAGATGGAAAAAATAGTAAGAGGCAAGGAGGCAAAGTTTGCAAACTACACAAAACCACTCAAGGTAGCTACGTTCAAAACAGCCTGCAAAGAGTTACAAAGAGATCAAACGGAGTACTGGGCAACAAATGGCAGAGAAAATTCAATACTGATAGATCCAAAGTAATGTACATTGCAAAACATAATCCCAATGACATACAAAATGATGGGGTCTAAATTACACATTCCAGCTTAAAGATGGATCTTGGAGTCATTGTGGATAGCTCTCCCATCTGCTCAATGTGCAGTGACAGTCAAAGAAACTTAACAGACTGTTAGGAACCATTAGGAAAGGGATAGATGATAAGACAGCAAATATCATAATGTCACCCACACCTGGAACGTTTGATCCAGTTATTCCAACGTCATCTCAAAAAATGCTATATTAGAATGAGAAAAGGTACAGAGAAAGTCAACAAAAATGAAAAGGGATATGGAAAAACTTCCATATAAGGAGAGACTGAAAAGGCTAGGACTGTTCAGCTCCAACAAGAAATAACAAGGGGACACGATAGAGGATAATAGAATTATGAATGAGGTGAAGAGAACAAGGTTGTGTTATTTACTTCATAGCATAACACAAGAACCAGAAGTCACCCAATAATAGTTATGCGTAGCAGGTTTAAAACAAACATAAGGAAGAGCTTCACACAATGTACGGTCAACCTATGGAACTTGTTGCTGGACATATTGTGAAGGCCAGATCTATAAGAGGATTCAAGAAAGAAATAGACAAATTTATGGAAGATAGGTCCATTAATAGTTATTAGCCAAGATGATCAGAGATGCAAGCCTATTTCTGGACATCACTAACTCTCTGAATGCCTGAAGCTGGGATTAGAGATGATAGGGGATGGTAATTTCTCTGTTCTGTTCATTCCCTCTAAAGCATCTGGCAATAGTCACTATCAGATGACACGGTACTGGGCTAGATTGACCATTTGGTCTGACTCGAAATGTTATGTTCCTCAGCCAGTAGGTGGTGCTCTATCCCCCAGGTTAGTATTAGACTGTTAATTATGCATTGCAGTGCTATGCAGACTACTATTGCTTATTTTCAAAAGAGATCAACAGAACCAGCAAAGTTGAACTCTTATCTGCTAGGCATTGGAACATTATCTACATAAATTTTACCATATCTACAAGGATACCTGCAAAAAGAAACTGATTTTTAAAACTTACTGAGATATGATGCTTTTGATACAAAACCTTCATTCTGCTATTTTTGGTCAAATCTAGTCTCAGACTTTGAAGTGACTGCCAAAGTTCAGAGAAGGTGATGTAAAATCTTTTGGAGCCTGTTAAATCCATAATGAAGGTGGATGGATACTTGATGGCTACTGACATTGATTCCCTTCAGGATTTGCTTTATGCCACTGAAAGCAGCCCTCTTTTTGTTAAACTCCGCTAAGAAGTCAGGAGAAAAAAATTGTGCCCTTAATACATAAGGGTTTTACTTTTTCTGGCAGCATTCATTAACATTACTTTATCATTGAACTTCAATAGCAGCTTGAAGATAAGGTGTCTGGCCTTCTCAGACTCCATCCTGCCTTCTAGTCTTAGGCATTCAATGAATTCTTTCAATAACTAATGAAGGCACTGAAAGTCCAATTTAAATGTGTCACAGAGCAGCTTCTGAAGAAAGCTGATAAAATCATTTCCCTGTAGACTCTCAGCAATACCCAAGAGGTAAACATTATTTCTGTAGGATGTTTTCTCAGTGCTCTTGTTTTTCTTCCACTTTATCTAGTCTAAGCTTTAAGGGGGCAACTTCTTTAATTTCACTGGTTTCAATGGCAGTCATTTGTAGAGTATTTTCCATACACCTTAACAGAGGGTAGGCTAAGAATATCTTCTAAGATCCAGTCCTGTTGCTCTGTGAGGAATTCTGTCAGTGCTGCAACACTTGGGTTAAGTTCTTTGTGGCCATGTTGTCTCCCCGTTCAGGTGATTCAGACTTAGGTCTTTTGTTGCCTCTCATTTTTTCACTGGACTCCATGGTCAACACATTGAAGGTTAGCTAGCAGAGGGGTTTCATTGAAACTTCTATAACACAAACTTTGTGCCAATTCACTAGGAAAGTATTAGAGACTAATTGGTATGTGTGGAGTGATGTGTTCTTCAGGCTGCTCCACAACACAAAATAATAAAGCACACGCTAGCTCTGACCTTCAGTTAGAAAAGGCACATGAACCATCTCCATTTTGGTCAGACCATCACTGTCTAAAAAGCTGGAAGCTGGAAATCATACACACACACTGAGCTGTCCTAAATAGTCCAATACAAGCTAATGGGAAGACCATGGTATCTATCAAGCCTGATGCCAACATCCCTTCTCCTCAATGCTGCCCCTTTATATCATACAGTTCTCAGACAATCTATGACAGAAGAATAATAAAGGAAGGAAGCTGAAACATCACTGGTGAAAAATGCAGGCAGCTTCAGACAGGCTATAGTACAACACTAAGGGAAGCAGTGAGATTTTTCTTGGTGAGTTACCAGCATAACCACCCTTCTTCGACATGGGCTGCTCACATACATTCAGTTACAGGTAAGGAGTCTTGTGGCACATAAAGACTAACAGATATATTTATCGCATGAGCTTTCATGGGAGAAAATCCCACTTCATCAGATGCTTTGAAGAGGGGGGGGCTTACAGAATGGGATGAAAATAAATGGAGGGGAGTGTAAGACATGGGATCAGGTTATACTGCAACAGCAAATCAGAGCACTTGCAAGGATTCAAACTCTAGCAGACAGCACATAGAGGGAGGGTGAAGTCAAATTACCTGTTATAATGTGAAAAGAATCCATAGTCATGATTAAGTACTGCTTTCACACAATCTAATTTGCATATTAGTTCGATTTCAGCTGTTTCTCTTTAAAGTCTTGATGTCCCATTGATTTTCTTGAGATAACCATGGTTAACAAATTATTAATGGAGTGATTAGGAAGATAGAGTTGCTCAGCATCTATTTTTTTGTGTTGTGGTTTCTGATGTCAGTTTTGTGCCCAGGTGTATACTTGCCGCAGCACATGGTGTCTGGCAGAGCCATAACATGGCGTTTTGCTAGAACGTGCCCCTTCCCATTAGTGGCACCTAAATCTGGTGCCGCAAAGCCACCCCTTTAATAGCATGGCTCTATTGAGCCACTTCAGGCTGCCCGGGGCTTTGCCCTGTTGGCTCCGCCTTAGTTATGGCCCTGGTATCTGGAAAGTCTTTTAGCCCTAACCTGTCAGCTCAGGGTCAGTGGCCAATGCCCCCTCCGTGCCACGACTCCCTTCTTGAGTCTTGCACCCAGCTCTTTTATTCTCTCTAGAGTGTGTGGTGAAGATTAACTACAAAGATGTGACTATCAGAAACTTTCCTTCACATCATCCATGTTACCCAGAGCTACAGCAACACTGGAACTAACAATCTTTCCTGCTAGGATCACACTTTCCAAAGAGATGACATAATTCACCCAACGAGGCTTGTCTACTAATCATTGCTCACTTCTACTGTATTGTAACACGCATAGGCTTGCAAAGGATAATCCACATCTGGATCTGAAATGTACTATCCCTTATATCTCTCTATTTTTTTTTAAACTTTTATCACAAATGGAATAAATACATTTGTTAGTCTTTAAGTGCCAAAGGGGACTCCCTGCTTTTTACAACAAAATCAAACCCATTTTCTTGATTGTACAGTGTAGGGCTTGAAAACAGTGTTGTGCTTTCAGAGCCATGCAAACTTCAGTTAATTAAAATGGAAAGGAAGAACATAATGAATAACTAGGCCCAGACGGTGAAAGTTCCAAGGCCGAACTTCTGTTTTCTTGCTAGATAGTTCACTGAAGCCCATCCATCAGATGGGTCCTGTTTTATATTTTACCCACTAATATACATCTGCCTTATAGCACCTATTTGCAACATAAATGATTATCTGATCATCATATCAATGTCTAATGCCAAGAACAGCCTTGAGTCTGGGTAGCTGCCAAATCTGAGTTATTTTATTTCCTGGCTAGCAATTAAAATTTGCCTCCATACATATCGGAAAATATGTGAACGGATAAAGCTTGGCAAACATAACTCATGCAGTAGGTGAGGAACTTTATTGCTGAAGAATTATAAACTGACACAAAGATTACAGTTGAGGAGGACTGTTATAACTTTTCATAGACAGTCCCAACAGAGCCTTCTTGATATGAAACTAACATGTGTCAGGAAATTCAGATGCACTCCAAGTAACATTCATAGATCCTTTGGTATAATAGCATTACAATACCTTTAATTCTTGTCTCCAAACAACACCAGAATGCAAATTAAAATGAAAAAGGACTGCAACTAATTTTTTCTCTTTTTTAATTGAAAACTGATTTTTGAAGAGAGATTACTACTGGTGAATAGATAAGACCATCTCTACGGCTATGTCTACACTGTCAAAGTTATTTTGAAATAACCATTTAATTTGAAATAATTATTTCGAATTAGTGAGTCTTCAGGACTCCTAATTTGAAATAAAGTAGACATTATTATTTCAAGTTAGAGAGTCTACATTAGACTCTCTAATTTGAATTGGATCACCTCCCCAGCGGGCTGATTTCCCCACCAGGGGAAAGGATTCCCCCAGTGGGGCTCCTTTCACCACTGGCCAGCCAGGGAACCCTGGCAGAACCGTGTTCCCCGGCAGCTGGCCAGAGAACCCTTGCTCAGCATGCTTCCCCCCCAGAATGCATATCAATCTGGCCCCCCCCGAGCCGCTCTGTTCAGGTTGTGGAGGTTAGAAGTGGGCTAGGAGCCAAACCAGGCTCTGAAACTGATCAGATCAATTGACCAGAACAGCTGTGAAATTGACCACTCTGAGCTGCTTGCAGCACCCAGCAAGCAGCTCAGAGCCCAATCTGGCTCTTAGACTGCTCCTAGGCCCCACAGGCTGAACAGAGGGGCTGGGGGGGCCAGATCGGCATGTATTCCAGGGGTGAAAGCATGCCAAGCAGGGGTTCCCTGGCCAGCTAGCGGGGAATGCAGCCCCACTGGGGCAATCCCTCTCCCCAGCAGGGAAACCAGCCCGCCAGGGGAATCTCTACCCGTTATTTTGAAATAAGCCAATTCTGTGGCTTGAAATGGCTTATTTTGAAATAAAAAATTTGAAATAAGTTCTATTTTGAAATAAAACCAGGTTTAATTATTTCTAAATAGCACCTTGTTATTTCAAAATAACAAAATGCTGATTTTGAAATAATAGAATGCCTGCATAGATTGGGAAAAGTTATTTCAAAATAAGCCTCCTTATTTCAAAATAAATTTTAAGTGTAGACATACCTTACAAGGCTAATGCTATGAATGGCTGCTTCAGCCAGGGAAGATCTGAGAAACACCCATAAAGCAATGATTGTTGCACCTCTGCCTTCATTCTCTGTATACTCACTGCAGATACTTTTAGGCTGTTCCTGCTTATAAAGCAACCACACCTACCTCCCCTGCTGCCATATCTATTTATAGCAGGGGTGGCCAAACTTACAGAACTCAAGATCCATACAAGTTGATTATTAAACCTTCAAGCACTGAGGCATGTAGCCATATACATTTACCTACCAAATTGATCTGCTGACCTTCTTCTGCATGCCACACTTTTTCATTCAAGAGCCACATGTGGATCCCAAGCCGCAGTTTAGCCACACCTGATTTATAACATAAGCAAGGAGAGGTTCCTTTAGAAAAAAAGAGGAAGAGAAGTGTGTTACCAGGCCTTCTAAAGCCCATACAAATTAAAATAAAGTTAAAACATGATAGAGGAGGACCAGTCAAGTAAATGTTTCAGGAGTCAGCCTGTCAGAACAGGATAAGATGGCCAGATGGAAGGGACATGCTCTCAATCATACTCTACTGAACCTTAAAAAAGGAGAGTAGGCTCCCTAGAGCAGTGGTTCCCAACCTTTTCTCTGCTGTGGCACACCTTGCTGCTACGTAAGGTAGTAGGGGTAGCAGGGCAGGGGTGGCAAAACACGGGAGGTCAGGAGTTGTGTGCAGTGGCAGGAGTGAGTGTGGGGAGCAGACCAGGGTAGGGGTGGCATAAGAAGACAAGGGCAGCCATGTGGGGAACAGCACAAGGGTGGCAGGAGAAGAGAGAGGAAAGGAGAACAAGAGTCGCTTTGTGGGGAGGGCAGGGGGGACCTGGGGAGTGGCAAGGTAGGGCAGGGGAGCATGGCGCAGCATCCACTTCCCCCTTCTCCACAGTGGCTCCCTGCCACCCAGGGCAAATCCTCACTCCACTGCTGCTCCGTCCCACCTCAGTGGTCCCATCCTCCCCTCCCCCAGCCCCCTGCTGCCTGTGATGGACCCTCCCATCACCGCAGGGGCAGAACTACGCCTCTAGCCCCCCAGCTACACCCCCACACATACAACTACCGCACCCCCCAGCTATAACCCCCCAACCAAACAGCCACCTGCACACCCCCTACCTCACACAACCCCCAGCAGTCCCCCCCCCCCCCCAAGCCCTTACCTGGGCTGTCTGCAGGCTGGCTGATAGGAGCTGCTCCACCCTGCAGGGAGATTCACACACTCCCAGAATCTGTCGGCTGGGTTAAGGTGAAGTGAGGTTTAAGGTGGAGCCACTACAACTCTGTTTTGTGGCTGCTCCTGCTACTTTTAGGTGACCCCTGTAACTACACCTTTGGGTGCCTTCCTATATTTTGGGGGGGGGGGGCAGAATGTTGCCTGCCTAAAAACAGGGGGCCCCTGGAACTGTTTGGGTACCTTCCCCCATACTTTAACCCCTCCCTTTTCCCAGCCCTGCACAGCCCACATGGCTGGGCTGAGCAGGGAGGGAACATTAATCCCAGCTGTCAGAGATGCTTGCAGCACACTTTGGGTGTTGCCGTGGCACATCAGTGTGCTGTGGCACACTGGTTGGGAACCACTGCCCTAGAGTTTAGTGATGTTCTCAACCACTGTGTCAGGACACATTACTGTGTCACCACACAGTGGTAAGTGTGTCATGGAGAGCTGGGAAGATTGCTGGATTTGGTTTGCAGCAGGGACACAGGCTGGTGTGCCCACCCTCTAGGATCATGATATGCCACCAAGTATGTCACAACCTGTAAAAGGTTGAGAATTACTGACCTAGAGACCAAACCAAAGTTTCTTAAGTGTCATAATTTGACAGAGGATGTGTTAACTGAACAAAGTATTGGCTCACTAGCTCACTACTGTCCTGTTGTTGTACAATCTGTTTAGGGGAAGAAGAAAGAGGGTCCTGGTGTTCTCTTCACTCCCTATTGCCTTGATATACCATAGTGCAGGATTTTGCTCCAAGACTGTTTATTCATACAAACTTGTAATGAAAAAGGGAAAAAACCCTCACTCAAAACTCAAACATCTTTGTTTTAAAATTCATTAGAATTTTTTGCATAATCTTTTATCATAAAACTGAGACTTTAAAATTGCCCTAAAATAAATACAAATGAGTAGTAACTCTCCTGCAAAATAATGGAGACTTAGCAGGTGTACATTGAAGATCTGCATCCCATAAAAGGCCCAAAATCGTACAATATGTAGGAAGCTAGTTTGCTATGGATTTCAGATTTTAAGTTCAGCACTAAGGTTAAAGATCAATCAAAAGTCCACATAAGTTATATACTATGTTTGCCCACCAACTCTCCATTCATACTTCTTTTGCATTAAATAGAGTTGTGCCTGAACATGTAAAGCCTCATGTGAATAATCTATATTCATGTAAGTCACTCTCTTGATTTTTTGTAACAACTTGGCTCTATAAAGAGCATTTTCATGAAGAGCTGTAACTAAAGAATTCGGTTCCCTTACAATGGCTGGTGCCTGGAATGAGCAGCGAGGAACGCACCCTTTAATGGAGTGGCTCAATGGAGCTGCTCCAGCACTCCCGCGGCAAAGCCCCACTCACCCCCACCGTAGTTACAGCTCTGTTTTCATGACTAAAGACTACCTGATCAGGTTTTTTGGAATATGATCTTTGGGCCAGTAACCCCTCTTTTTAAAAACCTATTTGCAAAGTGCCATGCTCTATTAAACTGTACAATTAAAAAACAACATTTATTACTAATTACTATTAACAGAAAATGTCATAATTAATATAGAGTGTCACTTTTTTTTAAAAATTACTTTTTACTTTCCCTAGACAGGGGAGGAGGGATTATTTGATAGTGTTGAATCTCCCATCCCTGCGATTTCATTCACTTTTTAAAAGTTTTTATTTTTTTTTTCAGATTTTCCAAAAAGGAAGAAAAAAAAAAAAAAAAAAAAAAGAATTGTTGCCCCCCTCCTCCTCTTTGTCTTTTTCTCCCTAAATTTCCTTCCTTATTTCCAATGCAGAAAAGGAGGGAAAAAAAAAAAAAAACCTACAAACTGATAAGTAGTAGGAATTTCCCCACTACTCCAGAGTTTTTTTTAAATTGATTTCCTCCCAAATGCTTCATTTTGAGATTTTTTTGTCAACTTTTTTTCTCACAAAATAATTCACTTTTGACAGAATATCTCTACCCAGACCCTGGTGTGGACTTGCAGGGACTGCAGCCTGCAGTTCCCTGTCTCCAACGATCAGGCTGGGGAGATGAATCGATGTGACAGGTGCCTGCTGGTGGAATCTCTCAGGAGGCAGGTGGGAGAGTTACAGGAGGAGGTGTCTCGGCTCAGGAGTATCCACACCCTGGAGAAGTTCCTCAACAGCATCCATGAGGAGAAGTGCAAGGAGGAGGGCACTATCCAGGTGCCAGGGACTACTGCCACAACACTGGAGCTGGATGGGGAGCCTGTGGCAGGGGGAGGACACTGGCAGCTGGTTACCTTTGGCGGTAGGCAGTGCTCCACCCCTGCCCACAACCCACCCTCTGTTGTGGTGAAGAATCGTTATGCGGTGCTAGAGGCGGTGGAGGAGGTGGAAGAGGAGAGGCCATGCACCCCCGAGGCTGGGAGGATCACAGCCACCACAGCTAGGAGGAAACGTAGAGTTGTGGTGGTTGGGGACTCACTTCTGAGGGGGACGGAGGCACCCATCTGTCGCCCTGACAAGGTCTCTCGAGAGGTATGCTGCCTGCCAGGTGCCCGCATCCGAGATATTATGGAGGGATTGTCGAGAATCATCCGCCCCTCTGACTACTACCCCATGCTTCTCATCCATGTAGGAACCAATGATACTGCAAGAGGTGATCCTCGGCAGATCAAAGGTGACTTCAGGGCTCTGGGAGCGCGGGTGAAGGAGTTTGGAGCACAGGTGGTGTTCTCCTCGATTCTTCCGGTCAAGGGTAGAGGCCTGAGCAGAGACAGATGCATCCTGGAGATGAACGCTTGGCTGCGAAGATGGTGTCGTCAGGAGGGCTTTGGCTTCCTTGACCATGGGTTGCTGTTTCAGGAAGAAGGACTGCTAGGCAGAGATGGACTCCATCTTTCGAGGAAGGGGAAGAGCGTATTTGGACGCAGACTGGCTGACCTATTGAGGAGGGCTTTAAACTAGGTCTGAAGGGGGAAGGAGACCAAAGCCCACAGGTAAGTGACTATGTGGGAGACCAAGGGGATGGGATGGAACTTGGGGGGTGCCAGGACTGTGACTACAGGGATAGAAGAGAGGATAGTTGGAACATGCGGGGGGAATCAAATAACCTTCTTAGGTGCTCTAATGAAGCCCTAATGCCTGAGGCAGGTGGGGGAGGTCAACAAGAAAAGAAAATCCAGGGAGGTAGATACAATAGAATTGTAAATCAAAATGGGAGAGTAGGGCAATCAGCTGGGTATCTTAGGTGCCTATACACAAATGCAAGGAGCCTGGGAAACAAGCAGGAGGAATTGGTAGTGCTGGCGCAGACAAAGAACTATGACATGATTGGGATAACAGAAACGTGGTGGGATAGTTTGCATGACTGGAGCTCTGCAATAGATGGGTATAAACTGTTCAGGAAGGACAGGCAGGGAAGGAAAGGGGGAGGAGTAGCACTATATGTAAAGGAGCTCTCTGACTGCTCAGAGCTTCATTATGAAAGTGGAAACAAGCCAGTTGAAAGTCTGTGGGTTAAGTTTAGAGGGGAGAGCAACAAGGGGGATGTTGTGGTAGGTGTCTGCTACAGACCACCAGATCAGAAGGAGGAGGTGGATGAGGCATTCTATGGACAACTGACAGAAGTTTCTAGAGCACAGGCCCTGGTTCTCATGGGGGACTTCAATTACCCTGACATCTGCTGGAAGGCCAATACAGCAGTGCACAAGCAATCCAGGAAGTTTCTGGAGAGTGTTGAGGACAACTTCCTGGTACAAATGCTGGAGCAACCAACTAGGGGCCTTGCACCTCTCGATCTGCTACTCACAAATAGACAAGAATGTATCAGGGAAGTAGAAGTGAATGGCAGACTGGGTAGCAGTGACCATGAAATGATTGAGTTCAAGTTGATGATTAAAGGAAAGAAGCAAAACACAGACCCTGGACTTCAGAAAAGCAGATTTTGTTTCCCTCAGGGAACTGATGGGCAGGATCCCTTGGGAGGCTGATCTGAAGGGGAAAGGTGTCCAAGAGAGTTAGGTGCATTTTAAAGAAACCCTGCTAAGGGCACAGGAAGATACAATTCCGATAAGGAGAAAGCACAGCAAATGTGGAAGGCGCCCACTGTGGCTTAACAGAGAGCTCTGCACTGAGCTGAAGCATAAAAAGGACGCTTACAGGAAGTGGAAGCTAGGACAGATGACTAAGGAGGCATATAAAGACATTGCTCAGGACTGCAGGGATAAAATCAGAAAGGCCAAAGGACAAATGGAGTTGCGACTAGCAAGGGATGTGAAGGATAACAGGAAGGGGTTCTACAAGTATATCAATAACAAGAAGAGGATCAGGGATGGTGTAGGTCCCTTACTGAATGGGGCAGGCATCCTCGTGACAGAGGATGAGGAAAAAGCTGAAGTGCTCAATGCTTTTTTTACTTCTGTTTTCACAAGCAGGGTCAGCTCCCAGCCCACTACACTAGGTACGGTAGACTGGGGAGAAGAAGAGAGGCCCTTGGTGACAGAAGGTCAGGTTAGGGACTGCTTAAAGAAACTAGATGTGCACAAGTCCATGGGGCCAGATGAACTGCATCCGAGGGTGCTGAGGGAGCTGGCTGATGAGATAGCAGTACCGTTGGCCATTATCTTTGGAAACTCGTGGCGAACAGGGGAGGTGCCAGAGGACTGGAAAAAAGCAAATATAGTACCTATCTTCAAGAAAGGGAAAAAGGAGGATCCAGGGAATTACAGACCTGTCAGCCTCACCTCAATCCCCGGAAAAATCATGGAGCAGCTTCTCAAAGAATCCATCCTGAAACACTTGGAGGAAAATAGAGTAAGCAGGAACAGTCAGCATGGATTCACCAAGGGTAAATCATGCCTGACCAACCTCATCGCCTTCTATGATGAGATGACTGGATTTGTGGATGCGGGAAGAGCCTTTGATGTGATATACCTTGACTTTAGCAAGGCTTTTGATACGGTTTCCCACAGCACTCTCATTGGCAAATTAAGGAAGTATGGGTTAGATGCATGGACTGTAAGGTGGATAGAAAACTGGCTAGATCAACGGTTTCAGCGTGTAGGAATCAATGGCTCCATGTCAAGTTGGCAAGCAGTAACAAGTGGTGTGCCCCAGGGGTCGGTCCTGGGGCCAGTTCTGTTCAATGTTTTCAGCAATGATCTGGATGATGGGATAGATTGCACACTTAGTAAGTTTGCGGATGATACCAAACTGGGGGGAACGGTAGACACCCTAGAGGGCAGGGACAGGATTCAGGGAGACCTAGACAAATTGGAGCAGTGGGCCAAGAGGAATCTCATAAGGTTCAACAAGAACAAGTGTAAAATCCTGCACTTGGGACGAAAAAACCCCATGTACTGCTACAGGCTGGGGAGTGATCAGCTAAATAGCAGCACTGGAGAAAAGGACCTGGGAGTCATGGTGGATGGGAAGCTGGATATGAGTCAGCAGTGTGCTCTTGCTGCCAAAAAGGCCAATGGCATACTGGGCTGCATCAGAAGAAGTGTTGCCAGCAGATCGAGGGATGTGATCATTCCGCTCTATTCTGCACTAGTGAGGCCACATCTGGAATACTGTGTCCAGTTTTGGGCTCCCCACTACAAAAAGGACATGGACAAATTAGAGAGAGTCCAGAGGAGGGCAACCAAAATGATCAAAGGGCTGGAGCACAAGCCCTATGAAGAAAGACTGAAGGAACTAGGCTTATTTAGCCTGCAGAAGAGAAGACTGAGGGGGGTTTTGATAGCAACCTTCAACTACTTGAAGGGTTGCTCCAAGGAGGAGGGAGCTCAACTGTTCTCGGTAGTAACAGAGGGCAGAACGAGAAGCAATGGTTTCAAGTTACAGCTGGGGCGGTCCAGGCTGGATATTAGGAGAAACTTCCTTACTAGGCGAGTGGTGAAGCATTGGAATGAGCTGCCTAGGGAGGTGGTGGAATCTCCATCTCTGGAGGTGTTCAAGGCCCAGCTGGACAAAACCCTGACTGGGATGATCTAATGGGAGTGGTCCTGCTTTTTTTGGCAGGGGGTTGGACTAGATGACCTTGTGGGGTCCCTTCCAACCCTATGATTCTATGAATCCTATTTTCCTATGACAAAACTTCTTCACTGAAAAAGTTCAACCAGAACTGAATTAATATGTCTAACAGTCTTTGTCATGGCCAATGAACGGATCCCAGCTATACATGCATAGTGCTATTCTTTGAGTTAATTTAACTTATTCATCCTTTTTAGGTTTTGAGATTGTTTTCAAATAAAAATATTCTCTGACATCAGGAAGAGCTATTAGTATACTCCATTAGCATAACTGAAGCTTAGCTCACATTAGTTCCACTTTTGAAAGTAACAAGAATGATCATTGCTATTGATGAAGCAATACAGTCTTAGGTGGCAGTTATAACAAAAACTGAAATGTTTGCAGTTTGCCAATTGTAGTAACCCTTGGGGAGAAAGTGGTTAAAATTCTGGGCAGTGAGTCCCAGGGGAGGCAATAGGAACAAAGCACAGGTTTTTGAATTGGAGCAGCAGCCTTGCCTGTTCCCATTTGGATGCAGCAGAGCTCATGGAAGGATCAGGAGGTGGCCAGGTAGAAAGGCCTGAAGAAGAATCCAGCAACATCCTTACCAAAGATAAGTTAAGGTTGTTACTGCCAGGCGTGAGTAGAACAGGGAATGCTTACTTAGATGCGGTCAGGGTATTTTCTTTGTTTTTGGATTTCTCTGTCCTGAGCACATATACCTCCTCCCCCTACCCTGTAACTACCTAAGTTAAATCCTAGAGAAGCAGCTCTCTGTGTTTTTTTATCTCCTCTTTTTAATTAAAGATTGTATCTTTTAAGTAAGCTCTGATTCTGTGTCCTGAAGGGCAAGAGGTTTGTGTGCATGTGCCTCAGACTGCACAGCCAGCTACTAAGGAGGATTCTGTTCCAGTTCCAGCTGATATTCCAGCTGGGGTTCAGTCACTCTCCTGAGAGAGGAATAAAAGTGATTGAGGATACCTCACAGGAAGGAATTGCCAAGTGCACCTTCCTGGGTTTCAAGAGGTTTTTGCATTTGGGTGATGGCAGCAATACCATTGCAAGGCCAGGGATTGGAGGCCTTAGAGAGTCTTAAGACCAGGCTTTAAGGCCAGTGGCTTTTAAGGCCTGTTGCAGGCCCCCACGTTCTTCACTCAGAGTGCCAGAGTGGGGGAACCACCCTTGACACCAATAAATGACTTAACATACAGTAAAGCATCTTGTCAATCGGAGCCTAATTTTTGTGGCACTTTGCTAATGCCAATTCTATAAGGTGGAGAAAAAAAGCGTGACAGTAAAACATATAAAATGTTTTTGCTTCCTTCACAATAATTTCATTGAGACTTGCAATGCCACACTCAAAACTCTGCATGCAGAATAGCTGGCACTAGGATTTAGAAAAACAGCAGCATAAAAAAATAAAACCATTTACAGTTTATCATATATTCTAGCCACTTCATCATCTCTAAGAACTATCAGGCTTATAAAACAGCTGTGAATTGATTTACAGTGACTTCTAAGACACACTGCATTTCCTTCATTCCTGTAGAATGCGGTGCCAGAGAATTTAATTTCAGGGAGACTTTCGAATATATTTCAGTTGTAAGGCAGGCTTAGAAGCTGTGCCTAACAGCTTCTGAAGGGAGACTTCTATTCTGCATGGGTTCTGTATTAGCATGAACACAAAAGAGGTATTAGCATATTGGGTGCAGGGCATAGTGGGTAATTGTATTTGGGGTTAATCTGATCACAAATCTGTCAATATCTTTAATTCTACTTAAGGGAAATATAAAATACTGTCTTTTTGTGAATTGCTATTCTCTGTATGTTTCAAATCTGTCTGGAGTAGTTAAAGGGTAAAAACTATGCTTAGTTAAGAAGAGGCTTGTAGTAAAGGCGACTGCATGTTTCAGCCTGAAAGAACTTGAAAAAAGACAGGGGTGGGGGTTTGAGGCTATTCTGGTGTCTCCCTCAATTGCTTCCCCTGTCTTTTGATAGCTATGGCTAAGCTTCTTGTGAGGCCTTTGTCATTTAGATAGAGGTAGCTGTTTGCAGCTACTTAAGAGCTGGAATCACCAGGGAGATAAGCAAAGTCTCTCTGACCTAAAATCACTAGAGAGAAAATCCTCTCTCTGGGCTGAGATGACCAGAAGGTGGAGCCAGTGGACAGTGGGCGGAGCGAGAGGACAGTAAGAGCAGTGAGCTAGGTGATGCAAGTGACCAGAGGGAGGAGCCGGCAGAGCCAGAGGATGGTGAGAGCAGCCACTGGCAAACTGGACTACACGAGTGACTGGAGGGCGGGGCCGGCAGACAGCGGGTGGAGCCCATAACAGTTCTAGAGGATGGAATGAGTGACCAGTAGATAGTGTTGGCGGACAGCTGGCATGAAAGATGCTCCCTACGTACCCTAGGGTTGGTTGGGAGCCTAGTTAGCACTGATTCTCCAGATCAGTGCCAGTTTTGCCATTAAGTCTGTATGTTCTGTTATGTGGTGTGGGTTGTTGGGAACTTCGCTCTATACCAGATGTGGACAAACTGCAGTTTGCGAGATGCATGTGGCTCTTCAGTGAAAAAGTGCGGCTCACTGCCACAGGCCCTACCTGGCCCCAGAAACATTCCTCTGGGCGCCAGGCTGGGGGAACCATTTAAATCTCTGGATCCTGAGCATTCTTCAGATGAATGCTCAGGGTGGAGCAGCAGAGGGTCCTGCAGGCATGCATAGAATCAGCTGGCTGGTCAGGTAAGGGGGAAGAGGTTAAGGGGGCCGCACTGGGAGAGCATGCAGCAGGGGCTGGGATAGAGGCAGAAGACAGGGAGTGCTGGGGAAGCAGGGGCAGGGTGTGTTTGCAGGAGGGAGAAAGACATGTGGTCTGGCCTAAGCAGAGAGGGGAAGGGGGGGTGTTTGCAGTAGAGAAATGGGCTCAGAGTCTGGCTGGAGCAGAGAGGCAGGTGCCCAGGATGGTGGGGGTGGGGTTAGTGTGGTGTGTGTGTGTGTGTGTGTGTGTGTGTGTGTGTGTGTGTGTGTGTGTGTGTGTGTGTGTGTGTGAGAGAGAGAGAGTTACCTGCATTACTTTAGCAACTTCCATTGGATGTATATTTTGTTTTTAAATCTAATCTGCAACAGTGTAACTAAAGTTAGCCTTTTCTTTCTAGACCTCAGCGTCCACACTGTGGACATGCTATTTTGCTCCCTTATTTCGAGGACAAAGTTTTTGTCCTTCGAAATAAGGTGTTTTGAAATAAAGAGTTATTTTGAAACAGCTTGTTTCAAAACGTCTTGTTTCAAAACAAGCCTGCCCTGTGTGAACATAGCCTATAAAATTAAGTTGCACTGTCTCCATCTTGTTTTCATTCCTGCCTCCTACCTCTGGATCAACTCATCTAAAGCTGAAGCACTACAACAAAGTAGTGAGACCCATCCAGGTACTAGCTGTACACCAGAAGATGTGTACAAACCTGCAAACTCCAGAATTCTGCTGAGAATCTGATATATATGGACTTTAAAGTCTTTGTATATATCTGACGGCTTTAACATCTCTTATTTTAACATCATTTAACATCTCTCTTTTTTTTTATTCTTTGTATAATAAACCTTTAGTTTTAGTACAGTGTTTTGGGTAAGATCCAAACTTGTATTGATCTGGCCAGGCAGCTGACCCTTTAGGGATCCAGGCAACATTTTGGTATATGGAATAGAGTTTTAAATAACTTCTCTCTTTCCTGGGCCAATTGCTGATTGGGAGCTAATGACTGAAGTATAGTAAAGTGGGCTATGCATTTCTTATTGTAAATTCTTGATAACCAGGGCACTGTGACTGATCAGAGAATCTAACCTCAGTGTTACTCACCTGTTCTGGGAATACCTACTCTCCTTTGCATCCTTCCCTGACCTTGGCATTTTTAGGAGGGCTACCCTAAATAAAGACAGGTCAGAGGCTGTCCCTGTGTTCATCCACAGAGCAAAACAATGATTGTTCAATTTTCACCATGCTGCCACATCAATTAATCCCAATTTTGATCTGAACAGACCAACTGTGACCATGATTCAATCTTTTACTGAGATCACTGCCATCAAGGGTGCTAATGGTTTCTTAGATATTACACCTATCCAGTGGCAATCAGACTTGAGTCATTAAGGTATTTTATTAATAGTTATATCTGAATTGTATATTGTTTATTCTATGTTATGTTCAATTAGAAAATGGCTATCAACAATTTAACTTAAGCTAATTTTTAAACCAACATAGCTAAACCAGTGCAAGTTCCTTGTGGACTCATATCTATTTAAATGTGACTTATTTCTGTTTATTTAAACTTGTTTCTAATTGATTTAAACCAAACAACAAACAAACAAACAAACAAACAAACACACAAACACACAAACACACAAACACACACACACACACACACACACAAAACAAAAAACCCCAAACCTCAGGTTATCTACACAAGAGATTGCATTGGTTTAACTCATATCAGTTTAAATTCACACCTTAAGTAATACTGGTGCAAATTTTCCATGTAGATAAGGCCAAATAAGAGTTTGTTATGCCCCAGGGAACTGTGTTGATTTTGTTGTGCTTATCAGAGTACTCATAAAATGTGCAAATTACAGGACAGGTTTACAAGAAACAATGGGCGCACTACTGTTTAAAATCAGCCTTATATCTGTTATTTTTTATGGGGACATGGGGCCATCTTTTCATGTTACATTTGTTAGTGTTATGTTTGATAGTAACAGTGAGCAACTTTTTTGACAGTGAGATCACATTGTTACTCAATTGACTTCCACGTTCTCTTTGATATGACTTTTGTAAAAGACTGCTATTAGATGCAGTACTTCCAGGAATAATCTTATGAGGACATATTGGGAGGACAATATAATTTACTTATACAAAGACTTACAGTAATACATTCAGTGGAACATGATAATAGTCATATTGAATTCCACTAATTTTAGGTGGTACTGTTTTTAAAATGCAAGTGGAAATAATTCAAAAGATACAATGTCATTGTATGACCGCAATCTTCATCAGGATCCAAACATCTCATGAGTTCATCTCTGGAGCCTGTCAGGGTGCTACCATTGTTGCAGACAGAGAAACCAGAATGCCAACGTATAGGATCACTTCCCATATAACTTATGACAAAGAGAGGTTAAGATGCTGTAATAGACTTGAGGAGACAGGGGTTGTACTCCTGGCTCTGCCACAGAAACTTGTGCAAGTTTGGATGAGACCTCCTCTTTCTGTTACTCAACTCCCAACTGTAAAATGAGGATACTAACAGTTTCCCACCCCCCATCCCCACCCCTGATCTGTATGAGCTGTTCAGATACAATAGCGATGGGAGCCAGAGGGAAATCAGGAAGCATGGGGATGATGAACAACACACTTGGTCTATTGTATTTCCCCAGACACAGAAAAGAATGGAGCCTCCTTCCAATGTTCAAGGAAAATGTGTCTCAGCAGTTAAGAGAAAAAGGAGATAGAAGACACTGTTGCTTCATTCTTCCATGATGTTAGAATGAGATATGAGGACACAGATTCTCAGTGAGTCAATAACTATATAGAATTGTTGTAACTGATTTGCATTTTTCCATAAAATACTTTAAATAAGTGAACTCTGTCATTCATATTTGATTACTTTTCTCATCACTAGAAAGACAAAAGTCCAATTCAATGAGGACTTAAACAAGGAGTCTGGTGGCACATATAAAGACTAACAAATGTATTTATCACATGAGCTTTCATGTGAGAAAATCCCACTTCATCAGATGCTTGAAGATGGGGAACTTACAGAATGTAAATAAATAAATGTAAGGGAGTGTAAGTCATAGGATCATGTCAGACCTCTCCTTGCTTACCAACAGCCCGCCAATCTTACACAGTCACCAGCAACTATAGATCTAGCAACAGAACCATTGAAGCTGGAACATATCCCTGCAACAAACCACACTGACAACACTGCCCACAAATCTGAACAAGAGATACCAGCATAGGACATAATCAAGCCAGCTACTCCATCAAGGGCTCATTCACCTGCTCATCCACCAATGTGATTTACGCCATCATGCCAGAAATCCCACACCTTATACATTGGACAACCAGGACAGTCTCTGCACAGAAGAATAAACGGATAGAAATCTGACATCACAAATCACAACATTCAAAAACCAATAGAGAAACACTTCAATCCCCCTGATCACTCCCTTAAGGATCTGTTAATAGAGGTAATCAGGCAAATGAATAACAAATCAAAGCTTCAAAGAGAAACTGCAGAATTGGAATTCACATGCAGCTTTGATCAGGGGTTAAAGTACAATCTGGTGGGCCCTGGAACCCTCCAGCACAGGTGGGCCCCCCAATACCCTTCCCAAGAACTCACTCCCTGCCCCAATATGCACTCCTGGGCAAGCTCACACACACACACACACACACACACACACAGCCACCCCCAGGTGTGAGCCCATACACCACATACACAAACCCCCAGCAGCACCCCCCAAAGCCCTTACATTGGCTGTTTGCAGGCTGGCTGACCAGCTGGAAGCTGCTTCCAGCCACAAGCTGCTCCACCCTGCAGGGGGGAGATTCAATCAATCAATCAAATCAAATCAAATCAAAGGGCTGGAAGGGACCTCATGAGATTCACAAAGTCCCAGCCTATGGCAGCTCTCTGCTGGCTTGGCTTAAGTTGGAACAGGGTTTAAGGTGGAGACACTGGAATGCTGTGTTCCAGTTGCTCATGCTATTTTTAGGGAGCCCCAGAATTTTGCATTCCGGTGCATTCCTCTACTTTTAGGGGTCCTGTAATGCTGCCAGCCTAAAAAATAAGGGGCCCCAGATCTGTGTTCCAGTGTGTTCCCCCCTTACTTTAACCCCTGGCTTTGACACTGTCAACTTAGGGGGGAATAGCAGGTATGGGTTTTTTCCTCATTATAATGGGTAATTTTGCTTCCCCCATAACAATCTCCTTGCTAATTGCTATACTTTACTGTCTGAATCCAACAACTGCTTTGACTTGCTGTAAAAGTCTGGCCTGAAGGTGCAAAAATCAGGGCAAGCTGCAAAACCAGGGGTCAAACCCCTGAAACACTGATGGGTGGCACTTAACCCAGTCTCCCAGTCAGTCAAGAAAACATGCTTCTGATTCCCCACATTGGTCACCATTAAGAACAACAAAAGAGAAACAGCCTCATTTATTGCACATCAGCTCTTCCAGTCCCCACCTCGCCACTGGGTCTCTTAAAGAAATAGGTTTTCCTGACCCCAAAGAGTCAGCCACATCACCCAGAATAATTTAGCCTTGGATCTTACCCAAAATACCACACGGCCAGCCAATCCTTTAGTAACTACAACTAAAGGTTTAATTAAAAAAAAAAAAAAGGAGAAGCAGCAAAATATGAGAAATGTTAAAGGGTCAAAGTGAATCACATACATACAAAATGAATTAGAGTCCATGTAAAGCAAATCTTGAAGAATCTGAAGTTTGCAGCTTCGTCCAATTCCTCTGATAGACACCCAGCAACTGGGTGGATCTTAATCCTTTGCTCAGTTACAGCAGAATAGCTCTAGAGGAGGGTGTTAGTTGCAGACTGAAGACAAAATGGAAATGGGGCCACTGCCTTTTATCACCTCTGGCCTTCCCCATGCTCTCAGAGTCGTTGCCAAATCAAAATGGAGTTGAGTCACATGGTCAATCTAGGCGATTCATCAAACAGATTTCTTCCTAGTCCCACTGTAGCTGGAAGGTTCCTTAATAAGCCATTAAGAGGACAATGGTTTTGCAGACACCCAGTCTGTGAGTGCCTTAGAATCCAATAACTTGGAACAGAAATAGAACAAACATATTCCTAACTTCTAATACAGATTTGACAGCTATATATAAACCATACAACCATTCCTAACATATTACAACCTTTCTATTGGTACCAAATATGTTACAGCACATATGGATTATTGTAAATATGAAATATTAATGTGAAAGATCATAAACAGTCCCCTAGACCCAGATAGTGTCACATCTGATCCTATGACTTACCCTCCCCTATATTTATTTTGCTCCCATTCTGTAAACTCCCCATCTTCAAATGTCTGATGAAGTGGGATTTTTTTCCCCATGAAGGCTCCTGTGATAAATAACTTTATTAATCTTTATAAGTGCCACCACATTTCTTGTTTGTTTTGCTGAACTAGACTAACACAGCTACCCCTTTGGAACGAGTGACTTGCCTTCTTTTGTAAGTATTAACATTCACATAATAAAGTCATTTACAGGTATACCATTACATGTAAATTCACCCCTTTCAAAACCAAGCTAAGAATAACCAGTATTTGTCCTTTTTAAAAAATACTTTATATATGTGAGTCAGGGATAAGTGTCTCCCTTGTTCTCCCAAACACAATTATACAAGTTCCTTCTGCCACCTGTTTTAGAAGCACTCATGAATCATCCAGTCCTGACAGTTCAAAACTCTGAAATATAGTATACATGCAATTTGTTTCCTGTGTCTACAGCATTTGCCATGTTTGGTTCCAAACTCAGCAGACCCCATGCTACACAACTAAATAGTCTTTTATTATGGAGAAGGAAGTATAGGCTACATAACTGGCAAGATCACATCTACAGTTTGGTCCTTTTGGTCTAAATCAGTTGCGTATGTCATGTTTACATTACATGACAAAATTAAGGAGTGCCTTAATACACAAAATTTCCATCTCATCCCTAGTGATTTTCCAGCATAGGACATCTATAGTATATTTGTCAGGTATTGAGAGGCCTGACCACCTTGCTGGACTCTGCCTGTAGGTTCACATCTATTTTTCCCCTCAGTTGAATAAATCCATTTTTCCCTTCAATGTTCTCAGTGGGATAGACCCTTTAACATAGGTTAATCCCCTTCCCTCCTATCAATAAAGATAGTATTACATCTTGAATGAAGCAATTACTAGCTCATGTCTGATTTGCACCCTGTGTTTTCCAGAGCACGTCCATTTGTTATCATTTGAATGGTTCAGTCAACATAAGTATTGACATATGAGGTCTATACAATCAGTATATTGCAAAGAAAAAATGATCAGTAGAGCTAATAAATCTAGAATGTATAGGAGAATTAATTGTTTGTATAGATGCTTATACACTAAAGAGCTCTCTAGGTATTTTACAGGAGTTTAATGACCATAAGTAAGCACAGCAGATATCAGTTTAACAACAGCTCACATAGGTATTAGAATCTATTTTTAAAAGAAGTAATGCAGGCCATTCAAAAAGCATTTAACCTGTACTTGGGCAATCAGTAGAAAGACATATTTGGCCAGACTAAGCCTGCTCACATCTCAAATAAACCATTTTGGGTTACTTAGGATTTTCTTTCCTCATCCCCTATCTCAATCCCTCCATTTTAGGAAAGCAGATGATAACTGCAGCTAGTTGAGGGGTAGGATGGCGTGCCAAAAGACAACAAATAAATTAGGATTTTGGCCTGAATTAACAACTGTACAATTTAGTGGGAATTCATAGATTTTTAAGGCCATGAGGACCTTTAGATCATCTAGTCTGACCTCCTACATGACATGGACCATAGAAGTTCATCCAGCTACCCCTGTGTGACCTGGGCCTTCTGGGATAACCTTCTGAAAGTGCCAAAATCAGGGCAAGCTGCAAAACTGGGAGCTAAACCCCTAAACCACTGATGGGTGGTACTGAAACCAGTCTCCCAGTCAGTAACAAAACATGCTTCTGATTCCCCAGTCTGGTCATCACCAAGCATAACAAAATAGAAACAGCCCCTTTACTGCACATCGGTTCCTATGGTCTCCTCTAGCCACTGGGTCTCTTTAAGAAACAGGTTCTCCTGACCCCAAAAGGCCAGCCACATCACCCAGAACAATATAAGCTTGGATCTTACCCAAAATACTACTCTGCCATCCAATCCTTTAGTAACTACAACTAAAGGTTTAATATAAAAAGAAAAACAAAATATGAGAGATGTTAAAGGATAAAAGTGAATCACATACATACAAATGATTTAGAGTCAGCATCCATAGACAGCAAATCCTTGAAGACCCTGTAGTTTGCAGATTAGTCCCACTCCTCTGGTGTGCACCCAGCAGCAGCAGGGTGGGTCCAGTCCTTTGTTCAGTTCCAGGGGAATAGTTCCAGATGGGGTGTTGGTTGCAGACAGACTGAAAACTAAAGACAAAATGGAAATAGGTCCCCTGCCTTTTATCTCAGAGTCCTCGCCAGATCAAAATGGAGGTGGGCCACCTGGTCAGTCTGGGTAACTGGTCAAACAGGTTTCCTTTGGGCCCACTGTAGCTGGGAGCCCCTCCTGATGGGCCATCATTATGACAATAGTTTGCAGATGCCCAGTCTGGGATTGCCTCAACTCAAACAACTTGGAACACACATAAAAACAAATAGATTTCTAATTTCTAATACAAGCATGATACCTTCATACAAACTATATAGTCATTCTTAGCAGATTATAGCCTTTCTATTGATACCAAACATGGCATATCACAAACAACATAATCATAAACAGTCCCCTAGACCCAGACAGCATCACACCCTGTACTGAGTTCAATATTGTGTGTTTGACAAAAGCGTATCTTCCAGTAAGGCATCCAGACATGTCTGATCAGTAGACATGTCTGAACAGTAGATAATTTGGCTATTCAAGCTCAAGAAGGTATCAACAGAAAATCAAGATAGAATTACACCCTTTTTATACATTAGTGATTATTTCATTCTGAAAACATAAAATAAAATTAACATTTAAAAATAAGCCAGAACAATTCAATAATGTTAAAATAAATAAAGCCATTGGTCAGTAGGTGGCATAAGAACAGCACCTCCTGAACACACAGAAACTATAGGCAGCTTCTCACCTATATGGATTTTTCTGTACAGTATTTATGAACTCTTACCTAGTTATATAACTGCCCCACTCATTTATCATCATTTCAGCATGATGTGTTGTTGGATAACTGGAAATGTTCACTGGCATCTATGACCCACAGATCACTCACACATACAGTATACTCTATATTATTTCATTGCCCCATTTTGACCTGAGCAGCTAGTCAAAGTTTGGGGCACAGGGGATGAGTCACATTGTGGGTAGAAATTGGTGGCAGTCAGGTATATTTCTCTATTCATTCTTTATATATAAACAAAGCTGAATAAAAAAGTCCTGTATCTCTGAATGCAGAAGGAATCCAACAGCAGGAAAGGTTATTTTGTTCACAGTACCAAGAACATTCTTTTCAGTTTGCACCCCTAGCCCTAAACCTCTTATAGACTCAGGTTCTTAGGTCAGAGGGGACCAGTATATGATCATCTAGTCCAGGAGTGGCCAAACTGCGGCTCAGGAGCCACATGTGGCTCTTGAATGAAAAATTGTGGCTCCCGGAAGAATGTCAGCAAATCAATTTAGGAAAGCAGCACCAGCCTACGAGTTCAGGAGGGGGTCAGGACGGTGGGGAGAAGTGCAGCATGGTCAGGATTTTAAAAAGCTTGCCATTAGCCTGCAGTCTTCTACATCAAGCAGCAGCTAAATTTTTAGTGTATAGGCCTAATTTTCATGGTAACCTTAAGTATTAGAATCTGACATAAGTAGAATCAATATTTGTCCTCTTTTTACGATAAAATTGAAGTGTGCAATGAATTTTAAACTTAGTAATTTTGGAGTAGGTAAAAGTATATGGCTATATGCCTCAGTGTGGCTCTCGAAGGTTTAATAATCAACTTGTGTGGCTCTTGAGTTCCATAAGTTTGCCCACCCTGATCTTGTCTGACCAGCACAAGGCAAGCCTCGAAACCTCACCCACCTCCTCCTGCATTAAGCCTCTAGCCTGTGAGTTATTTAAGTCCTCAAATCATGATTTAAAGACTTTTAAGATACACAGAATTCACCAGCAGGTGAGCCATGTCCCATGCTATAAAGAACACCAGAATCCAGGATCAAGCTTTGAGCTTCCAGTAGCTCTTTCATGCTCTTTCACTCTCTCCCGGTTTATCTTAAGTGATAGGTACAAGATTTCAACTCAACCCACACAAGGTTTCACCTAGCTCCTAACATCATAATGACATCCAATAGTACCACTGTAGTTTACCAGCAGTTTTATTATAACTCTTGATTCTAAGATTGTATTCAATATTAGCTGCACATTAGGACACCCCACCCTTACCCAAATCCATAAGGAACAAAGCATAACCCTCCACCTTTTTCCAATTTGTAGGGCTCTGGGGGAAAAGGTACCTACCCTTACCCAAGTCAAAGTTCAGGATGAAGGGCCACCCATTCCAAATCCATAGGGCTCTGGGTGTAATTATCTGCTGGTTTGCAGGGTCTTTTACTAGTGAACAAGCTTTCCACAGTAATGTCCTTATTCTCTATTTATTACCAGTTACCAAAACAGAATACATACACTAAACACGCAATGCTCACAACTCCCAATAAGGCAGACAAAGTTCTCCTGACGGGCAGTTAGGCAGGGGCATTGCTGCCCACCAAAAAAGGGTCAGGGCCTGATCCAGCCCTAGGGCCTAGTCTGGCTCCAGTAGCTGTCAGCCAGTGGCAGGCAGCCCCAATCCAGAGCCAGGTCCTGCTGCTGGAGCCAGATCCAGGGCAGGGCCAGCCCCACACGATGCAGGGCACAAGGCCTGCAGGCCCAGTGGCAATGACGCCCCTCAAGTCAGGATTAGATCATCTGGGGACTCAAGCTTTTGCAGTGTGGTTAGCAGGGTGTTGACATCTGGCAGCTCCGATCTGGGGCCATGTCCTGGAGTTAGGTTCCAGAAAAACTTCCTTTGGCACCCCATTTTATATAGTTAAAAGTTGGGTTCTGCTTAGCTGTACCGTAACCAATCATTTTTAACAAAAAACCAATCCTAGCACACCATGAAACAGTCCTTTAACCAATCATATCCTACCCTCTTAACTGATTTAAGAAGGTACTTAGTTATGCAATAGACAGAAACAAAGAATGAGACAGAAATCATTTAGATACACAACAGGAAAGTAAGGACCATAAAGATAAAACAGTAAGAAGTGTAAATCTTAGGACCACAGCTGTTGATAAGTTATGCCTTTCCAGAAAGAAAGTTATCAAGCAAAGTTTTCTTTAAGCACCTAAAAATTTGTTTCTTTATCTGCTAGTGGTAAGAACCATTAAGATAGCACTGCCTTTTTGACAGCCTGCTATTACATTGCTTTGAAGTAGTTTCAGAAATGTGAAGATGCTCCATTTACACACCTGCTTTTAATCACATACTTTGTGGCTGCGTAATACTTCCCTGAAGAACAAGAATGCCCTCTGTGAATTACAGTACAGTCAAACCTCAGTCATTTGACTTCAGTGAGAGACGAACTAATTTAGGTTATCAAGAGTTTGGCTAACTAGTGAGTTTTGAATGTAAAAGATGCATATCAGAGATGCCTTAGGACAATTTTTTAAATTGTACACTGATTTTTAATGCTTAAATTGAAACTCATTGGGCCTGTCTTTCAGATGTGCTGAGGATTCACAAATCTAATTGAAATCAGCAAGAGTAAGAGGTGCTCAAATGAATAGCTTAGCCTTAGAATATCAGACATTGATGTCTCAAGCTCAGTATTCAAAACTGGAAGCATTCAATATCAGAGGCTAAGGATCTTGGATAATTTGAGTAAGCAGATTTTTGATTAATTGAGGTTTGATTAGATATGGTGTTGAAATGCCAGTGAAACTGCAAAAATCTGGAATGTGGCATTTTCAAAACGACTCAGCCATTGGCCCTATTCCATTCCTATTTATGTCAATAGCAAATCTCCCACTGACTTCCGTGAGAGCAGAGCTATACCAACATTTACTATTTTTGCAAATTCAATCCAGGGTGTTTTAGGAATTTTTGAGAAGGGAAAACAAAAACTTCACATTGAGCCTGATCCTAATTTTTAACTTTTACTTTAGTGGAGTAGATCTTTATTCAGTATGAATAGATCAGCAAAAAGTATCAACATGCCTCATTATTTTACTGGAAAACTGGATAGTTAAAGGACATTCAGGGCTAAGTATCTCATGGGTACAGACAGGAAATGTATTGCTTCCTAACTAAAAAAAAAGCATGCCCATGGAAAAAAAAAATTTGCCTGAATGCAGGAAACATGAAAAATGGATAAATTTATTGCTGTTCTTAACATACAACTTGGAGTGTTGTACAATGGGGCATCCCTTAGGACACTGCTGTGCCCACAGAAAATTGAAATCTCTTGAGTGTTTTAAACATTAGTGTTTAAGATATTGCTAAGTCTCTTACTGTGTCTCATATATTTTAGAAGAGACATTTGATGTTTCATCTCTTGCTTTACTTATTCAGCTGAAAGTTTCTGTTATGATTTTTTTTTAACATGGTTATGTTTGATCCTGCAAACTGTGGTTTGACAGCCTATACTTTTTAATGATTCAAAGTTTTCCTTGCTGATTTTTGATTCAAAGCAACACAACTGCGTGTGACGTGGCTCAGCAGTTTCCATTTTTACTGTGTAATTGAAGGTCTTTTTCTCCACAGTAATATTTCAAAGTAAAATGCAATAAGACGCTCATGCTGCTGTCCTTTCTTTTGATTCTGACATTTCACATTCATTTACAGAAAAATGAATTGGGGGCGGGGGAGTAAGTCATACAGTTAAGCATTTCTGTATTTATTTTTGCACCTTGGTTCCAGATGATTTAATGCAAATCAGCCATCAAAATGTTACGTGTTGTAAATAACAATACCGATGATTATTTGAACCCACTCAAGTATAGAATTGATTTCTTCTGCCTACACTAAAGTAAAAAAATGTATGTTCAAACTGCTTTATTCCAGAGTTCGATAAAGTTCTGTGTTTAAAAAAAAGAGGAGGAGGAACAACAAATATTTGAGAAAATAACCTATCATCAGTATAAGCAAAATGTATATGTCCTTTTAGGATATTTTCCTTGAACAAAGAATCAAATATAGTACATAATTAAGCTACATTATTGTTCTTATTTCCACATTCCTTAAGACTAATAAAAATATTAAAGGCAATATTTAGGTTTGAATATACAAAAGAAGGAAACCCTATCTGCTGACATCACTCATTTCACAAGTAATTTTACATCCAACCCACGCATGCTACTGTTATTTGACCCTTATTGTAAATTTTGATAATCAGAACTACTAGTAGGAGTTGTTCATGAAATTGATGTTATACCACCCTAGAATTCTAATTAAAGAGTTGAAGTTGCCTTAACCAGCATGCCTATTGTCTCCTCCGTGAGGTCGTTTTTGTCCCCACGCTATGCTAGATGGGTGTCTCTGCTGGTTAAAAGTTAGAAATGAGGCAAGGACAGAGGTTGTTTGCCTTGAAGAGTCAGGGACATTTTTCTTTCATCTACTTTGCATGTGCAAATATCTTGTACTGTAAGCATTAAGGGTGTGTCTACCCTGGAGCCTTAAGTCGACTTAACCTCCCTTAAGTCAACTTAAGGAAAACCTTGTCCACACTGGGCTTTTATTAAGTCAGCTTAAGCACTTGCTTAAGTTGACTGAATAACTCTAGCCCTTAATGACGACTTAAGCATTAAAGTCGACTTTATTAAGTTGATTCAACGTGTTGTAGACAGGGTCATCCACACCATAGACTTTTTTAAGTGCACTTAATAAAGCTGAGTTAACAGAGCCCTCCAGTGTGGATGTAGCCTTTAAGTCAACTTTGTTCAGATAACTTAACTTTTAAGTCAACTTTGTTAAGTCAACTTAACTGATCTCTCAAGTGTAGACATAGCCTAAGGGTGAAAGAGTGATCCCACTGATGTCAAGAGGGGTCTTGCTGTTGACTTCCATGGGGCCAAAATTTCATCCTTATAGTCTATTTTAAAAGATAAACAACAGAACAAATAGGAGTGAAAAGTCAATTATACAAGCTAGAGACAGAAAAGTTATGATAGGTCACCTAGAAGTCTATATTATGAAAAGAGGGCTTTTCCATATAAGATATGCTCCAGTGGAAAGAGAACTCTGAGTTGCCTCAAGAGACAAGTATATTTATATAGGAGTTCAAAAAGTTTAATATGCTTATGATTATATTTCTGTTTCATCACAAAATCCTTCATCACAAAAATAGGTATTTTATTTATGGGTCTTCTATTGCACTCATCACCATAGTTTCTGAGTATCTACAAACTCATATGAATGAAACTTAGCAAACTTGGCTGTAGAGCTGTGCCTGCTTGAGATTATGCCCTGAGGTTAGCCTTAACTTCCTGGTGTGAATAAAGTAGAATGGGCCTGGACTCAAATTCCAGAGTCCAACAAACACTCAACTTCCTAGCATTAGAAATCCAGATATGTGGGTGCTTCTCTAAACTAAACCACCCCCACAGTGAAACCCTGAAAAAGGCATACAGTGAGCACAGCTACATCCCACCTTAGTCTTATGGTGAAAGTACAAATTCACCTAATTATTGCATGAAAACAAAAATCAGCCAATGTAGTCTGGACCTTTTGCTGAGCCAGGTGTGCGTTTCAGGCTAGTAAGGAAACCAGAAAGCAAGCAAGAGTGATGTGGTCTGGAGTTTCAGTGGGGTCATTTTGTTGGCACTGTTCAAAATTTTGTTGTTTAACTGTAACTATTCCAGCAACATTACATAGGGAACAACTTCACAGTTGCTACACCAGCTCCTAGGGAGTATGCTGTTTTATTCACTTGCAGACTCATTCTCAGTAACTTTTTTTAAGTTTCTCCCTCCTTCAACTGATGAAGGAATTACTGTAGTCTGATTAATTGCTCTTTTGTGTTATAAAGGGAAATTTGCCAGTAAGAATCCCCACAAGTAAATATAGTCACAGGCATAGATGGAGACTTCGGGGAAATATGTCCACTGAAAAATTAAGGGATTTCATTATCAGAAGAAGCAAAGAGTTTGGAACTTGTTTCCCTCCTTTTATTAAATGGGGACAATTTTAGCCCTAATTCAAAACCTTCTCAGTAAAGCAACATTCAGCTGCCATTATTGTTTAATTCTACCTCCATTCCACCATGCATCAACTTGTCTGTGCCCCCAATGCCAGTAAAATATACAGGTAAAGACCCAGTTTTTAGGTACCTTGTTAGAAACTTGGACTGTAAACTAGGCAGGGCCCAGCTGTTCTGTGTTAACACCTGTACTTAATTTGTAATGAAAGTGTTGGGGGGAGGGTTTGGGGTTTTTTTTAATTGCATAATTGATGTGACGGGATGAGAGGTACAGGGACTCTGAACACCTTCAGGGTGATGCGGGCACTGGGGTGCCCTCCGACCCATGCCTGGGGCTCATGGGTACTATGAGCATGCAGCTGACCATAGAGGCAGGAGACACACCAGCACTATCAGACATTCTGGGCAGCCCTGAGCTGGTTGCACGCTGCATTTGGGAACTATAGCTGCATCCATGTGGCAGAGTGAGCAAGTGGCTAGGGGGTATGGCCATGTTTAGGCATTGGCCACTACTGGGTGCTGCTGTGTATGTTTCAATGGAAGCAGTCAAGCCTCCCTCAGTGGAGCACCAATCGTGGCTGGAGCCTGGCGAGTTCAAACTCACGTGCCCTCCCATGTAACTCCTCCCTCCCCTACAGGCAGTAGAGATCCCAGCTACACCCAGGGTCATAACTAGGGCAGGGCAAAGCCCCAAGAACTGTATCCTAGACGGCACCAACATTCTCTGTAAGTTGCGGCCATCAGCCATGGCCCCTACCAGAGCTGGCCTTTGGCAATTGGGGGCCCTAGGTCAAGGCCCTTTATGGGGCCCCCTATGATCCACCAATGCCACCCTCACTAGGGCTCTGGGCCCCAGTTGCCACCCTAACCATCCCCCCCCACAGGGGGTGGGGGAGAAGCAGGGCCACAAACTACCAGGTCCAAAAGCTTTGCCACTCACCAGCCAGCGTACTAGCCAGACTGGCCTCTCTCCAGCAGGGGCGGAGCAGCGTACCCTGCCAACTCCCAGCCGGCTGCACCTCCCCAGGGGGAGGGAGGAGAGCAGCCAGTGCAGCACAGTGGCTTGCCGGGAGTGGGGCCCCCTCGAGCAGCCCATTCCAAAGAGTTCTGGCCGCTTCCAGGCCTGGGGTAGCCAGGGGGGCAAAGCGGCCCAAACTTCAGAGCAGGCCGCTCTGGGGGCCCCCACTCCCAGCAAGCCGCACCATCATGCTGGCCACTCTCCTCCCTCCCCCTAGGGACGCATGGATGGCTGGGAATAGGCAGAGAGTGCTGTTCCACCGCTGCTGGAGAGAGGCCAGTCTGGCAGGCAGGTGACAAAGCTTTTGGACCTGGCCGTCTGCTGCCCTTTGCTTCGCCATCACCCCACAAGTGCGCATGTAAGTGAAGCAGGAGGCAGATATGGGGCCCCCAAGCCACCGCCTGCTTCGCTTACCCCAGGGGTCTCAAACTCAAATCACCATGAAGACCACCTGAGAACTAGTAGAGGGCTGCATGAGGACTAGAACATTAGCCCAAGGGCCGCACCACTAAAACCTTTTCATACAACAATATTGCAAATATTGCTAACTATAGTGTTGTCGCAGGATACAGGAAATAGCTTTAGGGGCTGCATGCGGACCACAGGCCATGTGTTTGAGACCCCTGGCTTACCCTAAAAAGCTGCCTCTGGCTCCCATCTGCCTCAGAAGACACTTTCTTCTGGCCAGCATGGAGCTGCACCAGGCTGGGAGTTTTTAAATCTCCTGCCTTGAGCATGCTTCGATGCATGCTCAGGGCAAGAGCAGCCTGTGGTCACTGGCGACCAGTGACCAGGTAAGGCGGGGAAGTGACACCCTGCGGGGGTCAGGGACACGGAGCCAGTGGAGAAAGGGAGTGGTGGAGGGTCGGAGGGGAAGGCCCAGGGCTTGGTGGGGTGTCAGAGAGCCAGTAGGTGGGTTAGGGAAGAGATCAGTTCAGGTCCTAGGGGAGATGGCACCTGGTAGGTGGGGAAGGCCCAGGGCCCAGAGGGGTGTTGAGCACCATATTTTAGACGGCACCAATGTTCTGAGTCGCCTGCAGGCGGCAGGTGAGGCCAGATCAGGCCCTGGGTTTAGGGAGGGTGTGTTTCAGGGTATTTGCCCCGGCGCCAAAATATCTAGTTCCAGCACTGCAGGCCTCCCTCCCATCCATGCAAAGAGTAGTCCCTATGCAGCATGCTTTTTTTTGCCATGCTAGGCTGGCCCAGGCTCTGTCAAGGAGTCACCACCCAGGCCACCCTGGCAGCAGGGTCACAGGGCTGCCCCTCCAGGGCAGTGTGCTGGGCCCAGGAAAGCATTTCCTCCCTCCCACCACTGCCTGCACAGCATGAAATTACACACCCGTCCATCAGTCACCTGCATGCATAAAATATGGAGCAGGGGAACTGCCAGCTGGGGCTTGTGAGGGCTGTGAGCTGCATGCAGGGCTGGCAGCTGGCTCTCCAGCCTAGCATAGCCGCCCTGGCGGGTCCCGGGCTCCCCTTGCTGTATGTGGATTTTACCTGGCCAGTGGTAAAGCAAGAAGAGCCTCACACCAGGAGCCATGGAGCTGCCACCGCGCCTGCAGTGGGTGAAGACCAGGCTATGGAGGCGCAGGGCCGGGTGCCAAAAGGGCTGTTGCAGTAAGTGATGACTGTGGTTGGAACCAGGGAGTCACTCTGGGGAAGTAATGAATGTAAACAATGTGCTGAAATGGGGCTTTCTGGAGCATGGCCAAAGGGCGTGGTTAGTGGCAGCCAAACCAAATACCACTGCAGAGGAGAACTGAGGGAGTTTGGTGGTAGTCACCAGGGGGTTCATGGGGCAGGTGCTACAGCCCTGGGTCTTGGGTTAAACCAGCCCAAGTTGTGCTTGCTCTGGCCTAGCAGGAGACTTATAAACAAAGGAAACTCCTGCAAGGGCATAATGATTTTCAGGCAGTGGGATTGGCATGCAATATGCTTGGTTTTGACCTTGTGTAGGGTGCCCACCTCCCAGTCATTTTCAGTTATATTTTCCTTTGCCATACTTGGCTCGTAGCCATATGATGAACAGAGCTAAGGCCCTTTAGTTCACCATTCTCTCTTTGGTCCCTTGTGCATCACTGTTGTCTGTCAACAGAAGGGGAGGACACCCCTCATTTTGCTTATTTTCAAGTTCGCTGTACTCAAGTTACTGCTGCAGAGAGACTCAGATTAATGCTAAGCTACACTTCAGTTTGAATTTGCATGAGTCAGGCCTCACCAAATCTGTTTCTGGTCAACATGGCAACCAGTCTTAGTAGCCTGTTGCCTAGCTCCACCGCAGAAATGTGATGGGGGAGCACCCTCCGGTGAACAAAAGTAAAATTGCTGGTGTCTAACTGTAAGCTAATTTTGTCCACTCCTGGTATAATTTACAGCACCCAGGGGTGTGAATTAGCCATCTACCTGAGGGAAATAACCTAGGTCAATTTAAGTACCAGTTAGGACAATGCTTTCTAGGTTGGGGGGGGGCAGCATCTCCTGCCAATGTAGCTACTGCTGCTTACGGAGGTGGTTTTGATACCAGTGGAAGAGCTCTCTTTTGTTCAAAAGGAGCGGTTACATAAAGCAATTGCAAAAACAACACAGTTGCATTAGTGTAGCTGTGCTGATGGAAGCTCTGCAGTGTAGACATGACCTAAGACTATCTCAGCCAGAAGCAGTTTTGCCTGTATTTATCATAGCTGCCACTTCAACACATGCTATCTACCAAGGGCCAGGTAGGTGAACAACCTCCACCAAGCCCCCAATGAAATAATAAACTGTGATCACGATTCCCCTGGCATTTCCCAATTGCAGCCCATGTTTGCCTATATGAGCTGAGTGCAATGCTTGACCTCCATAAACCAAAGAAGCGGGCAGCACTGAAGATGTTCCTCACACTGGCTTCTGCCAAGCATCTGAGAGGTTAGGTTTGCTGCAAATCAGCACTGTCCCTTCAGCATAGCCAATTGCATACCGAAGCAGGGATTTTTCTCCCTAGACTTCTTTTCCCCACTTCTCATTGAAATGATCAATGATCATTGAAATGATCCAGGGTCCTTTCCATAATGAACAGTTAAGCACTGAGAGTGTCAGAACTGCCCTGGGCAAGTGGGCCCCAGCCTACCTCTAGTATCATACAAGGTGCCTGCTTCTCTGGCAGGCAGAGCTATGCTATAAAAAACAAGGACTTTCCTTCACCTGCACAATGCTGGTGACTGGGAGTCTCTGGCAAGCAGCACTGGTTTTTACAGAGCATGCAGACTGGTCCATGCCAGGCTGGTCTGCCAAATGCTGGATGCTGCCCTATACTGGGTAGCATCACAGGGGAGGAAGGGGAGGGGGCACTGCTGAGAAGTAGGATGGGGATGAAGATGGGCAACCCACTTTGATCAATCATCAGTTGAACATTTTTTGCTCTGCGTTATGCTCACTTCCTATTTTCTACTCAGAAGAAAAAAGCAATCTTGTTTTGCTTATATTTAAGATTATATTAATCTTTTCCAGTTTAATTTTATTATTTACAACTAGAGAATTTATTAAAAACTTGGGAATTATTTTAAAATGTCTTAATACGGGTTACTCCATTCATACTCACCATTCTGATTAACAATTATCCTTTTGTCCTACTTCAGTTGCCTCTTGAGCTAGGGGTAATAATGCCAAATGCATTTAACACCAGTTTATACAAACTGAAAGAATGGGAAATAGGAGAAGGGGAGATAAATTATTCAGTGTAAGGAGGTTTCTTTGGTGGGGAAAAGTGCTCTCTTTGTCTGTACATGATCTCAAGCAAGGCATTTCATTTCGTCTTCAGCTTTAGGAAAGATTGTGACACAGAAATAAAAGGGGGTTAAGAATAATAATGGAAATAATTTTTAGAGAAAAAAGAATGAGAGGCCAAGGTGGCTTAGGAGGAAGGAGTTTGAAATCTTTTATTGCTAATTGACTGCTAGTCTGAATCCAAACTGGCACAGCAATAACCAAAAGGTGTTCCTTTCTGTGACTTCAAAAGGCAAGTTCAAGGATTTGGCCCTAAGACTGAACTATTCTTTTCATGCCAAGCTGCAGTTCTTAGTAATCAAGACTAAGGCACTGTGGGGCAAAACTGTTGCTGGATATGTTGTACCTATTCTATTTATAAATATCCATTATGTAACAACACACACTCAATACGCAGCAAGAAAACTATCACTATGTGGTTGCTAGTGTCACTAAAATCCCAGCCTTCCATAATGGCCTCTCAAAAAAATGTAGTTATCCAGGAGGACAAAATGACTCATGAGGATGCTGCAGTGTCCTTTCTGGGCCCAATTTCTGTGGTCATTATTCTGTATGCAACCCTTCTGCTAGGGCGAGATGGCAGAGCAAGGCCCAGATTCTATATCTAGGGGTTCCAAATAATGTTACAGCACCAATAATTCAACCCCACATGCAGTCTTCTGGGAAATCATGCTCTGTTCCCTGGGCACTCCAAAGGGGCAAGGCTTCCCCACTCGCAAGAATGAGTCTGAGTGTAGTATACAGGATGTTTAATAGTATAAAGGAATGCATAGACACAATAGCCAAACCAGCACTGATCTGGAGAATCAGTGCAGAACAGGATTCCCACCAAAACCCCACACAGCCTAAAAGAAGGCATAGACACAATAGCAAAACCAGCACTGATCTGGAGAACCAGTACAGAACACGGTTCTCACAAAACCCAATACAGCCCTTACTCCACCCCAATGCATGTAGAAAAATGTCCCTCATGCCAACTGTCCACCGGCTCTACCTGCTGTTCACACACACTCTCCAGCCCTCCACTGGCTGCTCACACCATCTGCTGGCTCCACCCACTGGTCACCCTTCAGTGACTCCAGTTCTGAGAGAGGGTCTCAGCTCATAGTGATTTCAGCTCGTAACCTCAAGACACTGCAAACAGCTTCTTTGATTAAAACAACAAAATAAAGGCTCCACAAGAAGCCAGCCATTTAAGTCTATCCTTTAACAGTGGGGCATGGTGAGGCAGTGCCCCAGGCATAGCTCTTTGACAAAGCTGATGCTAACCCCCACCTCTTTCTACCTTTACCAGGCTGAAAACACAGGATTGGTCCCTCTTTCAAGTTCTTTGTTGCCAATGGAGACTTTTCACCAGAGACACTAAACAGAGTTTATAGAATCAAAAGGGTAGCATACTATGAAAAAGACAATATTTCATTTCCGTCCACAGTTAAAATACAGGTATTGACAGATCTGTGATATCAACCCCCATACAATATACCATCATGCCCTGCACCCACACAGTGAGACTATGCTAATACTCAATTGTGCTCATACAAATACAAAGCCCATGTAGATTAGCTCCCCCCCCCAGCTGTAAATGACAAGTGCCCCAGCCTCTAAGCCCTCCCTTACACATATATTGTCCACTGAGGAAAGACTGCTAATGGTCCCAGTTTACATTTTCCTGTTATGAAGCTGGAATGAAAGCAGCTCTACACAGCAGCAGGACTTCAGTGGCAGTCGAAGGGTGATATTCGAAGTACTTAAAATACCTCAAGTATCTCCCTTCAACTGCCTACTCACCACACCATCTTCAGTGTGCTGAGCTGCAGGGAAATGTCATCCCTTAGACACAGTGCTACTCTAGTTTATTTACTGGGCTGGTCTTCAGACATCCACCTCCTGATCAGCTGAGCAGGTCTTACCTGACTCAAGCCCTAATGTATTCTTGGATAAGCCTGCAAAACAGTATTAGCAGCTTCTCCCTGAAGTGTGATTGAATCTTGACCACCAGAATCACAGCATCATGCACGGAGCTGACCAAAGAAATTGGGGAATGGTTAGCAAGAGGACTCTTTAGGATATCCCTAAATTTGGTTGATGTGGTTTACATATAAAGGAATATTTGTTTCCTGTTACTCTCCTTGATACAGGAATGGGAAAATCGGATCCTTTTACTGTCTAAACATACGCATGGCCAATTTTGTAACACAGTGTTGCAATGGACAGGGATTTTCAGGCTCTGGAGCATTTAAGGCTATTCTGGTGAATTATATCACTTCACAAAATGAACTGTTAAATCATCATCCCTTAGTGAAGAAGATAAATATTGTCTTGATCCCACTGATTAGGAATCTAAAGCAGAAGTGCTTATCTAAAGCCATAGAAACAGTCAATACTGGGGCTGGGATTGGAAAGCAAGAGGTCGCTTGTTTTCTTTTTTAGGCCTTTCCCGGAGGTTCAGTTCAAATTCTAAGACACAATACCACAGTCATATTCTACACAACCCATCTGGCTCTGTCAACCTGTTTCTTTACTTCTTCAGGTGGGTACCGTAGTTTTAAGAAAGCTTGATAGAGATCCTGAAGATGTCTGTCTCTGTCTGAGTGATCAGAGCAAATGCGGTTATATCTTAGGGCTTGGCTGTAGACAATGGATCGTGTGGTATGTTTAGGGTGGAAGCTCGAGAGATGTAGATAACTATACCGATCAGTAAGTTTTCGATATAGAGTGATGTTGATGTGTCCATCCCTAATTGTACTGTACTGTCCAGAAAGTGGGTCTCCTGTGTGGAGTGTTCCAGGCTCAATTTGATTGGGGAGTGGAAATTGTTGAAATCTCTGTGGAAATCTTCAAGAGCATCCCTGCCATGGGTCCAGATGACGAAGATGTCATCAGTGTAGTGTAAGCAGAGGAGAGGTGTTTGGGGATGAGAATTGAGGAAATGTTCTAAGTTGCCCATAAAAATGTTGGCATATTGTGGGGCCATGTGGGTACCCATAGCACTGCCATTGACTTGGAGGTATAAATTGTCCTCAGATCTGAAATGGTTTTGTGTGAGCACAAAGTCCAGTCACAAGCTGTGCTGTGGCATCATCTGGGTTGGTTCTTCTAATAGTTTGTAATCCATCCTTGTGTGGGAGGTTGGTGTAAAGAGCTTCTACACCCATAGTGGCCAGGATGGTATTTTCAGGAAACTCACCGATGGATTGGATTTTCCTCAGGAAATCCGTGGTATCTTGAAGATAGCTAGGGATGTTGATAACACAGGGTCTGAGGAGGGAGTCTACATAGGCAGATAAGCCTGCTGTAAGAGCGCCAATGCCTGAGATGATGGAGCATCCAGGGTTTCCTTTTTTTAATGGATTTTAGGTAGTAGGTAGAATGTTCCTGGTCGAGTTTCTGGTGGTGTGTCTGCCTTTATTTGTTCCTGTGCTGCCTTAGGTAGCTTCTTGAGTAGGTTTCGTAATTCCTTTTAGTATTCCTCAGTGGGGTCAGAGGAAAGAGGTTTGTAGAATGTTGTGTTTCCTCTGACCCCAGGAAAGGCCCAAAAAAGAAAACAAGAGAACGCCACTGGTCACCACATACAACCCTCAAGTCAGACCTTTACAACAGATCATTAAGGACCTCTAGTCTATTTTAAAAGATGACCCCTCACTCTCTCTAGCCTTGGGAGGCAGACCTTTCCTCACCTACAGACAACCCCTGAACCTTAAACAGATACGCACCAACAACTACAGACCTAAACAACAGAAACATTAAAGCAGGCACATATCCCTGCAACAAACCATGCTACCAACTCCGTCCACATATCTGCACAAAAGACACATCATAGGACCTAATCAAGCCAGCTACTCCAACAGAGGGTCCTTCACTTGCTCATCCATTAATCTGATTTATTCCATCATGTGCCAGAAATGCCCCCAAGCCTTACATATTGGACAAGCAGGACAATCCCTACACAGAAGAATAAATGCATGCAAAACTGACATCAGAAATCACAACATGCTGTGGAGCGACCACTTGTGAGTTGCTAGGGGCTTGCTGTTGAGTGAGTCCACCAGCCTGTTGTCCACTCCCGGTAGGTGCGCAGCCACCGGGGTGAAACTGTATCTCAGAGATAATTTCCAAAGTTTGCACACTTTCTTGCGAACAGTTGGGGAGCGGACTCCTCCCTCCTGGTTCATGTAGAACATGGCTGCGGTATTGTCTGTTAGAATCTGAACTGATCTGCCCTGTATGTTGTCCAGGAAGGTCATGCAAGCCAATCTGATGGCCTGCAGTTCCTTTACATTTATGTGAAGACGACTGTCCTCGTGGGACCAATGCCCTTGGGTGGAAAGTCCCCCCACCCCAAGTCCAAGGCATCGGTTATCAGTGTTAGAGTGGGCATCAGCATTTCAAAGGGGATTTCCCCCATTGCAAAACGGGGATCCCTCCAAATCTGTAGTGTTCCCAGGATGTCTCGGGGAGCTGACAGTACCTTGGATAGAGAATCCCTCCGTGGGTGGAACACCATGGAGAACTAGACCTGGAAGGTCCTCATTCTCAGGTGTGCTGTCCAAATCATGGAGGTCGAGGCTGCCATGTGCCCGAGAAGCTGTAAGCAGCATGGGGCTGTCGTCACTTGTGCCTCCTGCAGCTCTGTAATGATGGTGCAGATGGACCAAAATCTTGAAGGGGGCAGAGAGGCCGTCCCTTTGCAAGCATCTAGGAGAGCTCCTATGAACTCTATGCTTTGGGATGGGCAGAGTTTTGATTTTTCTCAATTTTTGCAGAGACCCAGGTATCCACACAGTTGCGTTACCACTCTGACATGGAGCTTTACTTCAGCTCTTGATTCCCCGTGTATCAACCAATCATCTAGGGTAAATCCTTATGCCCCAATGGCACAAGAAAGTTGCTACTGGCACCATACACTTTGCAAATACCCTGGGGTCCAGAGGGAGCCTGAAGAGGAGTGATGTAAACTGGAAGTGAGTTCCCCCATGATGAACCTTATGTATTTTCTGTGGTAGGGACGTATTGCTATGTGAAAGTAAGCATTTCTGAGATCGAGGGCTGCGAACCAATCTCCAGGAGACAGAGATGCAATGATCTGTGACAGGGAAACCATGCGGAACCTTATTTTCCTTATGTATTTGTTTAAGATTCTGAGATCTAGAATGGGTCTGAGGTCCCTGTTGGGATTGGGGACTAGAAAGTACTGGGACTAGAACCCTTTTCCCCATTCCCATTTTGGGACCCTTTCTATGGCCCCAAAGGAGAGGAGCTTCTTGCATTCCATCTCGAGCAGGTGTTCTAGTTCCCGGTTCCCGAGGCTTGGACGAGGGGGCAGTTTTCTGGTCTGAGGAGTTGAATGAAACTGTATGCGATACCTTTCCGCTACCATCTTGAGGACCCACTGGTCAGTTGTGATGTTGGCCTGGTGGTGCATGAAGTGGTGTATGCGGTTGGTGAAGGTTGGGGTCAAGGTTGTGGGTTCACTGCCCTCGGCATAGCTGTCAAAAGCGCTGCTTCCTTCCGACGAGAGGTCGGTACCCTGCCCGCGCCTACTAGACTGTGAGGCGTGGGACTTGCCATCCTTGCTCAAGCGGGTCTTGTCCCTATCCAAGTCCCCAAGATGTCGTTGGGGAAATTGGTAGGACCGAGGAAGAACACTCTGCATCTGGATTTGTTGTTTTAACTGCTGTTGCAAGAGCTTATGATGTTTAAGGGAGCACCGGGTAGATTGTGGGGTGTACGTTCCCAGCGATCTGAGGGTAGCTCTTGAGTCCTTCGTGCTATGTAGCTTGGCATCTGTGGACTTGGCAAAGCGATCAGGGCCCTCAAATGGCAGGTCTTGAATGATGAGCTGCATTTGCAGAGACAGGCCAGAGCCTTGAAGCCAGGTGGAGCAACACATCACCACAGCAGAGGCCGTAGCATGTAAGGCTGTATCCGACGCATCCCAAGTAGCCATGAGGGTGTCTTTAGAGACCAATGCCCCTTCTTCAATTGTCGCCTTATAATCTCTGAGGCGATCTTTGGGGAGAAGGTCATGGAACCCTTCCATGGCTCGCCAGAGGTTGAAGGCATATCTCGTCATAAGTGCCTGATGGTTGGAGATATGCAGTTGTAGAGGTGATGTGGCATAAACCTTCCTGCCCAACAAATCAAGCTTTCTAGGTTCCTTGTTCTTAGGAGTAGAGCTCGGCTGGCCCTGTCTCTTTTTCTGATTTACTGCATACCAATGATCCTGGCATAGGGTGCTGAAAGACGAATGCAGACTTGTCCCAGGGGAAATGATGTTTGCAATCCACCACTTTTGACACCGGCGGAATCGAAGATGGGTTCTGCCATCACACCTTGGCAATTCTGCATACCCCTTCATGGAGAGGAACAGATACCTTGGCTGGTGGAACATTTTCCTCCACGTCGAAGAGGGTGTCGGTTTCTTCCTGGGCCACTTAAGTTCTATATTTAGATTTGCTGCCATGCAGTCGAGTAAAGCCTGCTGGGTGAGGGAATCGTCCTTATAGGCCACAGGACTTTGGAAATTATACTCGTCCAGAGACGAGGACAAAGGGGCCCAGGATCTACTGCACCGTGTAGATTCAGGAGCGGGATCGTCATTGGAAATGTCTGAAGAGTCTGGAGTCTGAGGTGGAGATGGTGCCAAATGGTGCCGCGAGGTTAGCTGTCATCGGCCGTCATGTCTAGCCACTCGTGAGACCAGTCATTAAAAGAATTTCTGGTTGTGGCACGGCATGGGGAGGAATGTGCCCTGCCTGAGATCTTAGCTGTCCCTGAGGAACTGGGCTGCGGAGACCGTACAGGGGCCAACTGAGTTGTCTTCCTCCATGGCACAGGTGTTAGGGAGCACTTCTGAGGACACTTACGTGCATGTTCTCCAGCTCCTGAAGTGGTTTGGGAGACTCAGGGGAATGGGCAGAGGCCGGAGATGACGAGGAGGATGAGCTGGACCTCTGTCTTCTGGAGCTGTAAGAACATAGTACCTAGGGTTCACGGGGCGAGTGCCGAGAGGAGAGAGCCTTGGAGCAGTCGTCAGCCCCGTTTTGCAGTGCCAGTGGAGAGCTCAATGGTATTGGGCTTGAGGGCAGTGCCAACCCCTGACTTGACTGCTCTCTGGGTACCAGAGCCAGTGTAGACTTCGACATGGCCTTCGTGGCTGGTACCGGATCCGGGTCTTGGCATGGAGCCCAAGTCTTTGCTGGGGCTCACGGTGTCGACGGTACTGAAGATAGCCCCGATGTTGGTTCACCAGAGGGCGAGCTCCGCAACTGAGGCAAACGGTGCTATGGTGGTACCAAGGAGGAAGCTGACCGGGGTTTTGAACTCTGCGCTGTGGGTCAGTGCTGAGACTCCTGTGCAGGAGTTGCTCAGGGTGCCGGCAGAGTACTAGTGGCTTGGGTGGCATCAGAGGCAGGCGCGCATTCCTTGTCAAGTGTGTGTAAGTGCCGGTCTCTGTCCTTGCAAGTCGTGCATTTAAAGGACTGGCAAAACGGAGCAGTTCACTGTGAGGTGAGACTCACCCAGGCACACAACACATTTCTAATGGGGATTGTTGAGTGGGAAAGCCTTGGAACATGCTGGACATGGTTTAAAGCCCAGCATTTTTATTTTTACACAAAGGAAAGACAGGCACTCGCTTCTGCAAGTTTTGGCTAATCTGAAACCGTCACTGAGGGCGAAAAAGGGAACAGGGAAGGTCAGGGTCACAGTCACCTATATAGCCACGGTTACAGCGCAGAGGAGGCGTTGGCCGCATGCTCTGACCTGACAGGCTAAGGCTAAAGACTCTCCAAGCTACTGTGTGCTGTAGCATATAGACACCTGTAACTGAACGATGTAAGCAGCGCTCAAAGACTAAGTAGCCCTTTCTGGCTCTGTACTCTGAGTCAAGGTGACTAGGTGCCAAAAACATGTGCATGCCTGCTGTGTCAGCCACTGCTTTTCAGGAAACCCACTGCTGTTAATCCATCCACTATGTCCTGCATGTTACCAAGACACTCTGTCCTGTGTAGCAGGAGACAATTAATGGCCCTGCACATTTGCATGACTGCAGCCTCTGCAGTGACTTTGCCGACTCCAAAATGATTTCCCACTAAGGGGAAGCAATCTGGTGTTGCAAGTTTCCACAATCCAGTAGCCACTTACTTCTCCAGTGTTAGCACAGCTCTCTTTTTGGTGCTCCTATGCTGGAAGGCTGTGGTGAGTTATGCATACAGATCCAGCAAAAGTCTTGCACATCTGAAAGTTCTGCAGCCACTGCTTGTCGTCCCACACCTGCATTAAGATGCGGTCCCACCAGTTAGTGCTTGTTTCTCAGGCTCAGACACCACACTACACAATCTGTAGCTGCTCCATGAATTAGACCAACACCTTCAATTGGTTCTCACTGTATCTCCCAACAATCTGTCCTCCAAAAATCTTCATGTTCTGCACTGACTTCATTCCTTTTGTGACTTTGCAAGAAAAGGATCAGGAGTCCTGTGCTTGCAACACTTGTGAGAATAGCATAGAGCTATGCAACCTTTATATTTCTGTCAGAGATGGTGGGTGGTAAGGAAGCCACCCTGCTTTGTATGCTTTTAAAAGAGGTATGAAAATTATGGGACAGATGACATTATGGGATAGAGACTGTTGCATGCTGGGAATTTGATCTCTTGCTCCCAGTCACTCTTGCACAACTTGTTTTGGCTTCACTGTACATTGCCTATTTGTCCCAAAAGACAGTATATGCTGGACAGTGGTGGTTACACACTGAGATACCAACCCCTGAGGCACTGCTCTCTGCATTGCAACCACTACTCCTGGTGAGTCTGCAAATGCTGACACAAGGAACCAAGTGTGTAAATGCACAAAACATATTAACTCAAGAGGCTTTATACCATTGCAACTTGCACCTACCATAGTGCCCAGTGTCAACATGTCCAATGTGTGCAATAAAGATTGAAACTAAATAAAGCTACTCTTCGCTAGTATCCTTTCCATCTTATTTTTAGTGGTAATGTAATAGGTTTTTATGTGCTTTTGCTTTGGGGGGGGGGGCATAGAGCACATTTTATGAAATATTAGGTACAAGGTTTCTCATTTGTTTGTTATATACAAGGAATGTTCTTTGGCAAATATACTATAATATGTGCAGATGCAGACAGTTCCTTGAAGTTCCAGTACTTGTGTGGGCACAAAGTGTTTCTACTTCCAGGGGTCTATTCATAATTTATTTAAAATAATACACTTTCAAAAAAGTCATGGGCACAGTTCTTTGTCTTTTCAGGTCCTTTAGGGTGTAGAGAGAAATATCTAAGCATGATTAATGTTCAACCATTGTTGCTCAAAACCCTTTTTCAATGAGCATTTTTTACAGATGTACTCATATTATGCTAACACTTATTTCTTAGGTAAATGGAAAACCATAAGAGATTTGTATGCTTATTTTGCATACAAATTAGAAAAATAAGAATTTCATAGTGCGAAGACCCTCGGGAGTATTTGCGTGTGTGTTTTAAATATCACAGCCAATAAAGACACTAAGCTGTTATGAGAACTGTTTCAAAGGAGTTGGAAATGCTTTCTTATTTCTAATTATAATCAGGGAATTTTGAAGCAGTCAGATACGCTTGCAAGAAGCTCTCAGAGTACAGATAGTGATAAACATGCATTATACAGATTTTTTATAATATACAGCTACTTGCAGATGGTAGAATTTAAAATTACCAAGGAAATGCATAATAGTTAGCAATAACCTTAACAAGGAAGCAAAAAAAAAAAAAATCTTCAAAACAGCTTAAAAAAAGAAACATCTATGTGTTTTGTTTTTCTCTGATTTTCCCTTTTACTGTATTATGCTGTGCCCAATAGTTATAGCCTTCACATGTAAAAAAACCTGTTTCTTCTTTTTAAATACAATTGATCTTCAATAATTTTAACTTGAAATTATCTACAAACATTATAATTCTCACACAGAAACAGGGGTCTCATTCTACTCTTCAGTAGAAATTTAATTGCAGGATGCTGTAGTGATTGCATATTACCAAGGCTTGGTCTAGACTAGCAAATTAGGTCAGTTTAACTATATCAAGCCATAAAAATCCATGCTCCTGAGCAGTGGTGTTAAGCTGACCTAAATCTCCAAATAGATAGCTGTAGGTTGGTGAAAGATTTGTTCCATCAACCTTGCTACCATCTTGTGGGAAGGCGAGTTCTCAGTGTCTACAGGAGAACTACTTCCACTAGCATAGTACTGTCCACACTGAAGCACTACAATGGTGCAGCTCTGTTGCTGTACAGTTCTAAGCACAGACGAACTCTAAAGACATCATTACTTTTGTTAACAGCTACAGAACAGTTACAAATGTACTATGACAAGCTCCAAAGAGGTAGCTATGTTAGTCTAGTCCAGTAAAACAAACAAGGAGTGCTGTGGCACCTTTAAAGACTAACAAATTTATTTATTACATGAGTTTTCATGACATATTGTCATAACTACTTGAGGCTAGACTACAACTGTCAAAATAAATGAAAAGTCACAAAGATTGGGAAAATCTTTGTATGACTTAATAAGGATTTCCTGTATGCATAAAGCAATGCCTTTAAGAATCAGAGGCAGTATAAAAAAAAAATCTCTTCATTGATAACCATGCTCTTTCATTGATCCTCAGCCTCTCAGTTCTAATTAACGGTTGGTTTTCTGAACAGATCACAATCATCTGTGCAGTGTGGCTTTGTAGAGACTCCTTGCATAAAATCCAATAGAGTGAAGTTCACACCTGGGCAGAGAGTTACCACAAGGGCCGTGCATTCCTAAAGTTACCTCTTAAGCCCTAGTTGGAGGTAACACAGAGGCTTTCTGCTGATTTACTGCACAGGGTGGTTTTGATTATAGCTGAGGTAGTGACATTTACAGAAAGTGCTCTTAGGTCAAGGACCTATCATTGGTGCAAAAGTGTGAACACAACAGAGCATGCCAGCCAAGCCGTTCCTTTTCCAATGTGCAAGAGTGAAGGGTGCGCACATGCACACACACGCAAAACTTCCTTCTATCGAACAAAATATATCAGACTTTCCCCTATTAGTTTGTAACTGTTATGCCCTCTAGTGGCTAGTATGAAAAAAGTGACATCTGGAGTTCAGACCATGGAAACACAGTAACCTGGATCAATTGGTACTTGGGTCAAAAGAAGATCATCAGTCAGAGGCAGACAAAGGAAGAATAATGAGATAGCCAAAGCTATTTCTTCAGCAATATGGCAATTGCACTCCCTCAATGTAATCGTGGTAATAGTTAAAATAGTGGTAGTTATGTGCCAAATAAATTGAGTGATTTAAGTTCTTCAGTGTTCCAGTAATCCTTTTGATCTCATTGAATGACAGATTGAAGAACTAAGTCTGAACGCACAGAAAAGCAAAGAGGAACATCACACATTTAAAAAAAAAAAAAAAAAAAAAAAAGGTGGATTGCGTATGCGCTTTCACTGGAACAACTTCTGTTGGTGAGAGAAACCAGTTTAGGAGCTCACACAAAGCTCTTCCTCAGATCTCAGAAATGTACCCAATCTCACAGCTAAATACAAGGTGGAACAGATTGTCTAGCTAAGTAGTCAGCACATATTTCAACAGGACTGTCACTGGCAAATGGTGATGGGGCAAGCAGGGCAACCAACACAGGACCCACACCACTGCCCCCCCTTGCCTTCAGTGGCAAGCGCTGAGCCCAGCCACTGGGGCAGCCCATCCTGCCCCTGGGACAGGGAGGGAAAGTGGAACCTGGCCTCCGAGCTGGCCTGCTCCATTACCCAGCACGGGGGAAGGGGTGGCCAGTGGCCCAACCGGCTGGTTGGCTCTGGGCCCCACTCCTGCCTCGGGAGAGCCCTGATTTCAAGGCAGCACTCAAGGTGAAGGAGCCAATTAATACCCTTCCAGTCATATGGGGGAAAGGAAGGGAGGGGGAAAAGATGAGGGAAAAAACAAAGGCAGTTGAATGGGAAGGTGCACTAATCAGCCAGTTATAGATTATTATAATAAGCCATACAGCCAGTGTCTCTGTTCAGTCCATTATATTTAGTGTCTAGCAAAGTTAAGAATTTAAGCTCCCAGGTTCATCATTTGAAGGTGTGGGGCAGATTTCCTTTGAGAATAAAGAGAGCGTCAGATGTAGAGTGATAGCTTTGTGAAAAATCTTAGGGTATTTTTGTCTTATTGTCCTGTATGGGCTCATTTGAGAGAGTAGCAATTGTCTGGTTTCATCCACATAATTGCTGAGGCATTTAGTGCAGTGGATGAGGTACACCATGTGTGATAGGCATGCACAGAACTCAAGGACCTTGTAAGCATATGGCATGTCTATCATTGTAGCAGTGGAGATATGTCTACAGGTTTTGCATGGTGGTGTTATCTAGCAGGATCAGGTGTTGCTTTGAAGTGGTGTGTCCTAATCTGCAAAGAGCTTGCTTCTGATAAGCTTGGAGATGTTGGAGGGCTGTCTCAAGCAAGAAGAAGGGGGTTCAGGAAAGATTTCTTTCACTATGTGATCCCCATAAAATAGGGGTTATAATTGTTTTATGACACCCCATATCAGTTTCAGTGGGGTGGTAGGCAATAACTAGGGGTGTGAAATCAGGAGTTTTCTTTTCCCGTTGAATCAGGTTCCCTTGCAGGATCTATATAGCCTATGCCATGATGCGATCTACTTTTTCTGGTTGAACATCCTTGTCTGGTGAAGGTAGTTTTAAATCTGTAGAGATGGTATATCATAGACTTCCTCCCCAGAGTATATTTTGTAATATCTGAGTGCCTGGCTGTAAATAACAGACTTCTTATAGTTTTGTGTGGTTACTGGATCTGTGAAAATAGGTGTGATTATCAGTTTCTTTTATATAGGTGTCTGTAGAGTTCCACTGCTGAAGCAGATTGTGGTATTCAGGAAGCTGATGGTGGTGTGGGAGGGTTCTAGAGATGGATTAATGGATGGTGGTGGTGGTCAAAGTTGTGGTAGAAATCTATGAGGGAGTTTAAATAAATAGTCTGTCCAGAGGATGAAAACATTATGGATGCATCTCTAATTTTGAATCCCATTGATATATTATCATCAAATCCTTCCACACAGAGAGATCTCTTAGAGTTGTCTGGGGAAGGATCTGATATGGAATTTAAGGTAAATTCTCATTGCATTGGGCAACAGCCTTCTTACTGAAGGAATATCAAGACCCCTAGAAACCATCCTCAAACCACTCACCACACAAAGGGCCATCTTCCTCTGAATTATGCTAGAAACTCCACAATACTAACAACCTCCCCTGCATGCCACCAAGGATGTCACTTCCTTATACACTGACATATCACAATGACAGCATTCCTGCTTGCCTCAAATATCTATGACACCTGAAAACCCTCAGATATGCAAAACACCTCGCCAAGCTAATCCACTTCACCCTCAACCATAGTTAGTTTACATTCAAATAATTATTGCAAATCATTGCAACAGCCCTAAGTATTAAGATGGCCTTCCAGTATGCCAGCTCTTCACAGGCCACCACGAAGAGGAAAGTTCTGGACAAATGCACCACAAAACCAATGATATACTTGAGATACATTCATGTTATTTTCATCCTTTGGACAGGCAACCTAAAATTCCCTCAGTTTTCCACCACAGATGTTACAACTACCATTCATTAACCTCTCTCTGGAACCTTCTCACATTGGCAGCAAGTTCCTGGATACCATAATCAGCTTCAGCAATGGAGCTCTACTGATAACTGTATACAAGAAACCCACAGATCACCACACCTACCTTCACAGATCCAGTACCCACTCCAAACACAGCAGGGAATCTGTTTACAGCCAGGCACTCAGATACCACAGAATGTACTCTGAAGAGCAAGTGCAGGGTACTTCATGGGGATCACATCCTGAAAAGATATCTTTCCTGAACCCCCTCTTTTGGCCTTCAGACAACCCTGCAATCTCTCCAAGCTTATCAGAAGCAAGCTCCCTACAGCCTAGGACACACCACCTCACCCTGCCAGAAGACATGCAAAATGTGCAGACATATCTCCACTGCTACATGATCAACACCTCTCATAACACATCATGCACTTACAAGATCGAAGGATCCCACATATGCCTATCACAAAACGTGGAATACCTCATCGAGTGAACTAAATGCCTTAACATTATATGGGCGAAACCAGATAATCACTACTCTCTTGACAAAAAGACCCTATCACTTGTGGGTGAACACTCGTCACAAAATTGTCACGCTATATCTGACTTCTAGTCCTCATTCTTAAAGGAAATCTGCATAAACACCTTCAAAAATGAGCCTGGGAGCTTAAATTCATAACTTTGCTAGTCACCAAGAATCATGGACTGAATAGAGGTGCTGGATGTATCAACCTTTTTTTCTCTCTTCTCCCTCTCCCACATATGACTGTAAGGGTGTTAACAGTCCCCTTCATCTTGAGTAGTGTCTTGAAACGTGAGACAAACAAGGAGTTCTGTGGCACTTCTGAAGACTAAGAAATTTATTTACTGCATGAGCTTTCATGGAAGAAAATCCCACTTTGTCAGATGCTTTGAAAAGGGGGAACTTACAAAGTGGGATTTTCTTCCATGAAAGCTCATGCAGTAAATAAATTTCTTAGTCTTCAGAAGTGCCACAGAACTCCTTGTTTTTTTTTTTACTGAACTAGACTAACACGGCTGCCCCTTTGGAACTTGGCAACATTCCAGAGCTAGTATAGGAAGCAGGGCTTACCAGAGCTGAGTCCTGGTAGCTCAGACAGGAATCTTGAGGAGAGGTCAGAGCATAAATGTGTTTCTATAGAATATAGATGATATACCCAGCAATGGAATGTAGCTGTTTTCTAAGAGACACACATGGCCTTTAACAATCATAGAAGTTAGAGATTGACATAGGGGAGAATAACTTCCCAATACATTGTCTTTCCATGACATAATTAAACAGCAGAAAAATACGTGACTTTATATTTAGCATCACTGAATTTTTTAAGTGAAAAACAGCATTTCCTCATTTCCACATCAGTCATTCTCCAGAGCTCCATTCAAAAGGTGCTTTGATGTTTATGATAACTGAATCTCTTTATTTTAGAAAATTTGATCTCATTTACTTCAAAATAGCAGTCAACACTAATATCTATTCAGTGGGTGCCAATTAGTATTTATAAACTGTGAGAGAATGAATACATTTTTATTTATACTGAATTTTAAGATTTTAGCTCAATAAAACAATTTTAAAAATTGGCAAATATTCCATAAGTTGTTACTGTAATGTAGAATAAAAATAGGTAAAAACTTGTCATCAAGATTTCAAAACATCTTGAACAATTAGTATGTTATCTTATATTGAATTTGTCCAATAAAAAAACTCGCTGTACAGATCTACACTTTTAGCCAATGAAGTTTCAGTTAAACGACCTAGTTCTTTAATCCCTACAAGATTTAAACTGAACCCAGATAATAACAGTGCCTATAAACATATTACTTTTCAGACCATAGAAATGCATTCAGACCAAATAAATTGCATAATATGGAATTAAAATGCATACATTATAGGGGTTAAAAATGACCTACAAATAATTTTCAAATGTAGTTAATTGGGAACTATCAATAAGCAGGGGTCCCTCAGGGACTGGTTCATCATACGACACTATCTTGATGATGCTATATAGTCTGCTGGTATAGTCTACAGATGATTCAGGGAATGGTGGAATAATAAATACTGTCATGGGCTAAATATGAATTACCTATTTACATAGTCACAATCCAACACAATGCATTTTGATGCAGCCTTATGTAAGGAAATACATATGGAGAACAAAGACTGCAGGTTGTGTCTAGAGGATAGAAGACCCTATATTGCAAAGCAGTGACTCAGAAGGATTTAGAGATCATTGTAGATAATCATCTCAATGTGAGCTTTCAGTGCAGCGCAGTGGCAGAAAATAGACAATGTGTTCTTTGAATGGATAAAAAGGAGAATATCAAGTAGAAAGCAGGGAAACGATCTTGCTCTTGCACACGTGAGCTCTCGTGGGAGAAAATCCCACTTTGTCAGATGTTTGAAGATGAAGGACTTACAGAATGGGAGGAAAACATATGCTGTCCCACATTATTTGAATCTAAATAACTGCTTTGATTTGCTGTAACAGTCTGACTTGATCCTCTGATTAACACTTCCCTGCATTTATTTTTCTCCCATTCTGTAAGTTCTCCATCTTTAAGCATCTGATAAAGTGGGATTTTCTCCCACAACAGCTCATATGATAAATAAATTTGTTAACCTTTAGAAGGGTCATAGGCCTCCTTGTCTATGCAAAAGTTGGTTCAGTAAGAAATATTACTGCACCCACCTTGTCAGACTAGAGAGAATCAGTCTGACTGAATGTATGAAAGATAAAGTAACTTCCAGGAACCAGCCTTAACCTACTTACCCTTGTTATTTAAAATATGGGATGAGAAGAGTTTGGGATGTTACAATGCTTGGTTTTGGAGTGAAGGTTAGTTGGTTCCTAATGAAAGCATTTTTTTTTAAATTTATAACTTTGGTACAAAGGCTGGCTTCTGCATTGAACTCTGAATGCATAACCCAGAAATATCAGACAACTTTGAAACAGAAGAAAGCTTCTAAGAAGAATATATAAGGAATTATCCGAGCTTCCTTGTAATCGTTTATGGGTTTTTTTGTTTTCTATTGCAAAGGCTGTGGATAAAGAATCAGTCACATAATTTATCTAGTAGGGATTAAACTCTACTTATTAGTGTTTTATTTATAGATATGTAGGATTTGTTTTAAAAACAAACAAATGGTTCCTGTCTACAGCCAAAAGAGTGTAATTGACAGATTTTCCAGAAAGCATGAAGAAGATACATAGCTTCCAGTTGGTTTTTAGGGGACGTTTTGTTGACTTTTCTGAATATGCAAAATTGGCACTGAATTAGAAAATACCTCATTTTTAAACACACAAGTTAAATCACCCAAGCCTTCAAGCTGACTAATTATTTTACAGCATATTCATTAACAGTCTACTTCTGCTAACAGTCCTGGTGCTGCTACTGCTGATGCCCTGGACGCACCTTCCTTCACGTTTCCTACTAGTAATGGTGCTCCACACATACAGGTGATGAACTGAGGCACATACTGTCAGTTTTTAAATGCCTACAAGAGCTAAACATGATTGTAATGCTCATAAGAACTTCCATATCAGAAAACCAATGAACACCTATCAATTTTCTACATCACTGGAAACTTGAAATTCAGTCTCAGAAAAATGACATTTCTGTTACTAAACTGGAATCAGGGCTCCAAAATGGAAGGTAAAAGGGAGGAAAGCAATACTCTGCTACCAAATTCTGTCACAAGACAAGCTCCATGTACTTGTGACAAAATG
>ML682005.1:41783410-41820003 GCA_007922195.1 Podocnemis expansa
TAGTTACAGCTCTGCTGGGGGGTGTTTATTTCAAACCCCTGAACAACAAAAATTTTGCTGGCAGGACTGCTAGAGAAGGGTGAATGTACTTCTGAAGAGAAGTTTGTTAAAGAGTTTGCTAGGTGACTTTTCCTCTTATATTCAAACTAAAATTTCAGAGTCCATGAAAAAACATTTATAGGTGATAGAAAAGGAAATTCAGTATTCGGTGAAAGATGGAAGGACAGCTATAGAAAGACTTTTATTCCTTGTTTGCTACAATTGTTTCTCATTCTCTCATTTAATATTTTTGTCATATCAGCATAATTAAGCCCACCCAATATTCCAGCCAGCCCTCCAGCTGAGTCACAATCCATGTCCCCCTTTCAGGGAGATTTCTGCAGTTCATTCTAGCCACTTCACCACTATGGCCACACTCATGCCACTGCTCCTATAAAGAGGAACCCAGGCCCAACCATTATTCCAGGTCTGGCCAGGGACCGTGTGTGTGCCAGCCTTTTCCTGCATCTCCCTCAGTTCCTCAATGGATTCCCTTAGCTACTTCTCCACAGCCCCAGTATCTTCTCTGCCCTTGTTTCAGTGCATTCAGTATTGCTGAGTTCCCCCAGTCAACCACTGTTCTGTCCAAGGTGTTAATAGTCCCCACTCTTCAAGCCCCTGAGAGTCACTCCTCTTGCTTTCTTTGTTCTGCAGCTTTTATACTAGCCTTTGGGGCCCTGATTGGTTGCCACAAAGCCCCTTCCCAGAGGTGGCCTTAAGCAATTGGGGACCCTAGGCAAAGGCCCATTGTGAGGCCCCCTAAAGGGCCCACTATTGGCCCCATTGCTACCCTCCCCTGGCCCCAGTCTCCCCTGCACCCCTAACTGCTCCACACCATCCCTCAGGACTCCTTGCTCGTTTTGCTGAGCCAAACTAACATGACTATCCTTCTGGAACTTGTAAATTATTTTTGGGTATGATATTTTTAAAGATCTTCCCATCATGAAGCTTGTAAGTTGATCATTCTTCACTTAACAAACGAGCTAATGCTGAAATACAAAGTTAAAATGAACACTTACAAATTTTTAAAAACTATGAGCATTAACTTATAAAAAGTGGTACCATTAATAATGGCTCAAAAATAACAAATACCACATTTGAAATTTTAGCAGTCAGGTCTTACAAATTTTTCATATAGGCTTGGGTTTATGTGCACTAGACATTTCATACAAATAATTATAATAAAAATAAGTGAAAAGAAGGTTTCTAGTGTGTAGCTATAAATGAAAAACACCAAATTTCAATGAAATTCTCTGAAGTACTCATGTTTATAAGACTCTGGCCTCTGCAAAAATAGTAAACAGTAAGTACAGAAGAAGCTAGCACACACATCACACACAGCTGTAATGATTGCCTAAGGGCAGCACTGTATTTATATGTAGCAGCTTATACGGACCTACCTGTAACCAGAGCTAGCCAAAGCAAAAATTGTCACCAGGTCAAAGGAAAAGGCAATATTTCACAAAATTAAAAAAGGGCGCAAATAATGGCCACCATGCGGAATTAAAAGCTGAGGCCACTGGAAAAGTTCCTGCTATTGTGCTGTCTATTGCTTGCTCCTGCTTTTTTATCATGTCAATGTAAAGGTGATGGGCAGATAATGGTGAAATCTACAACTCAGATGAAGCAAAGATCCTAATGATAACTTGCCTTGATGAGCGAAGAGTGAGAAGTGCTTAGGCTTCCAGCCCTACTGGCCTGCTAGATGGGAACAATTTCTATATTTTCATTTCTGGCCACCAAATTGTGGACAGGGCCCTAGGCAGCCACCTGCTTCACCTACCCCAAAAGCCACCACTGCACCTTCCTATTGGCTACCTATCACACAGGCTCTCCAGAGGGCCTCAACTTTTCTAAACCGATGCAAGACAGGTGCCTTGCCGCAAGGAGCATCAATGAAGTGCAGACCTTCTCAGTATTTTCTTCTTTATGGAAAAATACTCCATAAGCAATGTACTTGAGGTAGAGAGTTTGTCAGGTCTGAGATCAGAGATGTTGGCAAAGAACATGGGATTCTTTGCCAAGGGCCTTTGTGTCACAGGTGTTCTTAGGACCACGCTCAAAGCAAAGATTTGGTCTACCTTCAATTGCCAGGGAGATGGGGTATGCCCAGTGAGAAGAGTGTTTAACATGGAGGGCCCTAAAATGAAAATTCACAGATAAGACAGAATGGTGGGTTACCAATGTAATGGTCCTTCTTTGAGATGGGCTGCTCACATACTTTCAGTTACAGGTGTCTACATGCCACAGCGCACGGTAATCCAGAAATTCTTTTAGCCCTAGTCTGTCAGGTCAGGGTCAGCAGCCAACGCCCCCCCATGCTGCAACCGCTGCTATATATGCAACCCTGACCCTCCCCAGTCCCTTCTTTTCGCCAGCTCTGATTGGCAGGGATGGTGGGAGGGATTTGAATGTATGTGAGGAGCCCATCTCGAAGGAGGACAGTTGCATCAGTAACCCGCTGTTCTTCTTCAAGAGCTGCTCACATCATCCAGTTACAGGTGACTGCTAGCCAAACTCAGGATGGTGGGCGGAGTAACAGCTTACCCACACTGAGTACAACTCTGCCCAACTGAGCATCCTCTCTTGCCTGTTGGATGATAGTGTAGTGTGTTGTGAAAGTATGCACAGACAGCCATGTGGCCGCCCTGTAGAACTCCTGGATCAGGACGTGTGCCAGGAGGGCCGTAGAAGAAGCCTGGGCTCTAGTCAAGTGGACCCAGACTCTCCGGGGGGGGGGGCAGGGGGGAGGAGTGTACCCAAGCTTCTGTAGCAGTCTTTAATACATTTCTCTATGCATTTGGAAATGTACTGTGTTGTCCTCTTTTCCTCTATGTAGTGGCGACAAAGAGTTGAGAGGACTTGGGGAATGGACGCATATGCTCTATATACATCAGGAGCACTTGTCTGATGTTCAGTGCGTGCCACTTTCTTTGGTTCTCCATGACTTGAGGGTCTGGAAAAGACACTGGGAGGCAAATGTCCTGGTTCAGGTGGAATGGTGAGACCACCTTCGGGAGAAATGAAGGGTGAGGGCATAACAGCACCTTGTCTGCAAAGAATTTTGTATATGGGGGTTCTGAGGAGAGGGCTCTGAGCTCCGAGACCTGTTTCACTGAAGTTATGGCCACCAGAAAAACCACTTTCCACAGGAGGACTAGGAATGTACACAAGTCCAAGGGTTCTTATGGAGGCTCTGTCAGGCATTGGAGCACCACATTTAGGTCCCACTGAGGAGTGGGAGTTCTAGGTTGTGGGTATACCCTGTCAATACTCTTCAGGAACCGCATGGTGGTGGGGTGGGAGAAGGCTGGGACTCTACTTTACTATAAAGAGCTGAAATCACCGCTAGGTGAACCAGTAGAGAGGAAGTTGATAGGCCCTTGTCCTTGAGGGTTAACAGATAGTCCACTATCAAGTGGATAGGGGCTGACTCTTGTATCACTCCTCTTTCTTTGGCCCAAAGCAAAACCATCTCCACATAGCTGTGTAGGTTGTCCTACTGGAAGGTCTCCTACTGCCCACCAGCATCTCCCTAACTCTGTCAGAGCAGAGTCATTTAGCCAAGCAGCCTCCATGCGGTCAGGTGAAGCAATTTCAGGTTTGGGTGCCTTAGCATGCTCAAGATCTGTGTCAATAAGTCTTCTTTGAGTGGCAGGCAAAATGGCGTATCTATTGACAAGTCCAACAGGATCGAGAACCGGTGCTGTCGGGACCAGTCTGGAGCTCTCAGCGGCTATGTCTACACCATGGGCTTAGGTCAACTTAAAGCCCTTTAAGTCGACCTAAATTAAGCCCAGCCTATATTCAGAAATTATTAAATCAACTTAAGCAATTGCTTAAGTCGACTTAATAACTCCTGCCCTGGAAGTCGACTTAAGCATTTAAGTTGACTTCCCAGGGCAGGGCCTGCCCCCTTCCCCACCCCTGGCATGATGGGCTCCCACTAGGAGCCTGATCTGGCTCCTGCCCTCTGGAAAAGAGCTGAGGGAGGGGGGAGCCAGCATCACTCCTGGCCACTTGATGCCAGCTCCCCCCGGCCACCTGCAAGGGACCAGGGGTGATGCCAGCTCCCCCCCGCACATGACCACTCTGGCGAGGCCAGGGGCAATGCTGGCTCCCTGCTCCCCTGGGGGAGATGCTGTCTCCCAAGACCCCTGGCCACTCGCAAATGAGCGGGGGCAATGTGGGCTCCCCCGCCCCTGGGGGAGATGCCTGCTCCTCCAGCCCCTGGCCACTTGCAAGCAACCAGGGGTGATGCCAGCTCCCCATGCCCCTGGCCACCTGCAAGTCGCCAGGTGAGTTGCTGGCTCTCCAAGCCCCTGGCCGCCCATGGGTGGCCAGGAGTGATGTCAGGTCCTGCTTCCCTGGCTGCTTGCAAGTGGCCAGGGATGATGTCAGGTCTCCCCCCGTGCTCGCAAGCAGCCAAGAGTGGGTGGGCTCCCCACCCCCAGGCCCCCCACGAATGGCCGGGGGGAATTTCAGCTCCCCCAATCCCTAGCAGGCAGCTCTGCAACCAGGTCAGTTTCACAGAAGTGAAATTGACCAGGCTGCAGAGCCTCCTGCCCTGATAAGTGACAGGGGGCAAATTTGGCTACCAGTCACTTGTCAAGGCTGGGAGGAGCTGGCTCTAAGCCCCCACTGCTATTGAAGAGGATCTAGGAGCCAGGTCAGGCTCCTAGCCCCTCTTTGCTGGCCCATACAGAGAGATTAGGAGCTGGATCAGCCCCAGTCCGGATGGGCCCCTGGAGCCCAATGGGCTCAGGGTATCCAGTCCAGACTAGGGGGTGGGGTAGGAGGAGAGGTGCCCCCGGGTATGTGTGGTCACTGTCTATACAAACATACCCTAAAAATCGACTTAACAAGCTTGACAAAGTCAACTTTATTAAGTCAACTTCCAGGGCCCCCCTCCCAGTGTAGACATAGCCAGTAACATGTCCACTCCATCCCTCTTTATCTTTAGGAGTACCCTGTAAATCAGAGGAATTGGGGGAAAGGCATACATCAGCAGGCCCCCCCCATGAGATCAGAAAGGCATCTGCGATCGAGCCCTTCTCTCAGCCTCTGAGCAAACAGACAAGTTGACACTTCCAATTCTGAAGTGTTGATAACAGATCTATTTGTGGTAGGCCCCACCAGCTGGCTATGTGGGACATCACCTCCATGTGCAGCAGCCATTCGTGGTGTGACAGGAAGGTTCTGCTCAGCGAGTCTGCTGCACCGTTTTCCATCCCCGGCAAGTGGACTGCTATTGGGGTGAAGTCGTGTTTCAGAGCGAGTTCCCAAAGGCTGGTGGCTTCTGCACAAAGAGCTGGAGACCGCACCCCTCCCTGTCAGTTTGTGTAAAACATGGCGAATGTGTTGTCTGTTAGGACCTGAACTGCTTTCTCTTTCACCAAGTCCAGAAAAACTTGGCAAGCTACATGAATGGCCCGCACATTGATGTGAAGGGACCTGTCCCTGAGGGCCCACGTCCTTGGGCTGAAAAGCCCCCCGAGATGTGGCCCCAAACCAATGTCTGACACATCTGTAAATCAGAGTCATGGTGGGATTCGAGGTCTGGAAGGGGATCCCACCCCTGGCAAAGAGTGGGTCCTGCTATATTTCGAGGGTTTCTAGGACCCTGTAGGGGACTGACAGCACCTTGTTCAAGGGGTGTCTCTGGGGATGGAAGACCAAGGCTACCCAGAGCTGGAACGGTCTCATTCTCAGTCGGGCCATTTTGATCACTGAAGTTGAGGCTGCCATGTGGCCCAAGAACTGCAGGCACAATCTGGCTGTGGTGACTGGAGTCCTTTGAAGCTCCAAAATGATGGTACACATGGACTGAAACCTTGATGGAGCAGAGATGCTTTGCCCTTTTTGGAGTCCAGTAAGGCCCCAATAATTTCTATTGTGCGGATTGGAATGGGTTTTGACTTTTCATGGTTTATGCAAAGACCTAGGTGACTGCACAGTCTTTTTACCATGGTGATGCTGGGGCAAACCTGATATTCGGACTCTCCTTTTATTAGTCAGTCATCGTGGTATGAGTAAATCTTTATGCCCTGCCTCAGTAAATATGCCATTACTGCCACCACACATTTTGTGAAAACTCTGGGAGCTAAGACAAGCCCAAAAGGGAGGGGGATGGAACTGGAAGTGTTCCCTTCCCACCACAAATCTGAGGAAACTTCTGTGCTTTGGCCTTATCGCTATGTGAAAGTAAGCATCCTTTAAGTCGAGGGCCACGAACCAATCCCGCTGATCTAGGGCAGGGATGATTTGTGAGAGGGAAACAATGCAGAATTTTATTTTCCTTTAATGTTTGTTCAGAGCCCTGAGGTCCAGGAAGGATCTCAGGTCGCTGTTTGGTTACGGAACTAGGAAGTATCTAGAGCAGAACTCCTTTCTCTGTTGACCCCTTGGGACCCTTTCTATGGCCCCTATGGAGAATAGTTTTTCACATTCTCTTTGCAGCAGCAGATCTAGTTCTGGATCCCCAGGATGCAGACAAGGGGGCGGGTTTCTGTCTTGGGGCACTGTTTTTAATTGGTTTGAGTATCCTCTGGATATTGTATCCAATATCCAATGATCGGTTGTGATTCTGGCCCACTAAGGTAGATAGTGGGCCGGTTGGGTGCTGAATAGCTGGGGCTGAGTGGGGAAACCAGGGTCCTCTAGCTGTTTGTCAAAAATGCTGTTTTTGACCAGCGGACCGGTAGCTACTGATCCCTTGGCAGGTTGTCTGGGTCAAGGATTGGGGATTTTGAGCCTTTATCCGCCCAGTTCCTTCCCCTCTCCAAGCCCCCATAGGGGCATTAAGGCTGTTGGTAGGGCCTCTGACAAGACCCCTGTGTATGGCTCTGTTGTAGCAGCTGCTGGGATTGTTCCTGAGGCAGTTGAGGTTTGAAGGGGCGCCTAGTTTCCAGTGGCACACACATGCCCAGGGACTTTAGGGTGGCCCTAGAGGCCTTCATCCCATGCAGCTTAGAATCAGTAGACAGGGTTGGACCTTTGAAAGCAAGATTCTGAATGGACTGTTGTATCTGTTGAGACAAACCAGAGCCCTGTAACCAGGCTGCTTGGTGCATAGACACTGCAGAAGCTATGTTGTGGGAAGCAGTGTCAGATGTATCCCATGACACCATCAACACATCATGGGTGACTAGTACCCCTTCCTCAACCAGCGTCTCAAAATCCCTGAGGCGTTTCCTGGGAATCACATCCCGGAATCTTTCTAGTGCCCCCAAGATGTTGAAAGCATACCTTCCCATGAGAGCATGGTGATCTGCTATGCAGAGCTGGAGGGCTGAGGTGGAGTAAACCTTCCTACCAAAAAGGTCAAGTTTCTTTTCCTCTTTGTTCTTGGGAGTGGAGCTAGGCTGGCCCTGCCTCTCCCTATGGTTGACTTCATCCCCCACCAGGGAACCCAGGGGTAGGGTGGTTGAAAAGGAAGGAGAATTTATCAGCAGGGACATGGTATCTCTGGTCCGCAACTTTGGACATGGGAGAAATTGAAGAAGGGTTTTGCCACTGTGCCTTTGCAATGAAGTATACCTCTTCATGTAGAGGAACTAAGACCTTAGCAGGTGGGGCTGCATCAGTGAGGGGATTGAACTGTTCCTTGACAACCTCCAGGTCTAGGTTCAAATTTGCCATCCTGCGCTTAAGCAGATCCTGTTGGGCTCGAGGGTCATCTCTATACACCAGAGGCCTTTAGTAGGTAGCTTCATCCAGAGAGGAGGAAGAAGGAATTCATAATCTATGATACCGTGCATTCATCGTCCAAGTTGGCCAAGAAGCAAGGAATCCAAGAAACAACGGTGCTGAGGGTCACCATGATGCAGGCTCGTCCTCTGAGGGGTAGTTGAGCCATCCACTTGACCATTCCTGGAAAGATTGTGCGGTGGAATCACGGTGTGTCCTGGTGTGACCCTTTACCTTTCGGGAACCACCCTCACTGTGTCCCCCCTAGTGCTCACTGGGTCAGCGAGGGGGATGGTGCTGTTGGTGGACACTCTTTGGTACCGAAAGGCAAGGTGCTTTGGTGGTGAGGAGTTGGGGAGTGCTTGCGGCGCCGCTTTCCCACAGGCTTTTCTTTTGTAGGAGTCGGTACTGGGGACAATGGAGATCTGCGGCGCCACAGTCCATCATCAGATGGCACCGAGGAAGCTGAGGTTGATCCTGTTCTTCTTGATCCCTGCAAGCACAGCACTGATGGTTCATGTGCTGACACAGGAGACAAGAGATAACCATTTACCAAACCTTGCTCTGGCCCTGGGGCATTGCTGGTTTCCTCTGGTATCAGTGAATAGTCTGCTGTCGGTTCCGGAGCCAGCACCACCCCTGCTGCAGAGGACCACTCCTTGTCTGAGAGGGCCAGTTTCCCTTTCGACTGCACTGACCCGCGTGGTGCCGGGGATGTGAGCTCTGATAGGATTCTTGCCGCCGCAAATGCCTCCGGCGTCAAGGGGACATGAATGGGTACTAAATCCTTTTCCTGAGGAGGAGTAGTTGGCAGTGACGTGGCATGCCACTGAGGTGGTGCCGAGTCACGGGCCAATCGTGACTTTTTAGTAATAGCCGGAGAGTGGCACCAGGTCTTCTCCAGTGCCAATCTGGAATGCGGTGCGGGAGAGTCCTTAAGCTTGGCGGGCTTACCCAGAGCCGATAGTGCTGCCCAATCCTGAATGAGATTCTGGAGTCTCAGCTCCCTATCTTTATAAGTTTTTCTCTTGAAGGACTTGCACATGGGGTATTTGTCCGCCAGGTGCAACTCACCTAGACAGGAAAGGCATCTCTCGTGAGGGTTATCGATAGGGAATGCCCTGCAGCAAACCATGCGGGCTTTAAATCCCAGCATTACTTAATAGCACAAAAACAACAAAGGCTAACTAGTGGGACAGGCACTTGCTTAATCACAAGGGTGGGCTGTTCCAGTACCGTCTCTGAGGGCGGAAAGAAGTAACTAGGAGGGTCAGGGCTGCACATATAGCCACAGCTGCAGTACAGAGAGGGTGTTGGCCGCTGACCCTGACCTGACAGGCTAGGGCTAGAAGACTTTCCAAATTACTGTGAGCTGCAGCACATAGACACTTGTAACTGCATGATGTGAGCAGTACTTGAAGAAGAATGTCCCCTTTCTTCAGAAAAACTCTCATGTAAACCACTTGTATATCTGTTTGCTACAGGAAAAATTAATTTGGTGGTCGTTAATGGAGTTCTCATAATATTTGGTTCCCAGTTGTGTTACCGTACAGCATAATGCAATTGCTTTTTACTCTTACATTTTATATCTTCACTACTGATGAAAAACATTAAAAGTGGCTGAAAACTGAAGACACACTGAACTCAGCAAAATGATTCTGTAATATTGTAACTCAGAAAGTCAAAAATCCTAGCAAGATACAAATGAATAGATTTCTATTTGGAACAACTTGGTACCAACAGCGCTTCTCATTTCCTACAATATGTTCTTTTGAGTGTTGTGATTCTTAGGAGAAAAGAACACCTGACAGAAAGGAGCAGCCTGGGCTTTTAGATAACTGGATCCCTGATTGCCTGTACAGGTCTTGTTTCTGTGCACGTAGGAAGCCAATTACCTACTACCCTGAGACTGGCTCTTGTGTAATCAGTGCCTATTTTCAAACACTTGCTCCTGATCTTGGCAGAACAAGAAAAACCACAGGGAAGCAAAGCAATTTGCCAGCAGTAGTGAATGACTCTGGATACAAAAGAAAGGCTATTACACAGACTGAACAGTTCTGCTTTCAGAAATGCCATGGTAAGGGTGAGAAGCGCATGTGATAAGGTATGGAGAGAAACTTACCTGCCCTAGTGCTCCCTCCATGCTTGTCTGATTTATGTCTTATTACTGCCCAATCTCTGGCTATGCTCATGAAGAAATTTCTTTTGTTTTCATCACTTAAAGCTGTACCTACACTCTAATCAACCCGTGACAGTTTCATTTGTTTTTTAAGTGGTCTAAAATCTTGCCCACCCCCTGTTATTTACAATCTTTGTTCTTTTGCTAAATATCCAGTGATGTAATAACTATAGATATTGATGAATCTAGAATTATTCTAAAGGAGGTAGTTGCTGCATACATTCATACAGTGGGGATGTCACATGCTGGCAGTTTACTGTATAGGCTGGAACAGTGGTACTCTGTGTTTCTCAGGGTAAGCACACATGCAACTTCTTTCAGCATCATGGCCTTGATCTGATCAGGACAATAGAATTTACATATTTATTGCAATCCTAAAGTGAATTGTACATATCCAGGAAAATAATAAAACAATCATATAATTCCAGATTTAAACCAGAGAGGGCAAAAGGTAGAAGCAATGGGTTTGACTAAATAGCCAGTTTCCATCTGCGCAGCAGTAGTGAATTTATTATCTAACTGGGTTTTTAAACAGAAAAAATTTCCAGTTTTATTTTAGGACATCCCAATGGCTAGCTACCAAAGAATATAGATACTAGCTAAGAAAGACTCAGCAACTAAATGACACAATACGAGATAATGAGAGAAATCTTAGCTCCATTGAAGTCCCTGGGAGTTTTGTCATTGACTCTGATGGAGCCAGGATTGTACCCATTACTGTTTAAATATTTTTAAAATTATTTTTCTCAGTGTTGTTTCTCATGACTTCTCAGAAATTTGAAACCTGTTTCTCCATATTAATTTCCCCTGCCATCTATTGCCCATACGTCCTTTCATTTGTGGTTGTAACATTAGTCAAGATGGATTCAGGATGGACAGTTTCATTTTTGTGAAATATAATTTGAATAAATTACACAAAGACTAACACAGTCTTTGCAGACAGAAAGAAATAGACCAAAATTTGGTCTAATCAAACCTGACAAATTTCTTATGAGGGAGCAAAGGAACACAAAGACTTAAAATCAATCTGACATCTCAATGAAAAAAAGCCATTGCACATATTTAAGAATACAAGGTGTATTATGCTGACAATGTGAAAGAAACAGAATATATGTAGCAGCATTTGAAGCAATCATTTCTTTTACAAATTAGGTTCATAATTTGTGGATGCAGTTAGAAGAGTGCTCTTATAGTCCACAGAGGTACCACCTACTACATCAGTAGCAAACAAGGATTCAACAGCATCTGTCACTCTAGACCAGGGGTCTCAAACTCAAATCACCACAAGGGCCGCATGAGGACTAGTACATTAGCCTAAGGACTGCACCACTGAAACATTTTCATACAATGATTTTGCAATATCAATAACAACAGTGTCATTGCAGGCTGCAGGAAATAGCTTTAGGGGCCGCATGCAGCCCATGGGCTGTGTGTTTGAGATCCCTGCTCTAGACACTGATGAGTGTTTGTCTCATATCCAGACCTTGCTACATTAATGTCTATACTGGATTACTGCAATTTATCATTGAAGACCATTTGGCAGTTTCCACTGATGCAGAATGGACCTACCTGCCATATTTATTATTATTGTTATATTTTATTAAGTGGAGTTAGGAGCAGAACTAATATGCCAGTTCTTCATGAATTACGCTGGCTTGCTATTTGCTTGTGAGTTTGATTCAGGGTGTGCTGACTGTCTAGAAATCTTTATAATTGTTCAGATCCAGATTAGTAAAAGGCGGCTTGTCACGTGTCCCCCTGTAGCAGAGGAGTTTAGCTAAAGAACTTGAACTAACACGCAGTGGATTTAAATATAGTAGAGGGAGCAGTCAGCCCTTCTCTGCAGTGTCATCAGTTTTGGAAGTCATTAACCATGCATAAAATGAAGTTAGTCTTTTTACTGTTAGTGTGCAATTCAAAGCTCATCGCTCTCCAATATTAATTTGTGGAAGGAGAACTGTGGACTTTGTGAGGATGAATGTTTGGGACTAAGGCTATTTTTTGCCCATGTGAGATGCAAGCTGTGTGTTTTTATTGAATTTTGTTTTGCCCACCAAAAAAAATGTTGACAGTGGATTTTATACAATCAAAAATAAATATTTTTCTCTTTGGAAGGCAAGAGGGAAGAGAATAAATAAATCTTGGAGAAAAAAATTTATATTTTTCCATATCCATTTTGGAAAACATAGGCCATGTACAAACAAAAATGCTTTACCATTGTAAAAAAAAAAAAAAAAAGTCTTGCCAATTGACTGACTATTGACGCTCTTATCAATCCCTCCCCACTTCCTTGGATTATGGGTTGCTTTGCCTCTACTGGGTAACAGCCCAGTTTATTTTTTAAGTTCCATCTACATTAGGGGTCTCAAACATGTGGCCAGGGGGCCACATGCAGCCCCTAAAGCTATTTCCTGGGGCCCACAGCAACACTATTATTACCATTATTTGCAATATTGTTATATGAAGAGGTTTCAGTGGTGCGGCCCTTGGGCTAACATACTCATCCTCATGCAGCCCTCTATTAGTTTTCATGCAGCCCTCATGGTGATTTGAGTTTGAGACCCCTGATCTACATGGATGTAGTTATGGCTGACAAAAAGCCAATTTTTGCTGGGAGTCAGAAGACAAAAGGGAGTAAAAAGAAAAAATTCCATGTTGGCACTTGCACACTGAAGTGGTTCTGCTATTGCCCTATTTATATAAGCATGGTTTCACGTGCTTATCTGTTAATCTGTGACTCTAACTAGGGGTGTGGAAGGAGCAAAAACAGTGGGTATGACTACACTAGCAGTTTAGGTTGACTTAAGGAAGCTTAAGTCCACCTAAATAAAGCTGCATTCATACCTGACTTTCATTAAGTTGATTTAAGGGCTCCCTTAAGTCAACTTAACAACTACCAGTCTTTAGATTGGCTTAACACCTAAGTCGATTTGTTAAGTCAGCTATAGCCAGTATGGCTGCCCTAAGTGGACTTAATTACAAAAGTCAACCTGGGGCTGGGGACAAGGGAGCCATGACAAGGACCAACACGAGTCTCGACAAGAAAGAAGTCCTGCTCTCTTCTCCCCAGACCCATGCAGGTCCTGGCAAAAAGGGATTCCCACTCTTCTCCCCAGACCTGTGTGGCTCCCTTCCTGCTGGGACCCCTGGCTTCCCAGGTCCCTTCTTGCCAGGAAGCTGCAAGTCCCAGTTAGATAGGAGCCAGAGCTCTCTTCTCATAGGGTAGCTGTGGCTCTCTGCTCTGCTGTGCCTACATTTCAAAAGTTAAGTCAACTTAACAGAGTCAACTTAACGTTTCAAGTGTTGACACAGCCAGTGATATCTCTACTGAGACACATTAGGCAAATGGGGTTTGTGGGAGCAATGAAGTGGAAAAAAAAAGGTGCTTGCTAAAAAGTAGTGACTTTTCCTCTTCTCATTCCACAATGAGCTAGTGGCAGGATCAGGAATATAAGCTAAATTTTTTGATTCTCACTGACTCCTAGGCCTGTTCTCAAACCACTAGGTGACATTATCACCTCAAATAAAAATCTGAATGAAAGAAAGAGTCAGATCTATTTCCTCAAAGAAGCTTGTTCAATGTACAGATAACATTGGCCTACTATTTCAAAAATATGATATTCCCAAGAGGGAAATACCAGTGAATCAGTGTTCTAGGTCCAGGGCCACTCATGGCATGAGACAGTCAAGCCCCCCCAAGAAAAAAGCAAAGGAAGAATGTACAGTTTTGATAAATATGCAGAGAGAACAGCAACATGCCGTCATTTTTTCCTGTTGTGTTTTGCTGGATGGACAAGCTACCTTCAGGACACACTTCTCTATTTTATGTGAGGAGGATTTGACTGGACCAGCGATCATGAGGGGAATTGCTAGCATCACTTAAAGTCCAGTATCTTACTTTTTAAAATTAAAACCCACAAAGCAAGTACAGTTCCTGTTAGTGGTACATCTTTACGCAAGATGTGGTGACCTAAGCCATAGACATGTGAAAACCAGAGCAATTAAGGGCTGAGTTGTTTTCTCTTAACTTTGGTGGCCACTAAGAGGCAGCATGACTTAGGGCCTGGCCTTGCTGAAAGGTTTCTGCAGAATTCACAAAATGGAGCAGAACTGAGAAGCAAAGAAAAAGGTTACAGTAGGTAATAAAGAGGAAGGACAGTAAAATAAGGCCAGGTAGATCCTCAAGTAACTTCTTTAGTTGCAACAAATCATACTTTTTAAAAATTGTCCTTCTTTCATTCAAGGATCAATGCTACATACATAGTTTATTGTTTGTGAGGGCAGGGATATGGTAAGGAAATGTAAGAGCTCAGTTTTTGTGAGTGAGAGTGCCTTCTCATTTTGAGTAGAGAAACATGTCCCTAAAGGAGGTTTCTAACAGACTGGGAAACTTCTTCTTGACTTTATTTCATTTTAAAGTTGTGCAGTGATATGCAATAGCAGCCTTCTTAACTATTTCATTCATTTCCTTTAACGTACAAGTATGTTATTACCCATTCCTGTTAAAGCCAAATGCCCACCATTTTGTGCAACCTCCAAATGCTTCCTGAGGAAAATCGCTGCCAAGTTTTTAGATATTCTGGTTTTAAATTATTTGCATGCTAAACCCAGGGGTTAAAGTGGGCCAGAATGCCCCAGAACACCATTCCAGGAACCACTATTTTTAGGGGCTCAGCATTCTGGCCCCCCTAAAAACAGAAAATGGTGCCAGAATGCTGTGTTCCGGGGCTCACCATTGAAAAATAGCAGGCCGCGAAATACAGCGTTCTGACACCATTTTCTATTTTTAGGGGCCCAAATGCTGGGGCCCTAAAAATAGCAGGCCCTGGAATGGTGTTCTGCTGCTTTTTGGCAGGCAGGGAAGGAGGTGGGCTCCCCTGCGCATGCACAGGCTGCACAGTTTCCTGGCCCAGCGCGCTACTGGCTCGTGCTGTGGTGCCTGGCTCATGCTGGGGGTGGGGGGGGATTTTGGGGGAAGTATCTGGGGTCAGAGAAGGTATTTGAGGGGCAGGAGCTGGGGTGTGGGAAGGGGGGCCCACCCGATTAGGAGGGTTCCAGGGCCCACCAAATTATACTTTAACCCCTGGTTAAAACCCTGTTGTCCCATGGCTTTAGGCATTCCATGTCACAATCAGAAGCTAATAGAGAACGTATGATGGTAGAATCCTAGATTCCAAAACCAGAAGGGACCACTATGATCCTCTAAGCAAGCTTTCTATATAACTCAGGGCACAGAATTTCACTGAAATAAATCCAGTTTGAACTACAGCATATTTTTAAACAAAGAAAACCACTTCAAACGTAAAATACCACCAAACATGAGGGAGTACACTTTGTAATACAGACTGACCAACCAGATGTTTGGTTGCTAAACATCCAGGTTCCTTTGAGGATAAAACATCTCCCGATAAAATATTCCATCTGAATCTAGATGTAATAAAAATGGTTTTAATGCAGTACCTCTAATATTGCTTGTATATGAAAGCCTGGTAATGAATGCATTGATGCTAGCAGCAAGTGCAGCAGTCTTTATGGGACGTATTTTCAAAAGAGTTCCTAAGGCCAGATTTTCATTTACTGAGTACCCACAAACTGGGGGCAGATTTCTGAAAGAGTTCAAAATCGAGCAGCTCCAATTATGGTCACAGTGGGGTCTTCTGAAAAAAAAATGGCTACTTAGTTTGGTGCCTAAATAAGAGCTGAACTCTATTGAAGATTAGGACCTCCTCTGAAAGAACTGAACAATTTTAAACATCTGTATCAGTGAGCTTAGCCCACAACCTTGAATATTCAAATGTTTTATGAAGTTGGAGAGAGTGGCAACTAGAACACCAGTTTTATTCTCCACCCTATCTGAGATGTTCCAGAGAATTTTTATTTCAATGTGAAAATCTGCTAGGTGATCCACTGGGCAGAAAAGATTTTAGCTCAAAACCCAAATTAAAGGATAGCAGTTTTAACTTCTAGTTTTTTAGTTAATCTTATGTACATCTCTCTTATGATGTAGCCAGAATTTGACCATAAAGCTAAAAAGTTCTATAAACAGAGCCATAGTAGCATGGTTATGAAAATCAGGAGAGTTGCCACATCTCATCTTGATCTCAAATTATTTTATGGAGTTTTACTTCAATTTCTTATTGTGCATCTGTGTATAGGTGTGCATGCATATATATTGAGCATCCATAAAGAGAATTCTTTCAACAGCTGTTTCCCTCCACTTGAGAAAATCCCCTGCATTCATAGCTAGACTGTTGGTATTTCTGGCTCCCCTCATATCAACTTTCAGCTACACTCACTTATGCCAAAAAGAGGGCAGATTGGGTGCCTCAGAATTTTAGGTGTCTGAAACAACATTAATCATTGTTATGGCTTTGTTCTTCACAAATAAATTTTGGGCTTTGTCTAATGTTTTCCAGTCAGTCATATGTATTGATGTTCTTTTTGTAAAGAGTACTTTTTAACGGGATCACATTTGATGGAATTCTGCCCCCAACCAGTTTATATCGTAGCCTCTTATTTGGTTAACAAGATCTTACATATCTTAAAAACAAACAACAAAAAGGAGTCCTGTGGCATTTAAAGACTAATAAGATTTATTTTTTGCATGAGCTTTCATGGGAGAAAATCCCAGCTTCACAGCATCTGAAGAAGTGGGAAGTTTCCCTAGCTTCAAAGCATCTGACAAAGTGGGATTCTTCTCTCACCAAAGTTCATGCAAAAAGCAAAGGTTAGTCTTTAAGTTCCACAGAACTCTTGGTTTGTTTGTTTTACTGAACTAGACTAACACAGCTGCCCCTTTGGATCTCTTGGTTACATATCTTAGTTTTCTTTAAGTATGAAAGAGCAACATACTGTATACTGAACCAAATCAATCACTGATGAAAGTGGCCACAACCCCATTAAAGTCAGCAAACTAAGATGGATTATTTTGGGAAAGTACATTTCCTATCGTATTCTTAGGGGATGATTTTCACATTTCAGGACAGATGACAGGCCTGTTTTACTCAATATCAAATGTCACTTTTAATGCCACTCCTTAGAAAATTTATATAGGATATTTTGCGCTGATGGAACCAGAAAGCTTAACATAGTGGTTCCAAAACTTTTTGGCTCAAAGACCACAGGGATAATTTTTACAACCTTGAAGGGCCACCTCCCTCCACCAGCAGGCCCCCACTGCAACCCAACAGCACCTTTCTCCTTGCTGATTCTCTTGTCTCCCTGGACGATCAGTGCTCCCCTCCCTCTGGCTCTAGCAGGGCCCACAGCCCCCAGGGATCTAGGCAGAACACTTTGCTCTTTGCTGGAGCTGGGAGAGGGACCTCTAATTTCCCATCCCTTTAGTGTCAGTAAGGAGCCTACACTGGTCTTTTAGCCCCAAGGAAACATACTCTGCTTGGATCCCTAGACAGTAGCTCCCTTCTGCAGCCAGCAGGAGGAGAGCTGACAGCCACTTTTGCCCCCAGCCCACTGTTTGGAAACCACTGACTTGACATGTTGCATAACTAATGTATTGCAGAAATGCAACCGCCTCTGTTATACAGTGCGGTAGCCAACCACCCCATAACAGTGGTCAATGGAGGAGAAACTTATCCTTCAGAATCCAAGGGAAAACCACCACTAGTTAAGAAAAGAATCTTGGCATGAAGATAGACAGCAATTTGTGGGTTTTGACGTCTCAACCAAAAGACATACAGATGAATACATGCAAAGGCCACATCTATGCAAGGAGCCTAGTCTGCATGCACACAAATAATATGCTAATTCTGTGGCTTTATACCAACGTAACTTGCGTCATCCTAAAGTTTATAGTCTAGACATTCAGAAGTCAGAACTACCAATGTTTGAAGTTGTTCCAGGGTGCCTAACCTGAGGCTGAAATCATTAAGCCATTTGACAAGCTCAGCATTAGTGTAGAACAAGAGAGGAAGATGCTAGCAGTATTAAGATAGAGTTAAAGACTACTGCCATATTACCATGTACTATATTACATTTGCAATTTTAAAAATATATCAAAAAGTAGTGAGAAGAGTTATTGACTTTCTGGAAATCCCCACAAAGTCTTGCTTAGACTTGTCTGAAAAAAGGCAACAATCAGAACCATGCACCTAGACTACATTACATTGTCACTTTTATGACCACAAATAGCATCTTAAACTCAGGACCCCAAAACAAATTGTAATAGGAATTCTGATGAGATACACAAGCAATCCATTCCTATCAAAGCTCACCTATTATACAGAGAAATATGCAAAACATTTAATTAATAAAGAGTTTTTACCCATTGGGACTGCAGTTGGAGTTGCTGGTGCAAACTTTGCAATTCTGGGTTTGTAGCTTTTGATTCCCTTGTTCAGAGTCTTGCTGCTGCAACTGCTAGCCAACTGTGAAACAATGTGCTCCTACTGGGCCATTCCTACCAACAAACAGCTTGCTACTGTTTGATGACTTCACTCAATTGCAATCTTTTCTCAGTGAGACATTGCTCAGAAGTAATTAATTAGCTAATGTAGCATACATGGTACCTCCTAATTGGGCTGTTGGTCAGACCACTCTGTTTTTACCTAAGATTTTGATAATTTCTTAATGAAATATGCTAGTTTAAACATGAACTGTTCTGGCATTGTCCACCACTGCACATTGTTCTCAATGTTTCTACTCAAGTGTAAGATTTTACTTAGTCTTGGGATGTGTACATTAGAAAAAATGTGTGATAACAATATATAGTCTCATCTGAACTGACACCTTTGGTCAGCACCCTACTGTACACAGAAGTAATGAAGTTTATTTTAGTCAGTCACCCTTATTTAGACTCTCATTTAAGATAACTTGAGTTTTATCCATTATGTACAAAGAATGCCTTCATACTGAAATACAACTACTACTGCCTCACCCAAGAGGTAGGCAGTGTCCCTTTTACCTCATCTGCCTCTCATAGACCAGAAAAAGTCTAAATAGGCCTCTTCTAGTCTATGAACTCAAACAGTTGTTGAAACCAATGCTCAATTGCAGGTGCAGCTGAACTAATCCTGAACATTACAACTGTTGCAGTTAAGCAACATTCAAATTCACCTGTTGCAAGCAACTAGTTTCAGATGTGCTTCAAGTTTTGTAATGCAGACAAGGCCTTAAGGCTGGTGCTGTAGCAAATCACTGACAGTGAATATGAGCCATTGGATAAGAGACCACTAACTGTTAAATCTATTGATTGTAGAGTTTGACCACCAGTTAACATGCTTCTGTTACCGTTACTCTGTAAAACCACTATTATTGTGAGATGGAAGCTGATCTTTTAAACCACAATGTTCATTTCACTATAGTAGAGATGTTAGACTCAAACCTTAATTTTACAAGAGAAATGTATTTGTTTGTTTTATTTTCTTAAGTCATCAATGTCCCAGTACCATTATGTGATGAGTCATAAAAATGATTATATGAGTAGGTAATGAAATTACTAAGATTAAAATGTTATTCTAACCTCCTGGTCAAGAACAGCAAAGGCATATGTCCTTACTCCCTCAAAAAAGTATATTCAACTGTTTATTAAACAATAATAGAGGCTTGATGCTTGGCTATGTGTACCTCAGTCTTCAACTGTATCTGCTATCCATTGGGTGCAGTTGGGAGCTGTGAGCAGCCTCCTATTCTTGAGGGCAGACAAAGACAGTGTGGCCCCTCAGCATAGTACTGAATGGACCCACTGCTCATTTGCATTACATCCAACCATTTGTCAGCCAGTGATTGCCAGTGTAGCACACTGACTCAAAGAAGCTGCAAAGATACTTGTAGAGCCAGCCACATCAGCTGGTCACTCCATCACACACAGTGTAATCCCCAGCTAGGGAGGTCCAGCTAGCTTCTGACTCCTTTGCTTCACATGACTCATAGATTTTAAGGTCAGAAAGGACCATTATGACCATCTTGTCTGACCTCCTGCATGATGCGTGCCACTGAACCTTACCCACCCATTCCTGCCATAGACCCCTAACCTAAAATAGAATTAATTACTGAAGTCCTCAGATCATAGTTTAAAGTCTTCAAGGAACAGAGAGTCCATCAGCAAGTAAGTCATGCCCCATAGGGCAGAGGAATGCAAAAAACCCCAGGGCCTCTTCCAATCTGCCTGGGGTGGGGGAGGGGATTTCTTCCTGATCCCAAACATGGTGCTCAAAACTCACCAGCCAGACATCCAGAAAGAATTCTTTGTAGTAACTTAGAACCCCCTCATTTAACATCTTATCACAGGTCATTGGGCATATTTACCTCTAGTATTCAAAGATCAGTTAATTGCCAAACTAGACCATCCCATCACCTCCATAAACTGATCAAGCTCAGTCTGGAAGCCAACTAGGATTTTTATCCCCACAGAAGCCTGTTCCAGAACTCTACTCCTCTAGGGTTAGAAACCTTCATCTAATTTAGAATAGAATCACAGGGTTAGAAAGGACCTCATGGGATCCTTGAGTCCAACCCCCTGGGGCTTGAACCCAGGACCTTCTGCACATTAAGCAGATGTGCTAACCACTAAACTGATTGCTAGTGTATACCCATTTGTTCTTGTGTCCACATTTACATTGAACTTAAATTATTCCCCTCTCTCCCTGGTATTTATCCTGCTAATGTACTTATAGAGAGCAACCATATCTCCCTTCAGTCTTCCCTTCCTTAGACTAAACAAGTCAGGCTCTGAAACTCCCCTCATAAGGCAGGTTTTCCAGTCTGTGGATCATCTCAGTAGCCCTTCTCTGCACCTGTTCCAGTTTGAATTCATCTTTCTTATACCTGGGAGACCAGAACTGCACATAGTATTCCAGATGAGATCTCTCCAGCACCAGATCCCTCTAACACCTCCCTACCTCTACCAGAAATACCTCTCCTGATGCATCCTAGGACTGCAATACCTTTTGTCATGGCCACATCACACTGGCAGCTCATCATCATGCTCTTATCAACCTATACACCCAGGTTCTTTTCCTCATCTATCATTTTCAACTTATGAGTACCCAGCTTATTTCTATTACTCCATTTTACAAGGTCATGTGGATCTTCTCATAGGATATCCAGTCCTCTTCTGTATGCAATAGCTTCCAACTATTTGTCCACAAACTTTATTAGCACATTCCCACTTTTTGTGCCAAGGTCAATAATAAAAAGGTTGAATAAGACTGGTCCCAAAACTGATCCCTGAGGAACTCCACTACTAACCTGCCTCTGGTCAGACAGGTCACTTTCAGTATGACCTGTTGCAGTCTTCCCTTTAACCAGTTCTTTGTCTACCTTCCAATTTTCATATTAATCCTCTTCTTTTCCAGTTTAACTAATACTTTAACAATTCCATATCCATATCACATGCCTTACTGAAATCTAGATAAATTAGGTCCACTGCAGTTAGATCAGCATTACAGGCCTTGGGTTAATCCAGGAGTAGCCAAACTTATGGAACTCAAGAGCCACACAAGTTGATTATTAAACCTTCAAGAGCCACATTGAGGCATATAGCCATATACGTTTGCCTACTCCAGATTCACTAAGTTTAAAATTCATTGCACACTTTAATTTTATCATAGAAAGAGGACAAATAGCGATCCTACTAATGTCAGATTCTACTAATTACTTAAGGTTACCACAAAAATTAGCCCTATATGGTAAAAACATAGCTGCTGCTCAATGTAGAAGACTGCAGGCTAGTGGCGAGTTTTTAAAAATCCCAACCATGCTGCACTTCTCCCTGCCATCCCCAGCCATGCTGTGCTTCCCCCCACCATCCCAACCCCCTCCTGAACTCGTAGGCTGGGGCTGCTTTCCTAAATTGATTTGCTGATGTTCTTCTGGGAGCCACAATTTTTCATTCAAGAGTCACATGTGGCTCCCGAGCTGCAGTTTGGCCACACCTGGGTTAATCCCATTAGATATAGAATAGTATCGACAAATGGAGTTTTCTGTCTGACTATAAATGATTTTTAAAAATTGTCATGTGCTTCAGAATAAAATGGGTATAATCCAAGTGCAGTACCAAAATGTTTCACTGAGAGTTGTTCCATGAACGATTTGGTGCCACTGAAAGCAAAATATCACGTGCTCAGGATACCTCAGGTCTTTTGAAAGATAACTGAAAGGAAAAAAACGGAGAGATTATATTATATGGGTCAGTAAAAAAAGGGCACAAAATACCTTGGTATTTACATAAAACAGATAACTAAGTCATTTATATTAATTTGGTGTCAGTTGAACCCTTTAATCATTTTCCTACACTTTTAGAGCAAAGCAAAAGTGTTTTCCATTAAGCAGAAAGTTTCTTCTCAAACATGAAACTACTTTCTTACATGTGAAAATTTCCAGAGGGGTAGCTGTGTTAATCTGCGTACAGCAAAAACAACAAGAGTGCTGTGGCACCAGTTGGGCTGGAGCCCATGAAAGCTTATGCCCAAAGAAATCTGTTAGTCTTTAAGGTGCCACAGATCTTTCTTTTTTTTTCCTCTCTCTCTTACATGAGACTTTCAGTTGGGATTAGATTCTTCCCTTAAGGGGCATCTCTAGTGTTTAGAGCAGGCATGGCCAAACTGTGGCTCGGGAGCCACATGTGGCTCTTGAATGAAAAACTGTGGCTCCCGGAAGAATATCAGCAAATCAATTTAGAAAAGAAGCCACAGTCTAGGAGTTCAGGAGGAAGTCAGGACAGTGGGGGAGAAGTGCAGCATGGTCAAAGATGGCAGGGAGAAGTGCAGCATGGTCAGGATTTTAAAAAACTTGCCACTAGCCTGCAGTTTTCTACATTGAGCAGCAGGTAAGTTTTTACTGTATAGGCCTAATCTGCATCGTAACCGTAAGTAATTATTAGAATCTGACATTAGTAGGATCGCTATTTGTCCTCTTTTTATGATAAAATTAAAGTGTGCAATGAATTTTAAACTTTGTAGTTCTAGAGTAGGTAAAAGTATATGGCTATAGGCCTCAGTGTGGCTCTCAAAGGTTTAATAATCACCTTGTGTGGCTCTTGAGTTCCATAAGTTTGGCCACCGCTGGTTTAGAGCAAAGGGTTCATTTTAGTTTCTCTTCTGTATTCTGCCACTGATTTTCTTTGTAACTCTGGGCATGCATTTTACTGCTCTGTGTTTCAGTCTCCCCATCCATAAAATATGTAGACTAGATACTTCACTACAGAGGCTCTGGAATCACTGAATGGATCTTAATGGAAGATACTAGAATAATTCAAAGTATCATCACTATTATATTAAGTGGAAATTAAAACCACTAATTATTTTTGCAACTGCCGCCGTTGTGTACTTTCACAAATTCAAAAATACTAAAATATATTCTTTTTAAAAGCTTCACTCCCAGAGCCATATTAATAGAAATGATCATTTTGATACCTGCAGATTGTGTGAACGTTAAAATGTGCCAACATAAAAAAGCTTCAATAAAACACTCCCTATATGGGTTCCTTCGCACCCCAACACTATAAAATAGGGATTATTAATTCTGATGACTAATGGAAAGTCATTGTTTTCACAGCTTCAGATGCAGAGTATTAGCAAGGCTTTGATTTAAAAAGCACTTCCTAATCATGACATCAGAGCACGGTGATGTCATAGCATTTGCACTTACTCTTCTTTGTAGTGGTTTTGTATTATTTATTTTGATTTTAGTCTAAGACATAGACTTGCTCATATTCTCTGAGTACTAAACAGATACCTCTAGCAATAAGACTCACAGCTCTGTATTCATTATGGCTATGTCTACACTGGGAATTTAGTTCGATTAAGGAGGCTTAATTCAAACTAAATTAGTCCATGGCCACACTGACTTTCCTTAGTTCGAACTTGTAAAACCTGCCTTTAGTTCAAATTAATGATTAGTTTGAATTTATTAGTTCAAACTAACCCAATGGAGCTGTGTTAGTTCAAACTAAAGGCAGTTTGACCTTCTTCTTCCCAGGGTGCCTTCCTCTTCTTATGGATTGGGTGGGGTCATGGCCCTTCTCAGAAGCCAAGTTGTCACACTTCCCATAGTGCCCCTCTTCTAAGTCAAACTAGCAAGTCCTGTGCATGGACATGCTACTTTGATTTAGGTTTCTAATGTGGACATGCTAATTCAAACTAAGTTAGTTCAAATTAAATATAATTAATTCAAACTAACTTAGTTCAAACTAGCATTCTTATGTGTAGAGATAGCCTATGAGTTGTGGGGGGCTCTCTTGTTGGCATCTTTTTTGAGGACAGTAAAGCATGAATTCTAGGGGCCAAATACTCACTTTGTACCTCATCCTGCTGCCACTCAAGTAGATGAAGAGTCCCATTGCCTCAACAAGAGATGAGGGAGTTTGCAACACTCATGACAGACTTAAAATTTTCTGTCACTGATCCTCTAAGTCCTTACATAGACAAAACTGTTGATTTCAGTGGGATCTACTCCTGAAAAATGGCTTTTGAATGACATTATATCCTATATGTTCTGAGACAATGGAGCTGAAAGATATAAAATTGTAAGTGGTTATAAACTATACTATTGCTTTGTTAAAGTTTTAAATCAAACATCATTAAAAATTTTGAAATAACCTTTTTGGGTCCAGTTACAATCTCATAATAGCATAAATCACAAGAAATGCCACTGAAGTCAGTGGAGTCAGCACAGTGAAAAATTGGCACATATGTGATATCATAATCAGATTCTTTAATTAGTACAAGAAATGCTATGGTTTCAGCTCTGAAAACATTTATTCACTGTGTAACATGGATTATAAGAGCAAAACAGTTTTTGGAATATAAAGTAACAATTGTAAAATGTAAATTAATTCTGACGAATTGGAATGATATATGACTTTCATCTGAATAATCTGTGAATTCCTATGGAAGGCAGTTTGAATAACTTGAATTCAGGGCCATCCCTAGGTGGGTGTCCGGGCCCAGGGTCACTCAGCCTGTGGGCGGCTCCCCGCCCCTAGGTCCCACCCTCCACCCCACCCCTGGGCCAGTTCTTCTGCCATGGGGGGCCTGGAGGGCAGACCCAAAGTCTGGGTTCTGCACTCCTGCCCCACCCTACAGCTTTGTTTTCCTGCCAAAGGCAGTGGAGTGGGGGACAGCGTGGCGGGGGGGACTATGGAACCGCAGGGCCCAGGGGAATCACCCCCTCACCCTTTCCCCACGCACCGGGGATGGCTCTGCTTGATCTAAATCCTCTGAATTCTCTTGTGTTTCATTACATCTTCCTATTACCAAAAAGATTTGCATCAGAAGGCATTAATTCATGTTATTTATACTGCTTCTTTCCTCACAGATGTATGATGAGACGAAACATTATTGTGCACTCAGTTCTTTTTCTCATGGGGATTAATAGTTCATAACAGTTCTATGTAAATTTCTATTCAGCTCCTAATAACATCTGTGAGAAGTAAGCTCTGTTTAAATAAGAGTTGTATGCAGTGTTGTTGTAGCCACATTGATCGCAGGATATGTGAGAGACAAGGTGGGTGAGGGTGAGGTAATATCTTTTACTGGACCAACTTCATTTGATGAAAGAGACTAGCACAAATAAGGATTAGCAGTTATGCTCATGCTGCTGAATTCCTTGTGCACTACGAAACAGTTGCAATTTGACTGCTGCAAAGAGACCAGAAAGATCTGGCTTGGTCTCTCACAGTTGTATTTGAACTAAGCCCCCCAAACTCTAATCTGTAGACCTAAATCGCATATTCTGTAATGGACACAATCAAAATTCTGAATGAAAATTTCCATAATTGGAGACTTTAGAAATCCAAACCCAGTTTCCAAGGTTTAGGGTGTTTAGACTGAATGTTTGAGTGGTAGAATCTGGATAGAAAATCAAATCCAACTTTTTGGTCAAGGCCCAGATTAAAACTTTTTGTTTGTTTTGCACTATAAGGAGGGAGGTTTTTCCCTCCTGAATACTTAATATTTAATTCATGCTGTCTACAGGATATTTCCATTCAACAGTGGGCTGTTATGTTTTTTTTCTGTCTATGAGGGGGGTTTTGGGACGGTCAGGGGGAAAGGGGGAGCTTACTGGCATTCCTGACAGCCTTTACCACGCACTCACTTCAGTTCATAGTTAGCCAGTTTTGGATCATGTTATATTTTTTCTAAGACAACATGATGTTTCTCTGTAACAAGTTACATCAAGTCTATTTCCAAAGGGATAGCCGTGTTAGTCCTGCTTGTTGTTTTTTTACATCAAGTCTGCCTCACAAAATGGCAGTTACCTATACTGACACAGACAGATCAATCTAAAGGTGTCTTAGAAAGTGGTCCTGCCAGCCTCCTGAACCGCAAGTGCCAGATCTTAAAAAAAACCACACAAACACAAAACAGTGGCTGCCTAAAACCACTGTGACACCCCCAAGTCTAGAACCAAACTGAAAGGGCTCAAACAAATCTAAGAATTCCAAATGACACTGGATGTTCTTCAAAATCTTCCACAGAGAGAGGAAAAATTAAAGCTAGAGTAGTTGTCAGTGAGATTACCAGCATCAAGAGATGGTTGCTTGAATAAAAGGCCTAAGGACCATACCTTTGAGGAACGCTGGTAACATGCCATCTTGCAAGATAAGGCGAGATGGGAGAAATCTTAGGACACAGTTCTTCAGCTATTTCATATATGGATTTCCCATAGAAAGGTCAAGTGCAAAAGCAGCAGCAGCAGACCCACAGATTTCACTCAATGGGGTCTCTGTTCTATGTGTATGTCTATACAGCAAACCCTCCAAATAAACAAACAAAACTCCACAGGGTTCATGCCATGGGACTGAAAATAACAGTGTAGACCAGTGGTCCTCAGTCTTGTGCTGGTCGTGACACACTTAGGAGCACATCATCATCCAGCACGACACACCAGCCCACCCTTTCCAAGCCAAATCTAGCTATCTCCCTGGGTCTCCATGACACACTGCTGTGTAGCAAGACAGTAATGTGTCCTGACAGAGTGGCTGAGAACCAGTTATGTAGACATTCAGGCTGGTGCTGGAGCCTGAGCTCTGAAACCCAATGAGCTCCACACCAAAACCCAAGACAGTTGACCCTGACTCAATGTCTTGCTGTCACTGTTGTTTAAAAATTGCATTTATTTATTTTTTTGCAGCATAGACATGCTTGTGATAACACTCTATTAAAAAAAATCACAGCAATTTCCTAACAGCCTGGTAGTATGTTTGGTGGAAGAGTGCACCTAGTTTTGTATGATTTTCTGTACATTTTTATGGCATTTACTTGGAATTCATTTCAGTGAGTTCTCTTGGATTTCACTAATCTGATATGCTGTGTGTGCCTGTGACAAAAATGATGTCACTCCTAGCTACGAGGGCTCTTTCTCATGGATTATTTAAGATTTCCTTTTTCTTTGTGGTGGATGAAGGATTAGAGATGAGTTCATTGTGGAAAGGGTGGAAACAGACTTGTTTGTTTTTACTACTAATGTTTTCTACATGGTAAAAAAAAAAAAATAAACCTCTGCTTGCACAGGGCGTTAAGTATTGAATTTCTCTTGCCCAGTGAAACAGTGACAGGCAGATTCCCTTCATCAAGGGAGCAATGAGTCTATCAAGAGTTATCAGCATAAGTACACAGCATGATTAGTTCAGAAGCATTAACGGCTACTACACTAGATTTGTCTTCGTCATTTGTGAAATAGAGTGCTAGACAAAGAATGAAGCAAAAGGGTATAATACATTTATTTGTTGAGTAGGTTTAATCAGATTCATGTATCAGCTGCCGCTATATCTATTTTAACTCTAGCAATGGAGTTAATACAAATTAGAGAGAAATAGACTTCTTACAGGGCTAAATTCTGCCATGATTTATACTTCAACATATTTTAGTCAGTCAGGTTACTTAAGGCAGGGTAGAATGTGACCTATCCTGTTTATTAGAAGTCAACTGTTCTCACTCCCATACAGCTCAGTGCCCAGAGATGGTACTTAATGGCCAACTTGAAATTCTCTTTTTTTCTTTTTTCTTTTTTTTAATTTCACTGTCCATGAAGGTTTGCTTGTCTTCAGGAAGTCCCTGGTCTCTCACTGGTTCCTCATTTAAATTGGTTGTGCCATATTTTCATTGTACCCTCCTGATGCACATAATTATCACTGGTGTGCCTCCCTTTACCATCTAAAAAATACATGAACACAGTGATTGGCATGCATTTACAACAGTGGCTTCATTTGTATTACAGTAATTCAGCATGAAATTTAGCTATTTATAATATATATGTTGAAAGGCAACAAGTATATTAAATCAGTCATCCCTGTCTTAATCTGCATTAAACATGTAGTTTCCCTACTTACCAGGATGTCATCACGTCTGTAGATGAGAACAAACATCAGTGAGGTTACTAGTTGTAGAAGATGCAGGAACTTGTGTAATTTCAACATTTTAAAACCACTCCTTATAGTAAAATAAGATGAAAGGCTTGGAATAGAAGGAGTGTTTCTTGGCAGAATCAGTCACTTCTGTTGCAGTGAAAATGATCAATTGTTTGCTCCAAATGTCCAAATAAGATCGCCTTAAGAAAGCTCTACAGGGACACAAGAAATTCTTACTTGGCAGCAGTCCAAATGACTTCAGTGATGGTACCAGGTAGACTATTTCACATCATGAGTAACAGCTGCAGAATCTGACTTTAATGAAGGTGGCTTTCTAGCAGAAATGGAATGGTATCAAGCCCTAGGTCTCTATGAGCCAGATCTACTAAGCTATGCAGGTCCTTAAATATACAGATAGATGCCTAGTAGGATTTTCAAAGCACCTAAGTGAGTTAAGTTCCAAAGGCAGTTATGCATCTAGGCCCAGATCCTCAAATGTGTTGCAGTGCCTAACTCCCATTGACTAGAGTGGGAGTTCAGTGCCTAACATATTTAAATATTTTTGTAAATCCTGTTGGGACCTGGTGCTACATGTTAGCTCTGTGTTCTTGAGGAATCAGAGCATAGTATCTAGCCTGTGCCTCCCCCCCACACATCCCCCAACCTCTGCTTGAACTGAAAACCAAAAACAGTTGGAAATGGGAGACATCCTTTTCCTAATCTACCCATATCCAAAAGCCATCAGCACAATGAAGCTTCATTTGCATTGACTATGGAGAACCAGACTCCAAAGCAGAAGCCGCACTGAACTCTGGGATTGAAGAAGCAGGGAAGCATTGCCTGATGGGGGATCTCACACCAGAACGAACAAACTCAGCAATTATCAGACCATTCTAGTCACAGACGTGATACTTGATACCCAAAATACTGAGCCTGCCTGACTGTATTGTGAGCTTCTCTGAACCATTACACCCAGCCAGGAATGTGTATTGGCCACGTAAACAAGTCCTTATAAAAAACCTTTACCCACATAGTGCAGTAGTGTAGTGTGTGTCCTGTGCAAGTCCTGACTGGATCCTTTCTGAATCCTGTGTGAGTCTGGATTGAGTCCTGAGTCCTGATGCTTGGATCTAAAGCTGGATCATTTCCACTGGGATCTGGCTTTTCTTCCTTGCTGATTGCTGTGGGAGCTTTGTTTCCATCCAGCCTCTGAGACCCTGATCTGCACAACCTGGAAACCTTTCTGCTACACAGAGTGGTGAGACACCCCCCCCCCCCTACTCCTCTTCTTTTTTTTTTTCCCCCCCCCCCCCCCAATCTCTCTCCCTTTGTGTTAATTATGACTCACTCTCTCTCCCTCTAGGCCTGATACAGTAGAATCTAGGTAATATTGTAGCTGGGTGTTCTTCTTTCCTTGTATGTTTATCAATGCTGTAACTGGGTATTTTGGGGTATTCTTCTCTCCTTTGTAATTATTCTTAGTAGTACAAGTTTTAGATACCTAGCAATAAAATGACTTTTGTTATTAAGCCAGTTTCCAGACTCTTTTAAGACATCATTCCCTCTCCTTTATGGTCTTGGTTTCTTTATATCACTTTGCAGCAACGCTTCTATTACCTAGCCAAAGATCCCTGTAATGCCCACAACCCTGTAAGGTTTGCTCATTGATAGGGATAGTAGCCTGATTGACTCCAGGGGCATATAAGGGTGACAGCTGACAAGTGCTGTTTTGACCCAGCCTGATTGAGTCCAGGGGCATATAAGGGTAGCAGCTGAGAAGTGCTGTTTTGACCCAGCCTGCTCAAGATCCATAATCAAGCCTGGTTTGGTGCGGTACAGGGGCACATAAGGGTAGCAGCAGAGAAGTGCTGTGTGACCCAGCCTACTGAGTTCAGGGACACATAAGGGGTCAGCTGAAAGTGCTGATAGACCCGGTCCGCTCAGACGCACCTCTATAGAAACACAAGTCACACAAGCAGCACACTAATAGAAGTACCATCTTCCCCATAGAGAAAGCAACCCTAATAAATGAGCATACCCCGAGTCGGTGGGCAAAGTTGGTAACACTGGCCCTATTCTCAAGATAATGAGCTGAGTTGAGCAACAGCCTTAACGGTGGGTTACTTACCAAAAACTGTCCTTCTTTGAGATGGGCTGCTCAGATTCATTCAGTAATAGGTGTATCCGTGCCACAGTGCACGATTGGTCGGAAGCATTTTGCCCTAGCCTGTCAGGAAGGGGCTGGCAGCCACTGCCTCTCTCGCCAGCCCGTGGCTATCTATGTGGCCACAGCCCAGCCAGTCCTCAGTCCCTAAAAGTCGCCAACTCTGGATAGCGGGGATGATGGGGGGACCCTGAATGTATGCAAGCAGCCCATCTTGAAGAAGGACAGTTACTGGTAAGTAACCCACCTTTCTTCTTTGAGCGCTGCTTGGATACATTCAGTAATAGGTGACTGCTAGCCGCACTGATGGATAGTGGGCGGAGCTGGTTCTTTCCTGCCTTCACAACAGTGAGTCCCCATAAGGATCAGAGACCCAGGCGACAAAGGTCCAAAGGAAATACCAAAGGATCTTTGTAAGGACCGTGGCCCAGGCAAGGGAAAATCATGAAGCAGGACGGCATGACCAAGAGGGAAGAATAAAGACCAATGTAGTTCAAGTGCTCACTGGCCTGCAAACAGCGGGGGCAATGGCAGGCTAAGTCACCTTATCATAGAAAAATGAACACGAAAATGCAGTTACTGAATCATAGTTGGTGAGACGTCTTTAGGCGTGGACACGAGCAGTATAAAGACCATGACTCAGGTAAGGAAACCCGCGAGATAGAGGGAAAGATAAGAGACTTTCATCACTCAAAGGTCCCTGACCAGCTGATGCGAGGAATGTTGACATCTTTACATCACCTTATTGCAAGTTGTCGAGCAGATACAGAATTACACGATTGTGGTTGGGAAGTTGTCTTCAACCATGAGCCTGAGTAGTCAGCAGAAAGCAACTGTCAAGGCGCACCAACTCAAGACATTCTCTGGTTTTAAGACTATAATAAGCTCTTAAATTGGTGATGGGGAATTAGTGTGACCCAGAGAAATTCATCTAATAATGGACTTGAAGCCGGAAGAGTGAGAGGAAAAGAAAGGGAGAGAAGAATTGGGACTTTTATTGGTCCGCCAGGGCGGTTACAAGGAGGCATTAAGCAGTAGGCGACCACCTATTAAAACAAGACACTTTGGCAGCTGACCTGAATCAGCATATGAAACCAAAGGTATACTCTTAAAGGCACACAGTTAGGTGTAATCCACCACAGGTGCCAAGGCAAGGACTCAGGGGCCACAGAAGTAAGGCACTGCAGTGTAGGACAGAGCCTATAACATGAGACCTCTGGCCTCATGGGGCCTGTAAATTTATTTCCTGTGGTTCACAACAACTTGGTCATTACCAGCAGTTGCAAGATTGCCACATGCAAAGGGCCCAGTGGTGCGGTCCATGTGTCAGTGCACCAGCCCTGGTGGTGAGCTGAGTCCTAAACCCTTGGTGAAAGGGGTTGAAAGCTCCACTCCTGGGAGGGAGGGAGGATAAGACCTTAAGGGTCCAAGTACAGAGAAGGAAGGAGGAATAACTCCATCAATCAGAGATGAAGAGAAGACCTGTCACCTTGGTAGGGTGCACCTTCGTCCCCCCATTCCCTTTTCTTGCTTTCTCTCTTCCTTTTTTTTTATTTTTACCTTGGCGCAGCCTCTAGGGAAAGGAATTGGGAAGAGAAACCATTGGCAAAGCTCATGACCCTTTAACGTGGGTTGCGTATATAGGCCAACACAATATGTGAGTGGGGCGGCTGTGACATGATGGTGGATCTCTGGCCTTGGGAAAGACTCTTGAAAAGTAGTAGAGTCTAGTAGATTGTCAGCTGCCCCCTCCATTAGGTACCCAGGGAGGAAAGAGCAGCAGCTGAGTTGACCACGGCACCACAAGTATGTAAAAGACAGGGGGACTGTTAAACGGTGCCATGAAAATGAGAAGCCCTGGAAAGGGGACCACGCTTCACCCGAATGAGACTCGATGCCTTACAAATGGCTTACAAACACCCTGCAAAATAGTGAAAGAATATGATGGTCAGCATTAAACCAGGTGGGGGAAACCCCTGGGCCACAAGGTGACGTCTGAGAGAGAGAGAGAGAAACAGGTGCCACTTGAAATTTGATGGGGATTCATCCCATGTCAGGGAGAAAGGGTCACTCAAGGGACTACCCGAACTGTTTGTGAGAGGACTGATATCCTCCCAGCATTATTAAATCAACTCTGGCAGTGAATGAAACAGAGCTAGCCCGAAGGTACATCTCCTCACCTATAGAACAGCCTTCTGATGGCCCCTGGGTGCCCTGCTTGAATTTCCCAAAGTCCTTCTGGAACTAGGGAAAAACAGAGTCAGTGTCACCAGGTCATCACAATCCACTCTAGCAATACATAACCCGTGCCTGACCCAGCAGTTCGAGTTTGTATAATTGGTAAAGCAGGGAGAGTTAAATCCATGAAGGGGTTAAGTATTTTTTTTCCAAGTGGGGAAGGTGAGGAGAGGTCGAGGAAGTAAACTCCACAGCGTAGGAAAGTGCTCCAACGTACTAGGCCAGGGACTAGGGCAGGCTAACAAGGGTGGGAGGCATAACTATGCAGAGGGTTGATAACCTGTGAGGCCTCAGATGAGGAGGTATGAGGCATGTGCATGTGGGGAATTACCCATCAACTGACATAAGCTACTGGCTTGTTGATCTCCCAATTGGGTCCTGAGGTCAGACATATCCAAGCTGACAGGATTGGCAAGCCCGAGGTGGGCGACTTGGACTGACTCGAGGAAGCGAGGGAAGGAGAGGGCACTAGATCCACCCCAACCACAGGTCTATCAGTAGGGGTTGAGTCATTTCCCCCTTTACCTAATCTTAAATGCAGAACAAGTGGTTAGCAGCCAAGGCCTGAACAAGGTGAATGCCTGGTGCCTAAAAATCACCAACCGCATAATGAAAAAGGGGTATACCCGGACGGGGAGGAGCAACTTTCACAAGAGCAATGTGAAGGAAGCCACCCTAAGAGAGAGAACTCCACCTAACTCTGAAGGGGAAGGTGTCTTGCCAGGGAGGGGAAGGGGGTTTAGGACCCATTGGGAGACCACTTCCATATGGTCATTGTGTGCACAGGGTACAGGAATCCGGGCTTACAGCCCTCACAGATAACCCGACTGGGTGTTCTCTTAAAAGAGCAGGGGAGAAACGGAGGGAGAATGGTCCCTCTGACGCCAACCTGGGGAAACTTGACCATGGAGAGAAACAAGAAGAGGGGGGTGGAGGGGAAGGGGGCACCCCCCCACCAATAGGGATCTTTATGTCTCCCAGTGGAGCACTGGGTGATTGTAAAGGGGGAGGGCAGAACTCTGCATTGGGAGCATAAGTGAGGGTCATCCTCCCCCCCCCCCCCCCCAGGTGGGTATTTTTTTCCTACTTTCAGCGACAGACAGTGTTGTCCCAAAAACAGGGAATGGCCGCTAGGTGATAGGGCCAAGGACCCAATCAACTGCGAGGAATGAGTAAAAACGCCAATAGGCCTGGTGGAGGAGCTCTTGTAGGGTGTAGGCGTTGAGCAGACCTTAAGGGCTAGGGTGTCGGCAAGGGGCCGCAAAGACAAAAGGCCCAAGTATTTTACTTCCCCCCGAGGATCCTGAGGGCTACAGAGCATGGAATCCATCTCTGCCACAAAAAGAGAGTCACCATTGAAGGGCAAGTCCAAAATAACCCAGTGAGAGGCAGGGGGCACCCTCACTTCTCTAAGCCAGGCTACCCATCGAAGGGTCACAGCAGAGGCCATGATCCGGGAAGCCATATCTGTGGCATCCCACATTATAACAGGAGGTCTTGGGGCGCTATTTTGCCCTCTTCTAGGAAGGCATCATAGTCTTCCCTATTCTCCTGTGGGAGGAGGTGTCTAAATTTGTTCATGGACTCCCAAACGTCCATCATATATCTAGCTACCAGGGCCTGGTTATTGGCCACCCGTAGCTGGAAGGTGGAGGAAGAATAGACCTTCTGTCCCAGGAGATCTAACTCCCTGGCATCCAGGGATGCTGGGAGGGGGTCACGAGAGGGATGTCCTGGGCCTAGTGCTGCTTCCACCACCCATTGAGATGGGGCTGGGTGGTGGGTAAGGGAGGGAGACTCTGACTCTGGGATCAGATATTTAAGGTCCGCTGCATTGGATACTGGGGCAATGGAGCTCGGAGCTTGCCAGCATGATGTAGCGAGGTCTCATACGCTGGGGTGGAGGGGAATTGAGATGAGTGCAGCAGATGTGAATACCAGCCCGAATAAAGTGTCAGTGTGGCCTGTAAGACACTGGACTTCCAACTTCATGTGAGCGGTAACATGGTGGAGGAGGTCGAAATGCGCCGCAAGATTGCCAGTGTAGGAATGGGGCATGTGGCTTTAGGCCCTGTCCGGTGCCAGAGGAACCAGTGCCAAGTCAGGGGAAGCAGTACAATGGGACCATTCATGGGGCCCATACCTATACAGAGACGGTGCCGGAGGCTGTTGGCATGGGCATTTGCTGCCCCTCGGGGCACCCTCCTCTGGACTTGGAGACAGGGAGACCTCTTGGGGCTCCAACCATGGTGCCAGTGAGGGCAGCGTAATACGGTACCAAGAAGAGGACTTGGCAGTACCGGGGCCCTCTTGCTTGGGAGGTTCTGATAACAGGGAACTCGGCACTGAGATTGGAGTTGGCGATTGGTGCTGCTTGCAGGGCAACCAGGCACCAGAAACGGGGGCCGGTTTACCCCTCGTCTTGGGGGGTACTGGGGTTGGAGGTGTTGGCAGGAGGAGGAGTGTCCTTGCTGCCTCGAGGGCCTCTGGCATGGCAGGGACCGGCACCAACTCCTGCCGGTCCCGCTGCGACTCCTATAAGAGGAAGTGAAATTGGCACCGATGCCTCATTACCAACACCAGTACCGAGCTGGTCTTTTTGTGCTCTGTGGGAGAGCAGCATCAGGAGGGCTCTGGTGCCAAACTAGCACGCAGTGCTGGACGACGCCCCAAAGCTTTGGGAGCAGGCTGCCGCACTTGCCTTGAGGCAAGCGTATGGAACCTCTGCTCCCTATCCTTTATCATCCAAGGTTTGAGGGACTGACAAAGGGAGCAAGCAGTGACTAAGTGGCTTTTGCCCAGGCACTGGAGGCACTTCTCGTGGGGGTCAGCCCGCAGGAAGGCCTTTCCACAGTCTGCACAAGGGTTAAACCTCGGCATGGTGGCCAGCGAGTAGGAGTGATGTTCCTGCTCTGAGGGTGGATGCTCGATAGGAGAAGTGCTCTTCTGTGGAACGACATCCACAAAAAGGTGTTCCCAGTTGAGCAGACTTTTCCACAAACCATTGCTGAGGCAGAAAAAATGGAACTGAAGAAGGGCTGGGCAGCAGCCACATATATAGCCATGGGGTGGCAAGGGGGGCAGTGGCCACCAGCCCCTTCCTGACAGGCTAGGGCAAAAGGTTTGTGACCAGTTGTGTACTGTGGCACGGATACACCCAATGTTCCCTCTAAGGTTTGACGGCTTGTGTGCAAAATTTTCAACCCGTGTGCAAAACTTTTTCTGAATAAAATTTTTGTGCAACTTCACATGATGGAAATTATTGAAAAATATAGAACAATGAAAAATTAATGTTATTTAAATTGTTTTTATTAAGAATTTGAATGTATTCTATGCTTATTTAACATTTTGTCTCATCAGTTCTTCAATCCTGTTTGTCTGCCTTTGTCGGCTTTCCAAAATGTATAAACACATAAAACACATAAAAAAGTTAAAATTAAAGCAATTAACTTGCCTCTCATTTTTCATTTTGCACAGCAGACCATTTTACAATTTAAAAAAAATGGTCCTAAATTGTTCCTAGCCAGTTCAAATGTGACCCTTTACTTGTTTTACTTAATTGGTCACTATTACTAATCTTGATCACAGTATACTTTATTCCTTCATTTTATTAGTGTTTGCTATATATTTTTTCCCCAGTTTAACCCTTCCCTAAGGAGCAACAGGCCAAAAGGTAAAAAAAAACCAACCCAGGGCTTGACCCTGTGATTACAAATCTGTTATTCTACCAACTGAGCTACAGGCATTCCATATATAAAAACTTCTAGGCATAAAGGATAACTGTGTACTCCACTGCCCCTTGATCCCATCCCCCCCAAACTGCTCTTTATTCCATGTGTGCATCTGTGCAGCAAACTCTTAACATCAGGATCGTGGGTTCCAGCACTGTGCCCCCCCAGTCTACTTATCAGAAGTAAAAGGCTGGACAATCACCTGTTTTTAGAATGCCTGAGGGAGGAAGGACATGAAGGTAAAAA
>ML682005.1:41821176-41856541 GCA_007922195.1 Podocnemis expansa
ACCAACCCAGGGCTTGACCCTGTGATTACAAATCTGTTATTCTACCAACTGAGCTACAGGCATTCCATATATAAAAACTTCTAGGCATAAAGGATAACTGTGTACTCCACTGCCCCTTGATCCCATCCCCCCCAAACTGCTCTTTATTCCATGTGTGCATCTGTGCAGCAAACTCTTAACATCAGGATCGTGGGTTCCAGCACTGTGCCCCCCCCCAGTCTACTTATCAGAAGTAAAAGGCTGGACAATCACCTGTTTTTAGAATGCCTGAGGGAGGAAGGACATGAAGGTAAAAAGGAGCCCTTGGATAGCTAGCAACTCCCCCCCCCCCCACCAGCCAATCCTCAGTGGGGCTTCAGGCCTGTCCCCCTGCCCATCTTCAGCTGCTCTCCCACCCTGCCCCCTCCGCCAGTTGATCCTTGGCCATGGTTAAGGCCTGTCCCCCCCACCCCTTATCCAATCCTCAACCACTTTGCCAGACTAGGGTTACCGGGTACCAAAGCATGGAAAGGACGACAGGGGAGTACAAAAAGGAGGATGTTGGAGGACACATATGCATCTGGGACTCCACCTGGGCCCCCTTCATCCACCCAGCCAATGCTCCCCCCCCAAATGCTTGCCCCATTGATCACCCAACTCCAGGGAAATCTGTCTAGCCCCTAGTTACAGCATGAGATTAATTGCAAGAACAGAGGCTCAAGAATATCAAATGAATGGCTTAAGTATTTTTCCTCTTCACATTAAAGTAACTGTAAAGCCAACCACTTTAAGGAGTCACAAAACTCAGTATTGAATGTTTATATCAAGGTGCAAGGAGAATCACACTGCAGAACTCCTATCCAGACTGATGTTTTTACACTGTGAGTTGCAAACGGAAGCACACCTCTAATAAATTTAATGTAGTAATTATGGACAAGATTAAAATCAGTTTTAACACACTAAGTTCCTTCACAGAATTCACTCATTGTTTGACACACAGAGGGATGGGCCCTTGACTACATGAAGCCTAACAGAATTTGAGTTGTTGGCTTCTAAAGGAAAAGTAATCTCTGTCAGCAGTATTCTCCCCATGACTTGAAATTAGGGGTGTGGTGCAGGGGGATGTTTGGGGGGGGGGTATAGGAGGTGCTCACTCATTTGCTCTAACAGTTACTAGCCAACAACTGGGGGGTACAGGCGGAGTGTACAGAAATCCCTGTCTAGCCTCAGTTTTGAGCCTCACTGTGCAGTATTTTTAAAAAATCACAGACAAGCTTTTTAGATTTTATACACTCAGGAAAGGAGAAATGAGAAAAAATGAGATCTGCTGGTTTTTATGTACAGACCTACCTGAAACATAACCTTTTACCTAAAATGCAAATGTCTGGAAACATCATATCCTACTATGTCTGCCATAAACCACAGATGGATATATATCTATTTTATGACCATTGACATTTTGTTTGCTTTTATGTGAAATACACATCAAATGCAGCGGGAGGGGGGGGGTATGAAGTAGAAGTTTGTGACTATCAAATGCTCCACCCGAGAGGACAGCACCTATTCTTGAATGCAATGATCAGTTTTTTCCTAAATATAACAAAATAAAAATAACCATAGAGTATATAGGCAAAAGCAAGCTGCTTGTTTTCTATGATTTGATAAACTAACAAAGGGACAAATATTGCAATCCTTACTCCATCAAATTTCCCACTGACTTCATTTAAAGCATAGGATCAGGCCCAGCCCAGCAGCTACTTTAGACTGGATAATACTTTCATATCTGTGTATCTTACTAAAATTTAAGGACACATCTATAGTGGACTAATCTCTTCTTGGAAAGGAGAAACAAACTGAAAAAAAATCACACTGGGAAAAGGAAAATCTTACAGATTCAAAGCTCCTCACAACCAAAAGTGAACTTTGTTGGCCCTCTAAACAAAAGATTTGTTGTCAAAAGCCAAAGTTCATTAGCAGGAATAAAGATCTGGCTTAGCCTAGCCCTTAGAGAAAGAAACCTCCCCAGAAACTAAGCAAAGCAGGAAGCAAAGAAGGAGTCACAGGTTTCTCTCTGGGCACTTCAGAGATCCATCAAGGTGAAGAAAAGCCCCAACCCCACCAAAAAATAAGATCAAACCTCCCCCAAAATCAAGTGCAGGGAAAGGGGAGAGGACCTGAGCTGGAACCTGGAAAGAAGCCCGGGATGAGGAAACAAAGCGAAACCACGTGTAGCGCTGCAGCTGGAATGCCTGGAGCAGGGAGGAGGGCAAGGAGGGCAAGGAGGAGCAGCCTTAAAGCGATACACCACTCCTCCGTTCCTTGGCTGAGCCTCAGCAGCTCTGTCGGGCTGTCCCAGCCAGTCCTGCCCCTCCCCGTGCGCGGGGACTGGAAACCCCTGCGCGGGGAGGGGTTTCTTATGTGTGTGGCCGCGCAGCCGCGCACCTTAGAGGGAACAGTGGATACACCTATTACTGAATGTATCCAAGCAGCGCTCGAAGAAGTCTGCAGTACAGCTAGAAGCCACATGGTGTGATTTCAAAGCATCTGAAGAAGTGGGATATTCTCCCATGAAACCTCATGCGATAAATAAATGTTAGTCTTTAAGTGCCACAAGACTCCTTGCTTTTTATGGTGTGATTTGGTAAACTGTGCTCCCCACTACCTGTACAAGTAGCTCATTAATGCTAACTGGGTCTAGTTTAACTGTCCCACTTAAAGTAGTTAAATAACGTATGCCCACATGTTCTTTGTGCATGCAATCATTTCTCACTGATTCTACACTGGGTTTCAAAGATCAAGTGTCCATTTTCAGTAGGTCATTCTCTGAGTTTATTAGCAGAGACTAACCCTGCTTATCTGCAGTCTTTTATGGCCCTACAGTACAGGATTCTAATACTATTGAGTCAAATTCTGACCAAAGAGAAAAGGCACGTGTAAGCAAACAATGCAATGCTATTTCCCAATGAAAAGTATAAATAATTTAGAATAAAATTGTGTATACAGTTGGCAGTGAAGCTGTTCATCCATGATGGATCTTATCCAAAGATTACTGAACTCAGCAGGCAATTTTTGAGTGATTTCAGTGGGTTTTTGATCAGGCTATGGTGATACCATCTGAGAAAAGTATGAATACCTATGAGAGACTATATTTGTGTCACAAGATTCAGCCTGTCATAGACAAGCACAGGGTCAGTAAGCTAATGGCTCAATTTTTTATTTTTATTTTTTATTTATTTATTTATTTATTTGGTAAGAGAAGCTATGCTGTTCCCAGGGCTCGCTATGCAATTGCAGAAAGATACGAGCCTGCTTGTTTATCGCATTTCTAAGCATTCAAATTCTTCCCCCGAATTTTGCTTTGAAACTGAAAGAATCCAAAACTCCTTTTATGTTGTTCTTGAAATAGAATCTTCTTGTTGAACATTAATTATTGAGTGTTCCACTGCTTTATTATATATTTATGCACCTCTGTCTTTTAGACTAGAGCACAGTAGAGTATTATCTTAACCACATCTCAGGCAGAAGAGCTTCTGCTTTGTGGGAGTCTACTCTCCCAAATAATTCATGAAATAGCACTATCCGCAGGCAGGTCCAACATGCCCATTATTGTGGCATCTAAGTGTCCTATATAAAAAGGAAGGTAACATATTTTAATACTGATTTTCAGGCCCTGGCTTCCATTTTTGATCAAACAATATTGCTTAATAAGCTTTTTTTCTGCCATAGGTTAAAAGTAGGCTTTGTACGAAAGTGTATATGGTGGTGGAAACCCAGACAGTTCATGCCAAGACCAAATGCATTAGTTAAGAACTAAGAAACTCATAATTGGAGACCTGACCAGTTCACCTGTATGTTTGTTTTGCTCAAAATAGGTATTAGTCTTATAAGAATGTATTTAGTGTTTAGACAAATACAAAATGATTGTAAATTGCTGCATGCATTAATATCACTTGTAATGTCAGTATTCCAGGCTGCAAACAGGAGAATATGTAATATGTTGCTTTATAACTTTGAAAATGTTTGGTTTGAACTTATGAACTCAGCTGTCAAAAGCAAATGGACCATCAATATCACAATACAAAGGATTTCTTAATTGCCCTATTGTACCTTGAAAATACTCCGCACAAGGAAGCTCATCCTGTGGACTTGGAACCTAAGCAAGGGAAATAAAATTACAGGAAAAATTTCCATTTCTTTTTATGGTTTGAAATCTGACCGTGCCAGAGAGTCTAAATTAAGGCAAAACAAGCAAGGAGTCCTTTGGCGCTTAAACACTAACAAATTTATTTATTGCATGAGCTTTTGTGGGACCAATACCCACTTTGTCAGACCCTTAAATCCTCAGGGGTTACCCCTGGGTCTGCCCTGAAAGACATGTTGAAACTGAAGGATCACTACAACTGTCCCTCTTAGGTTTTGAATAACTCACTTCTGTGTATGTTTGCTTGCTTTAAGCTGTAAATAACATTTCTTTTTCCTAGTTCCTAAATCTGTAAAGAGTTTATTACAGGACTGGCTACAGGTGTTATCTCTGGTGTAAGATCTAGAGCACAAAGCAGTTCTCAACTACTGTGTTGGGACACATTACTGTGTCGCCACACAGCCATGTCCCAGAGAGCTGAGGAGATGGCCGAATTTGGGGTGGTGTGGGCTGGTGTGTCCTGTGGGGTCGTAATATGTCACCAAGTGCGTCACGACCTGCAGGAGGTTGAGAACCACTGAACTAGAGTACCAATTGATCTGGGGTGTATGAAGGGTCTTTTGGGACTGGAAACAATCTGAATATCATGTGATTGTAAGTGACCATTTATCACTCCAGTTTGTCTGAGTAGCAATATAAACTAGAGGATGTAAGGGGACTGTGTGTGACTACATGGTAAGTCTGTTGTAATGATCCAGGAGTTCACATTTCTTACTGGGTTGGTGAAATCTAATTACAAAACAAACCATTAGCTTGGGGTACACACCCTCTTTTTGAGGATCTACTCTGAGGCAGACCCTCAAGGTCATGAGCCATGCCAGACACAGTGAGAGTGTTCTCTGTTCTATTCTCTATTTCAGGGGCGCTCAATCCCTTCATTGTCGCAACACAGCTGAAAGGGTTCCCAGCTGTGCATGACATACTATGCCACTGCTGCTCTTCCTGCCACTGAAGAAATCTCCCTGTAAAAGGGATTTTTCAGCAGCTGGAGGCATGACCCAAGGGCATGAAACAGCTGATTCCTCAGCAGCTCTTGCAAAGAGTGGCTGCAGCTTCAGCTCTTAAAGGGCCAACAGCGTAAAATCAACCTGCCACTACAGATCTCCTCTTGAAAACCATTGTTCTATCTATATGGTCTTACACGCCATTCATCACCATAGTAAGGGACAGTTTCACAAAGCTGAAAACAATTATGAGCCAAAGCAGTTGGGAGTAAAATTTTAAAAAGAAAACATGAATGATAATTGGGAATTATTCAAGAACATTTTAAGATGGGAAGTAAAGGCAACTATTCACTATATATTTATAAAATAAGCAGAAGAAAAGTAATGCATACAAATCAAAAGCTAGATATTGCAGAAAACGAATAAGGGGCACAAAAAGACAGAAGAACCTATTTAAGCAGGGTTAAGGACAATAAGAAGTAGTTTTTGGAGAACACTGGAACAGAAGGAACCCTAACAAGGCCATTCATCCATTAACAAGCTGCAATTGGTAGAATTATAAATAAAAATGCACAAAGAAAAAATATTCAATAAATACTTCTTTTCCAAATTCAGGGGGAAACAGATGATTTAGTCATATATCAGCAGGTCCAGATAACGTCCATCAAAAATTTTTAAGAGAGGTGGCTGAAGAGCTTGAGAGATCATTAATGTTTTCAGTAGCTCTTGAAACACTGGAGAAGAAGCAGGTGACTGGCAGATAGCTAAAGTTGGGCCAATATCTAAAAAGGGTAAATGAGACAACTCAGGTAATTACACATCTGTCAGTCTAAATAATGTCACACAAAATATGGAATACCTGAAATGGAACTCTATTAATAAAGAATTAAAGGAGAGCAATCTAATTAATGCCAATCAGCATGGATTGATGGAGACTATATCCTATCACACTAACATGATCTCTTTATTTTTTATGAAAATTTCCAGAGGAGTAGCTGTGTTAGTTTGTTGTACAGTAAAAACAGAGAGAGTCTTGGGGCACCTTAAAGACTAATTTCTTTGAGCATAAGCTGTCATGGGCTCTAACCCACTTCACATGACTGGAGCTGCCCCCGAGGGACAGAGGGAGCCACATGCCCAGGCTGGCAGTGGCGTGAACTTCACTGCCACAACTGTGGGGCTGGCCAGCAGCTGGTGGCCGTAGCTGCGAACAAGGCAGAGGTGCCGGTGCCTCCACTCTGCTCACAGCTGTGGGGACCAGCAGCAGCAGCAAGCAGAGCAGAGGTGCTGGTGCTTGCAGGGCCAGCTCAAGGGGTTGCGGTGCCCCAAACTGGTTTTTGTGCCTCCCTGGGGGCAGAACATGGCCTCTGCTCTGGGGCAGCTTGCCTCACCCACAGGGCAGGGAAAAGCTGGTCCAGAGGCAGAGCGGGCCAGCCCAGAGGCCGGGCTCTGCTCTCCTGCCCCTTCTGTGGGTTGGCTGTTCCACCCTAGGTGTGTGGAGGATCAGCCCTGAGGCAGGGTGAGAGAGAGGAGTTCACCCCATGGGCTGGCCTGCAGAGTTTCTGGCTCAGGGGAGGGGCAGGAGCACAGGGTCTGGCTTCTGGGTCACTTGTCTGGGGTGGCCATGACCACTGGGTCCCACAACTGCAAGTGGAGTAGTGGTATCAGCACCGGCGCCTCTGCCCTGCTCACGACCACCGGCTGCTGGGTGGTCCCATGGCCATGGTGGCAAAGTTCCACCATTGCTGGGCGCTGAGGTGGGCCCACCTGTGGCTATGGCCCTGTCTTGGACATCAGCTATTTACAATTTTTATCAAAAGGAAAACATGAAACCACTGATAAAGTTTTCAGATAACACAAAGATTGAGGAGAGTGGGGAATAACAAAGGCTATGTCTACACTTACACATTAAATCAAATTAATGATGATTAATTCAATTTAAAGTAGTGTGAGCCTACACTAGCTTTCCTTTCGTTCGAAATAAGGACCTCCCTCAATTCGAAATAAGGAAAGGTTATTTCAAAATTATAAAACCTCCCTTTAATTCGAAATGCCAGTTAAATCTGACTTATGAGTTCAATATAGCCCAGTGTAGCTGTATTAATTCAAACTAGCCATTAGTTCGAATTAACATTTTTTGCCCTTCTTCCACCCAGGGTGTCTTCCTCTTTCTATATATTGGGTGGCAGCATGGCACTTCTTGGGGGCCATGTTGCCACACTTCCCATGGTGCCCCTCTCCTAAATAAAACTAGCAAGTCCTGTCCATAGACATGCTAGTTAAATTGGGGTTTCTAGTGGAGCCATGTTAATTTGATTTAACTTAATTTGATTTAATGATGATTATTTGATTTAATTAGTTGGCTTTAAATTAATTCGATTTAACAATCTAAGTGTAGACCTAACCAAAGAGGACAGATCACTGATACAGAGCAATTGGGGAGCTTGATAAACTGGATGAAAGCAAATGTTATGTGTTGTGATACAGCCAAATGTGAGGTCATACGTGTAGGAACAAAGAATTCATGCCATATTTACAGGATGTGAGCCCGTACCCTGGGAAGCAGTGAGTCTGTAAACATGTATGATTCACTGTGTTAACACCCTTCCAGACTGTCTCAGGGATTAGCTCTTTTAACCGCTGTGCCCTCTCCTAGTGGTACCTTGCCTGTCCTCATCACCACCTGCAGACTGGCTTCAGTCCAAGTACTGCATCCTCCTCCTCATGACTTGGCCATGTTACTGTTTGTGTTTCCTCACTTCTGGGTTAGAGTGGGGGAAAAGAAGTATCTTTCAGTTCTACAGTTCAGCAACTTCCCCAGTGGCAAATGGAAGAAACTTGGGTCCAACCACCATCCCAAGTCCCAGCAGGGACCCTGTAGATAGCAGCCTCCTCTTAACTTCTCCACCAGTGCTGCTCAAGTTCCCTGGGCCACTTCCCTATGACCCCAGGACCTTCTTTTTCCTCTTCTAAGGGCCACTAGCCTGCAAATCCCAACAGCCAGAGAGGAGTACTCTCCAGTTCCCTGCCAGCAGCTACTCTCGTAGAGGCACTGCCCTCTTGTAGCCCATAGGGAACTCAGTCTCATCTCCTTGGGCTCCCTGTACCAACTGACCCTGCTCGGGGCCCACAGCTCCTTATATATGGCTCTCCTAGGCCCTGATTGGCTGCCCCTCACAACCTTTCTCTAACTGGCAGCTTCCCCCCCTTTCGCTGCCGCCAGTGTGGTAGTGACATCTCATCATAGGCCAAAAGGACTAAATGTGATCCTGAGGTGTATTAACAGGGGACTATCCTGTGAAGTGGCAAGGTTATATCACTTTTCTATTGACATTTGTTGTGACTGCCACTGGAACACTATCTATTTCTGGTGTTCACAGCTCAAGAAAGAGGGTCAAGAGTGTTCAGAGAAGAATCACAAGAATAACTGGAAAACATGCCATGAAGTGATAGATTCAAGGAGCTCCATCTATTTAGCTTAACAAAGCATTAAGAGTTGATCTGATCATGGTATATAGGTGCCTACAATCAAACACAGAAAGGTATTACAATATCCAGAGGCTGGAAAGTGAAACTAGAAAAATTCAGGTTGAAAATAAGGTGTAAAATTTGAACAGTGAGGGTGAATAACCCACTGGAGCAATTCACCAAAGGTTGTGGTGGTTTGTTCCCCCTAATTTTTCATAGTCTGTGTGCACAAAAAATTTATTTTGTGCAAATTTTCAGAACCAGTATCCAAATTTGTGCGCACTCCAGTGAGTGTGCTCAAACTTGTGAGCGCAACGAAGCATATGATGCAAATAATATCTAAATTTTATTTTGATATGGTGATGGAAATTATTTTATAAATTACAAAACCTTATTTGAAACAAGCTATTTGAAACTGCCTTCTTAAGTAGCACAAAAATATTAGCACTGTAGAATTTTTTTGTGCATGCTTTATTTTGTTGTGTGCATGGGCTTCACAACTTGTGTGCACGTGCACACGCGCACAGCTTAGAGGGAACATAGGTGGCTTCTCATCTTCTTTGGCTGTTTTCTAAAAGATCTGCTTTAGTCAAAAGAGAAATTAATTCAGGGAAGTCCTATGGCCTATGTTATTCAGGAAGTCAGACTTCTGGCCTTATAAACTATGAATCTATCAATCCAGGAATAGTAACTGAGTGTTCTCCAGTAGTGTATTATGCAACATGACTAACATCTGTTATGTATTTGTTCTCTCAGCTTCTCCCCAGGGAGCAATGTTTTATTCTGGTAGGTTGTCATTTATACACACATGCATGCACAAGTGCACATACACATGAAATACGTTACTACATATTTACGTTCCACAAGGCAGGGTGAAGAAGTCCACCCTGAACTTGGAACAGAAGGTGTTGAGGTTTGTAATGCTTCTCTGGTGGAGTTCAATCTACAGTCTCAGACAGGCCCTTGAGAAAGTTCTGTCTCCTACACAGACAAGCTTTACCCTAAACCCCTACAGCGGGACTGAAGAACTGCTGTCATAATTACAATAGCAGGAGTGGGTAAAATGTACATTTATGCAGGCATTTTGTGGGAAAACACTAAATCTTTCATCAGTTTGTCATAAATAGAATTTCAGCCATATACAGCAAGTTTTTCTTTCTTTTTTTTATGATGGGTTTAATACTAAATTTAAGCAATAGTTAGAAAGAGATTTGGACTTGAGTGGGTTTTTTTTAACATGGTTGAAGCAAGATTACATTTAATCTTTTAGTGGTAAAAACTGCTTCTGGACTGGCTTCCATTTACATATAATATATTAATTAACTCTTTTTTGTGAGGAAGGGAAATTTGGTTGTTATTGGTTTGCTTTTTTTTAGTAGCATGGGGAATTCTCTGGTCGGATCTAATGGTTTTGCAGTGTAACCCTTCTGCCAGAATGAGATGGCAGGACAAGGGCCGGGTTTTATATCTAGGGGTTCCCAAATAATGTAACACCACCAACTGGCTTGAGCCCCCACCCAGATTTCTGGGAATTCATGCACCATTCCCTGGGCACCCTAAAGGGGTAAGGCTTCCCCACCCACAAACACCAGATGAGTGTAGTAAACAAGACTTTTAATAGTAGTAAACACAGAATGGAAATGGCCAAATAACAAAAATCAGCAATGATTTAGGAAAATCAGTATAGAGAAAGGTTCCCAACAACCCACACCACATAACAGAACACACAAGACAATGGCAAAACCCACACTGATCTGGGAAATCAGTGCTAATCAGGTCCCCAATATGATCCCCCATATCATAACAGCACACATGAACTCAATAGCAAACCCAGAACTGATCTAGAGAATCAGTGCAAAACAGGTTCCCAGCCAATGCTAGGGTATGTAGGAAGTGTCTTTCAAGGCAGCTGTCTGCCAGCACCAACCACTGGTCACTCACTCCATCCACTAGCATGGTCCTTTGGCTCCACCCAGCATCCACCAGCTCTGCCCACCAGTCACTCACACAGCCCACCTCGCCACTGGCCACTCTCACTGTCCACTGGCTCTGCCTGCTGTCCACCAGCTCTGCCCACCACTCACTCAGGCCACCCAGCTTGCAGCTGGCTGCTCTTACTGTCCCCTGGCTCCGCCCTCTGTCTGCCGGCTCTGTCCTCCAGTCACTCTATCTGCTGCTCCTCTTCAGTGATTTCAGCTCAGAGAGAGTTTCCTCTCCTCTAGTGATTCCAGCTCTTAAACCTTAAGCAGCTGCAAACAGCTACCTCTTTTAACATGACAAAGAAGGCCTCAAAGAAGCCCAGCCAGATCTCTTATTTAACAGCGGGGCCAGATAGGTGAGGCAAATTGCCTTAGGAATCACTCCAGAAGAAAACATCCCAACCCCCACCTCTATCTTAAACATTTTTCCAGGCTGAAATAGCCAGTGGCCTCTCTTACAGGTCTCTTTTTAACTAAGGGTAGCTTTTACCCCTTAACTAACCCAAACAGATTTGGAAGAAGCAGAGAATAGCATATCACAAAAGACAGTATTTCATATTTCCCTTCAGTAGAATTACAGATATTGACAGATTTGTGATCAGATTAACCTGAAATACCATTGCCTATGTTGTCCTGCACCCCTAATCTGAATATGCTAATATTTTCTTTGTGCTCATGCAAACACAAAACCCATGCAGATTAGCTGCACTCCTTCAGAAGCTGTTAGGTGCAGCTCCTAAGCCTGCCTTACAGCAGTTAGGAGTAGGATAAAAATGCAAAGAACAATGTGTAAGCCATTGGGAGGGGAATGGGTATTGTGGTACAAGAGCAAGATTTAAAAAATAGTTCTGCCAATGGCTGTACTTTACTCTTATTCTAGAAAGTTTCATTGTGCCAAGGAGTAAAGTTGTCGGCTATGGTCTTCATGTGCGAATGCTGGCTGGTTGAGACCCCACTGACAATCAAGTTGTAGATGCCCTAAAGGTGAACTCTAATTTAGAACCCATCTAACAGAGGACAGAGGCACTACTATAGTTCAGTTTCTCCCAGCCATGCAGGTGTTCGGGGGAAGGTCTACTGTAGTATGTGTTCAAAGAGATAAAGGCAAGTGAGTGGAATACATTTGTGTAAGCTGAATCATGGCCTCAAAGTTCATAGGAGTGGGATGGTTCTCAAGCAGAAGTTTTCCTATCAATATACTTTTTTGATTTTCTTAAATTATTTTACTTTCTTTTTACATAAACACTAGCCACTGAGAAGAAGGACTTACTTATTACAGCAGGTCTCCTGAGTCATTCCACCAGCTAACTTATCTTCTTAAACAAGATTTATTTTGGTGGGCATTTCTCAGGAAAACATATGTGCTTTAAAAATGAGTCTTGCACTTGATCTTAAAAATGAAAACATGCAAAGGCATAAAAATATTTGCATGTGTCTTCAAAGACAGTTTTAAAAGGGTCTTATCCTACCACAGTGCAACTTACCCATCACTTTCTAATAGCTTCTGTTCATACCCCCCTTCCTCTATTAACTACCTCATCTACAGTTTCACCAACTGCTACTTCCTCTTCCATTTTCATCACTCCCTGCCAACTCTCATCCCGTCCTGCCCTTTCCCCACCCAAGGCTCTGAACTCCCCCATTTTGAATCACTGAAAGGATTTTTGGAAGTTTTTAGCAACCATAGGTCTCTAACAGAAAACTGGTATGGCCAAATCCACTTCCCAGACAAGATGGTAGCAATATTCTTACCTCATTTGAGGAGAAATCAATGAGAAAAGAATATAGACATGTTACTGCATCATCATAGTCCCCCAAATATGGGACATATGTATGTCCAGACGTGAGTGGGTCTGCAGCCTGTCTGGGACATTGTTACCATAAAGGACATGGCATCCTAAGCTATGACATTGGAGGAATCAGCCACACAAGTAGTATGGGCTCCTAGGGCAACAGACCAAATTTTGGTTTCAATTATCGCTTTTTAAAATAGTGTATTGCATGCATGTATTTTAACTATTCCATTTCTTATGGAAATTAAAACATTTTGAATACCATAGTTATCCAGAGTTTTCCTGTTCAAACGTTTCCTCTTCAGGAATTATTTTTTGTTCATATTATGTGGTCCAATTACAAATAGCTGTATCTCATGTCCCTGAATTGTGTGCACCAGTAGTCATTTGATGTGTTCATGATGATGTGTTGATGATGATGACCCAAGTGTCCTCCAGAAAAGAAAAAGCTTAGTACAGCTCTTTATGATTTGTCCCAAGATCTTTCTCTTTAGCTAACAGTGGTTGCTGATTTAGGCAGACCTCAGGTAAGCCATAGTGTCACAGCTCTAGCTTTAGGCTTGTTACACACAGAATAGGTTAGCAATGGGATGTCACACTGCCCTATCTCTAGTAGAGCTGATTGTAAAAGTATTTTAACATTTCATCAATTGCTTTTTGGCCCAATTGATGCCAAATTATCCAAACTGTTTATTCATAAACATCAAAGCATTTTGTTTTGGGTCTGATCAGCATTAATGTATGCCCCTCTAAGTCATCATGGTCTTCAGGGAACATGTAGTGTATGCCCTCTTTCAGCCCTATGAGCTGATCTCCAGTGTACATTGCAATCTCTCCCTCTGGCTGAACTGCTATAGGTCATCATGAGAGTCCCATGACCACAGCACATCATGCGAAATGTAGGCCAACTGAGGGCCCCAGCCCATAAAACTATCAGCGTGGTCCTGTCCTGTAGGGGTACTCTGAGCAGGTACAAGACCCAATGCCTGTGAAACTCCATGGCGGGAGAGACAGATGCAGACCACTGATAGGTAGCAGACCAGCACAGCACCTGCACAAAAGATAATCAGATACACAGGGAAACAGAATGAGTGTGAGGGTGGTACAGAGTGTAAGTTGGAGTGAGAGAGCCAGGCAGACAATTTTGGCTGCTAAAGGTATGGGCTACATAAGTTGATCTGGGTAAGGTATCTAACTGCTGAAAAGATTCACAACTATGGATCCTGAGTAGAGGGAGACACCTATCTCCTCCAGATCAGCTGCTTAGGCACTGTGACAGAGACCCCAGAAAAGCCTCTTGGATCCCCTCTGTCCACAGCCAGTCAGGACTCTGCTATGGTGGAGTCTCCTCCCATCCAGCACTCGGGTCTCCACGCTCCGTGCAGCCAGCTCCCAACTCCAGGCTCAGAGAGTCCGATCCTTTCTCTGTCTGGTCTCCCTTGGAGGGGGTTTCCTCCTTCCAAGAGGGTCCCAGCCATCCCAATCAGCAGCGACTCTCAGCCAGTGTGGCAATCAGAGGGTTTATTAACAAACCAGTTCATACAGCAGCAAGGACACTTGGTAGCAGCATCATCAGAACAACCAGAAGTGAAACCTCCAGGGGATTAGGGCTACACCCCATGGCAGGGTCCTGTCTCTTGGACCCTCCATTTCCCTCCTATCCTCCTTCCCCCTTGGTCCTTTGTTCCCCTCCTTGCTCTGCCCACCTCTCCGCCCCCTGGTCCAACCAGCTGAATCCAGTGTGACCAGGGGGGGAGGTCCCAGGTACAGGCTCCCTAAACACTACCCCCCCTGCCCCCTAGTGGCTCTACCTTATATCACCCACCTGTGTTCCATCACCCAAATAGAAAAGAAAGAGGGTCAACACCCGTGTCTTCCCTTATTAACCTAGCAGAGGGTTCCCACTTCTCCACAGGCACCAAAGCCTCTTCTCACCTCTCCACATCCCTCTCCTCAGCACTTCCATTTTAGCTAGCTTAGATGACTCTCTGCTCAGCTTGCTGCCTTTTGAGGATCCATTTCTTAGACATGTAACTCTCCCCATGCATTGTACAAGGAGCTCAGGGGTGAGGAGTCCAGTAGGTGTAGTAGGTCATTGGCACTGTAGCATTGAGCAATGCCTAAGTACCTTGGAGGATCTGACACAAAGAATAGAGGTCATCCCTACAGAATGGGGAGGTATTTATCCTGTAAAACAGGGGTCTCAAACTCAAATCACCATGAGGGCTGCATCAGGACTAGTAGAGGGCTGCATGAGGATTAGTATTTTAGCCCGAAGGCCGCACCACTGAAACCTTTCCATACAAAGATACTGCAAATATCGGTAATGATCGTTTCATTATGGGCCGCAGGAAATAGCTTTAGGGGCCACATGTTTGAGACCCCTGCTGTAAAACAATGACACTAAAAAGGATCAAGGGGCTATAGATGGCAAGAAGCTCAGCATGAACTCCTGGCAAAGCTATGGCAAGAAGAGCTAAGGTGGTTCCCCGATGTATAAAGAGGGGAGTAGTGTGTAGGAGTAAGAGGTGATTTTATTTCTGTAGGTGGCATTAGTGTGACTGATACTACAATATTGCACTCAGTTCTGGTGTCCACAATTTAAAAAGATACTGCAAAATTCAAAACCAGAAGGAAATACCTTAAGATTACAGTCCTAAGAGCTCAATCTATTTAGCTAATCAAAAAAGAAACTGAAGTACAACTTAGTTCCAGTGTGCCACTGCCTTCCTGGGAAGAACAGAGCAAGCACGACAAGGCTCTTTTATCTAAAGCCATAACAAGAATCAATGGATGGAGGCTGAAGCCTGACAAACTCAGTTTAGAAATAAGGCATACATTTTTAACTATGTGGAACAAAGTACCAAGGGAAATGGTGCATTCACCTTTTCGTGATGTCTTCCCATCAAGGATGGATGCCTTTCTGGAAGATATTTTAATTAGTCAAACATCAGTGCAACAGTAACTTGATGAAATATAATGACCTGTGCAGAAGGACAGACTAGATGAAATAATGGCCTTAAATTCTATAAATCTATGAATTAATCTGTATGTCATTTGCTGAATGGGGGCAGCTTCATGGTACTGATACTATATGTTGACAGAGCTACAGTATCACTGCAAACAACAAGTGGATGGGCACATTTGCTTTGCATTTCCTGTTCCATGCTTCTCAAGACATCAAGGGCCAAGAGTGTTGTGGTAACACTACTCAAAAATGACCTCTCCAAAACTGGAGAAATGCCAACATTTATGCAGTTCGAAGGAACCTCCTCCAGCCATCCTCTGCTGGAAGCAGGTTTGGTAAGTGAGGACACTACAGTGTATCAGTGTTGGGGAGCCAAAGAAGGGATGAGTTCTGGTAGTCTATAAGGGACACGTAAAACTATCTTGAGGGAAAAGCCATTGAGTGTACAGCTCATCTCATGTAAAACAAAACCTTTATAGCAAGCCTTGACAAATATGATGTACTTGTAGGCACTAAACCAAAAACTAGGGCTCCTAGATGTGTGCACATTAAAGGGGGCCCTCTACTACCCAAATGCTGCCACCACCTTTGGTGGTGGTGCAGAGTGAATAGGCCCCCTGCCAAAAAAAAAAAAATGCACCACTGAAGGCACTGGTGGCTCTGAGGGGGGATGACCACCAGGGGGTGTTCCACCCCCTGTAATACCACAACACCTGGATTTTGTCAAGTCCCGCTTTGTGGAGATTACTGTTGCCTACGCACTTACTTGTAGAAACAGCGCCATTGCATTTTCCTCTCCTACCATTAGTTTGTTCGGCATTCTCCAATTTCTCCCATCACTGTAGTTGTCTGCTCAGCTAACTATATGAGAACTTGAAGAACTTGCAGTTTGGGTTGAAATTTTATTGCTTGGATGCTAAAAATATAATTGGACAATTTACATGATTCTAGAAAAGGAACACAATTCAAGAGCTGAGTATCTGAGTTCAGTATTTTTCTAAGTCAAGAGATTCAAGCCTACCTAGTAAATTTGTTAGACAAGTAGATCCAGACCCCTGCCTGGTGTAAGTTGCTGTAGTGCCCCATTAAACTCAATGGAGCTAGGCCAATTTACACTAGGTGAGAATCTTGCCATTAAATCTGCACAACTCAGAGCTACTACACACATTAGGTCAAATTTTAAACAACAGCCAGATGTGCAACTTGTACAATATAGCTGTCTAATCACCTGATTTACATTAAAATTTACAAATACAAGATAGAGGCCAGACTGACTCACTTTTTAAAATCTGGCCCATCATATGAGACTGAAGTGGAGACAGAACATCACCAGCTACCTTCCTTCTTGTCTCTGCTCTGAAACGCAACCTATTTAAAATAAGAACATTTCTTTTTCATATTTCTAAGATGTGCTTTTAGAACACTGTTTTACTTAGCATTCACTCTGGCACCTATTTTAAGGGTTTTAAAAAAGAGGAACAATCTTGTCAGTGAATGAGGCTTCGCCTTATATCATTTCTTTAAAACCAAATGTTCACCATTACACCTGCACATTTTGTTAATCTACAAAAAATGTAAATTGTATTTGAGATATTAGTGTCATAAATCATTCTGTTTTATGCCTCAGTGACAGAGGGAGCTATGCCACAAAAGTCTGTCTTTTCTGATTTATTAACTTATTGCTTACAGGATGGAGGTTTCATTTCAGACTAGTTTTCCCTAGTGCCTGACTGAGGGGTGTTTTCATTATCTATACCCTGTGCATCTCCCTATGCTGAGAGCCTTCCTCACATTCCAGTTAGCCTATCTATGATCAAACAGCAAAAAAAGAGGTCAGTCATACAGGTGTAGGTTTCTTTCCCTGCAGTAGGAGTTGTAATGTGTAAAAAAGAGCAGAACTTGCACCATCCGAATAAACATTTTGAGCCAAATTCAGTCTGGCTACAAGCATGTGTAACTCTCATTGCTTGCTAAAATGGTAAAAAAAACAAGGAGTCGTGTGGCACTTTGAGACTAACAGATTTATTTTTTGCATGAGCTTTCATGGGAGAAAATCCCACTTCCTCAGATGCTTCGAAGATGGGTGAACTAAAATGGTACATACAAGTGACTAGCTACAAATGCCTTCAGAGATAAAGATTAGAGAGGTCTGAATTTGACCTTTTAGCTCACATAAGCAATATGAAAAACACGTATTTTTGTTGATTTTGGCAATGCCACAATAAGCCACTAAGATATAGATAACTCAGATGGCTCCTGCAACATCTTATTTTGGGGAAGTGGAGGATATGTATCTGCATTTTCTAACTTCCCCCATTTGAGGGTGGGGGGCATAATGAGACTGGTCTCTGGCTTTTTCCTACCCTTTACTAAAATCTTGGAGAATAACCAGAAAGGTATTTAAAGTTTTCTCAGAGTGGCATTTAGAATTTCAAGCCCATCACTGCACTGAGAAAGCCAGTCTACAAAAAAGGCAGGTGATTTTGGACAGCTACCAAAACTACTCCAAACAGAGTTCTCTATGCGGAAGGCGAACAATTCAGAAAATGTTCCTAATTAGTTCAGCCCAGACTGTGAAATCCCTGCAGAATGGACAAGCACTTATGTGTCTCAATTTAGACTTCCCTATCCTGTTTGTTGTAGCTTTTCCAACCTGCTAATTGCTTGTAAAAATATAATCTGTGGGGGTATGTCCACACAGGGCTTTTATTTCGAAACAACACTGGTTGTTTCAAAATAAAGTCCCTATGTCCACAGGACGTTTTCTTGTTTCGAAAGGAGGGAGCTCCTCGTTTTGAAACAAGAGCCCTCCTTTCAAAACAGCTTAAACCACTTTGCTTTCAAAAGGAGGGTTATTTCAAAACCAGTTGTTTCAAAATAACACCGTTTGGACATGTTATTTCGAAACAAGGATTGTTTCGAAATAACAAGGACCTTCCTCCCAGGGTGCATAGCCAGGGTGCTGAGTGGAGTGCAGGGGGTCCAAGGGTGCCCCAGTCAGCTTCCCCCCTGCTTCCCCTTGCTGGGAGCAGGGGGGGGACAGGTGCCTCAGCCCCCTTCGCCCTACCCCGGCAAAGGGAAGTGGGGGGAAGCCAGCTGGGGCACCCCCAGGGCTCTGCTCCCCTCCTGGGCCGTGGCAGGAGCGGGGGGGGGGCACTGGGGAACCCTGGGTGGGAGGCAGCCCCGGCCCCACCCGTGGCAGAAGCAGCGGGGGGTCGCCAGGGAAGCTCCCCCGTCCATGGCAGAAGCGGCGGGGGGGCAGGGGAATCCCAAGGGTGGGGCACCCCAGCCCGGCACAAACCTCCCTGCCCCTCCCCTCCCCTAGCTCAAAATAGCATGTCCACTGTGTGGACATACTATTTCGATTCCCACTTTTTTTCATATTTTGAAATAGCTTTTTTGTTATTTCAAAATAAGGCATTTCGAAATAAGGCATTATTTCGAAACAGCTTGTTTCGAAACAAGGGCTTGTGTGTGGACATAGCCTGGGAGAGTCTGTTGCTCAGGTTCTTCATACACTAAGCTGCTGATATCTGGCAATATGAAAATCAGCCTTTATTTTATTAATTTTGCTGATGCTGTGATCAGCCACGGATAATTTAGATAGATCTGTACCATCCATTGGGGGAGGGGAGGAGAAAAGCTTATGGGATATTGAGGTCTCTGCTTCTGCAATGATGGAATTAGTCCTGTGGACACTGGGAACAAACGGGGGAGTTCTTACCACACTTAATTGCTCTCTCTATGTGATGCCGAACTCGCAGCTTCTCTTATCAGTCAGTTCTAGGATGACATAAGGCGTGGAAGTAGTTTCAATAACTAGGGTAGAATTGACTGGCCTGACCAAGCCTTGCAGAGAAAAATGAGGATTTATGTACAAGGAAGGGAGCTCGGTTTATGCTCATTAGTAAGAGAGGTGAGGAAAAAAATCCGAACGGCGGCTGCTGCATCCATGTGGCAGGGACCCCTCCAGTGCATCATAAGGTTCATTCATTGCCTCAGTTTGCTTTCTTCTCAACAGTATCCTCTTTTGATGACTGGTTTATTATTGTGAAAATAACACTCAAATACAAGTCCTTGGCTATGTCTACGCTAGAGGGCTCAGGTAACTCAACTTAATAAGGTCAATTTTAAGACCTTATTAAGCTGACTTAGAGAGACCCCATTTGTTTAAGTCAACTTTATGGGCTGACTTAAGCCAGGGGACCCATTTAAAGCTGATTTAATAAAATTGACTTTAATGGGTCCCCTGTCTTAAGTCGACTTTATAAAGTCAACTTAAATGGCTCTTCTACCTTAAGTCGACTTTATTAAGTCCACTTGAAAGGCCACATTTTGTTAAGTTAAGTTGACTTAACTCTTAAAGTCAACTTTAAGGGTTAGAGTTATTAAGTCAACTTAAGCAAGTGCTTAACTCGACTTAATGAACTCCAAATGCGTCTCTGGAGTTGCTTCAGTTGGCTTAAGCCTCCAGTGTGGACATACCCCTTCAATGTTCTTCCCTGGGCTCAATAAACCTCTCCATTTCATAACTGGCTTTAGCATCCTCATAGCCCTCCTTCCAGGACTTCCCATTCCTTTTCATTTTTCCACACTGCGAATTTCCTCCTGTAACTTTCTCAACTAATGCCTCTACCCTACTGCACTTTGCACCTCTCTCTTGGCAGGCCCTCTGCTTGGGAAATCCTTCCTTTCTAACACTTTTTAACTTGTTCTCCCCCGGGCCTCAGCTAACCAAATGGAGGCCTCTTTAGTCCCTTCCTGACCTCTTTGAGCCCCCATACCCATCACCTAGGAAGCAATTCCTCTAAAAGGTTGGTCTTGGAACAAACTCACCAGCAGACATGCCCTGTTATAATACACAAAGAGCTGCGGGGCTGAAGTTAGAAATGATATATATCTGACAACATAGTGGTCTGTTTAATGCCACTCATATCTTAAAGGAAAGGAAAGTAGGTCAATGTTAATAATGATAGTAAAACAAAGCGAGATTTAGGGCCTGATTCTTTTCCCCAATCAAAATGCTTTGTGTTGTACAGGTTAAAATTCTTCAGATGTGAGGAGTGTTCTTTGTCAGAGCAGCTTCATTCTTTCCTACTCCTGGTGGGCATTCATTGTGCTCTAAATGATGATGGTCATTCAAACCATCTCCAGATGCTGTAAGTTGGACTAGCATCCCCAAGACTGTGGTAACCTACACACGTTCTGTGGCTGGAAGCGTGTAGAAAAACTGACAGCTATAATCTGCTGTGTGCTGGCCCATGCCTACTTTCCAGTGCTGAGTATCTGACCCTCATATTGTACTTGTCCTAAACAGTGATTTTCCTTCTATCATCATGGAATTTACATAGGCAGGATAGAATCAAATTAAAAATGTACTGCAAACACCTTCTCTTTAAAACGTAACAAATAAAGATGGAGCCATGCATACACAGTACCAGGAATTTGCACCAACATATTATCTTGTAATGTTGACCTTATTTTTTGCAGATCTTGAAACTGCTACTTTGTTTTAATGCTCCTGCTGAGATGTCCAAGCGTGGACTGGCTTTGTAACATCAGTCATGCCACTGTTCAGCACTGGAACAAATCTCCCCCCCCCCGACAAATCAGCTAAGTTAGTTTTTATTTCGTATTGCTCAGCCAGTATCATTGTGTATCACTGACAAACACTACAATTTCAATGGTATGAAATACTGAGGACTTTTTAGAACTTTTAGCTTAGTCTGCCAAGCTGACTGTCCAGTGCTGCTCTGTGGTGTTGCTCATATTACTAGACTAGCACATGCTGGGTTTTCTGTGCACAGGCAGGATGCTGGTTCAAGAGAAACTTCAGAGAGATGCAGAAGAAAAAAAAAGAATAAAATGTAATATTGTGGGGAAATCTTTGTTATTTTTATTCATAAACATGGTTAAAGGCTCTCTCAAACTCAGCAAGGTCAGACTGAGTCACTACCTGGATGGAAGATCTGTAAGAAAAATGGAAAATGCTGCAGGGAGGGGTCTTAGTGATTCAGGAGGTAGCAACCTTTCATTTGAGTAAGGCTGAACAGGGATGTCAAACTCATTTGCTCCAGCAGGCTAGATTTGACTTAAAGGTACTTCACATGGGCCTTTCGTACCACGAATTGAATATTATAGAATTCTTGCAGCATCGCAGTGTGCTGGGTATGGGAGACTGCAAATACTACACTCTCTCCCTAATAGAGAATGTGGTCTTGAGGTATCGTGTAGTGCAATCTTGCATACCCAATGTTCTGCAGCATCATGAGACCTGACCCTCTAACAACGCTGCAAAGTGCTGGATATGTAAGACTGCAGTCCACGATACTGTGAGATCCCATTCTCTGTCTGTTAGGGAAAGAGTGTGATCTTACAAAGAGCAGTTGCGGGATGGATGGAAGATGTTTGTGGGCCCTATAGGGCCCACAAACCGCATGTCTGAAACCCCTGGTCTAGAACCAGTGGACTAAATATGGTAGCAAGTGACGTTGTGTTGTTCCCTTCTGAAAACCAAGATCCAAACCACTTATGGTCAACAAAGTGCTACAAGCGGTTTTTGTAACAGTAGGAATGTTACCACAATGAAATTTGGTCAGGACACTGGAGGTCACCAACCAGCAGTTTACATGCCCAGTTGTGGTTTTATTTGAGGGAAGCTGTTCTTCATTTGTTGACCTAAAGGACTGTGTAGCACTGTCGTGTGCTCTGAAAACAACTGATACACTTAAGTGGTTATAGGGAAAGCCTACCATTTGGTCAAATCACGGTTAAAGTCTGTAAAACACTTGAAGATTTTTCTGGATGAAAGATGCTGTTGTATTATCATCTGGCCATTGGATGTTTGTACTTTCCAAAATGTCCCCCCCCCCTTTACAATTTATGTTTTAAAGTCACCAAGCCAACACTCTTTCTCTTACCCATTTTCTTTTGTATTTTAGTTTTCATGCTTCAACTAAAATGCATAAATAGTGTGCAATGATACAGATATATCATTGTTTACATCTCTGTAAGCTGTGGTTATTACATTGTTTCTGAATCTTCCATTGCTTCACTACATTGCAAAACAGAACTACATGTTTAAAAATCTACTTTTCTGCCTTAGCCCATAGGAGTAACAGTGAAGCAATCCCTACAGGAGAGATATTGTGACCCCAAGGGTACATCCAGTTCCTGCACATGTTCTGCAGCATTATATCAGGGGGGAAGTCAAGAAGGGTGGGGATCCCTTGCAGTAAGGTTTCCTTTACCACAGGTTCCGTTCCCATGTGCCCTCTTATCCTAGTGGTTTCAGAAAAGAGAAGTAAACTCTGCTGTTGAAATTATTGAGATAACTCAATCCATAGTGGCAACAAGTAGACCCAAAATTGGCAAAGATGAGGACAGGAACATTTTTGTAAGGACCGTCAAAGTGTTACCCGAAAGTCAAAGTACACACTTAGTATTCCATATCATAATATTTGATGCTTAAAAAAATCCATTCACCTTTTGTATCATACTTGAAAGAGCTGAGAAGAGTGGCAGGAAAAGGTACTGGGGATACATACCAGGACTGCTAAATGCACAGGGAAAAACAATGGGGACAGGCAAGGGGAATTATGCATACTCTTCAGGATGAGATGATTATCTGCCAGTCTCACACCACAGGATGAAAAATCTGGGTAGAGGAAGTCTGAATGAAAACCCCAGACTTGAATATTCCTAATGTTTGGGAAAATTTGGATCCTAATTCTAACTCTAGCTCAGGCCCATTTTGCAGTAGGAGATGCAGCCCTCTTTCAGTCAAGCTAAGTTCAACAAATTTCAAGTTTCCCTCCCTCTTTTCCAAGTCTTCCTATGAAACAGATGTTGGCTGAGATAATGTTTGTCCTGACTTCTGTCAATATAGACCCTGGAAAGTTAGTGGAGAGGAGCCTGGAAACGTGTCTGCATCTTTCTGTCTGCCAGCGGAGTTGCATGGGCCAGCCCAGAGTTCACAGCTGTGGCTGGAGAAAGACGTAGAGAAATGAACACAAACGTGCCCACTCAGTAGCTTCTGCCAGCAGGGTTCCTGTGCTGACTCAGCCAGAAATTGAAGCAATTTGCCCTCACCTCCAGCAACTGAGGAAAACCCCCAGAGAGTGGCAGCAGCAAAATTGTCTCATGGGGGCACAGAGAGTCCAGAATCTTAGGAAAGGGCAGTTTACATCTCCCACAGCAGCTTCAGTGAAACAGTCCCATAATTTACAAAATACAGATAACCGTTTTGTGTAAGATTTTACATATTGTACTCCTTAAAAGTCTAACCTACAGGGAGCACAAGTAAAACTCTGGCTAAGGCTACCCATGTTATCTGTGCATCAAGCCAAGATGGCTGTAGAAGTAGGATGGGTGAATAGGCTTAATTTCAACCCATGCAAATATAATAGATTTGAAATCTGGACTCAACTATAATTCGGTCCATATTCCTGTTGGGACTGGGTGACAGGGGAGTGGAAAGAGTAGAAAAAAAATCTAATATAGTATCCATAGAAGATATGACAGCTTTTTGTAAAATTGTTCTTCTCTCCTTTATACACAGCACAGACATACATTTAGCTAGAAAACATGATGGCTTTTTTTAAAATCAATATCCCTTGTCCCAAAAATGTGTTTAAAATTATAGGAAAAGAAGTTTTATGAATGCAAAATAATTCAGCATGAAACAAAATTCTGCCAGGCTCATGAATGTCCATGTGTACATAGCCTAATTCCCCCTGAGTCCGCTACCACCTTCAAATGAGTGAACAGCTAGAACAAAAAAATTATGGTTAGCTTCCTGACATTTCAAAGGAGGCTATTAAGAGCAAGAAATCTGAAACCACAGGAATAGTTAAAACAAGACAATACAAGTTGCTCAGAGTTTTGAGTAAATTTTCTCCCTCCTCTGCCATTAGTCTGTTTGCTCTAACCTCTGCTCCCTATTGGCCCCTCCTTCACTCTCTTCACCAATCAGTGAAAGTGGGGCTCTTTAATACCATTGAAGATTTGAGTCTCAGTGCCTGCAACTTGGCTAGTACCTACATAAGGCTAGATGCAAACAGTTGAGAATGGTCACACCTTCCTGGGGACATGGTATATAAACCAGCACAGAAGGCTGATACTTGCAAATTGTGGAGTTCTAAGTAACTATTCTGCTCTGGGGTTAGGGTTGACTCAATCAGACTTCACTGGCTGCCAGTCAAAGGCCAGCATGCTGACAGAGTGATGGTGAGTGGGGGGTGTGCGGGAGTGCCACCTGGTGTGAGCGACTGAGACTCTTATTGGCTGGCAGATTGCAAGCAAAGCTGAGCTGGGATTGGCTGGAGCTAGTCTTAATATTTTTGGTGGGCTTCTTTAGGCTTCTTCTGCAGCACGTGAGGCCAGGATTAGAGCCATGGGTGACAGGTGGGGACAAGGCACGGGCAGCATGTGACATCAGGGATTGGGGGGTACAGGGTGGGAGAGCAGCATGTGAGGCCGGGATTGGGACTGGGGGGGCACAAGTTGGGGGGCAACACCCCCTCTCTGGACCATCCTCTTTTTGAAAGTTTGAAATATGGCAGCCCTAATGTAGTACAGCCAGAAAACCATGTGCATAAAGGAGAATGGGGGCTTGAGGAACACAGACTACAACTTCCACCAGACACTGCAGCCCCCATAGGGAGATACAATTTGATATGGAACTGATTCAAAACAAAATGTTGACATGACATTTCTAAATTGAGTATTTGGAACTTGTTTTGTGAAAAGTTTTGTCATTTCAGATTTTTACTGCAATTTGAAAAAAGAACAAATGCCACAATATTGGATTTTGTCCTCAACTCTGCTACTCAGTACTAATTAACTGATCATCAATGCTGAATGTTGATCTGGTCAAAGTAAAACATAACAAAATTTCCTTCCTCTCCATTTCCTCTGCTTGGCAAGAGTCTTCTCTGAAAGAGGCTGGAACTCCCTCAGGAAAACCAAGCTCACAGCTGGAGAGCCTAATCTAGGGGTTAGCAACCTGAAAGATAAGAGCTGTTTTTTCCCTCAATAATCAAGTGCTTTGAGAACCTCAATGGATATAGCCCCCTGGTGGGGGGTGGAGGGAGCTGGGTCAGGGTGCATGCTGCAGGTTCCTCTGGCAGGGGCAAAGGGAGAGCCCAAAACCAGGGTCAGGGCCCCCACATGGTTCCCTGGTGACAGGGGGCGTGGAGACAGGAGAGGACCACTCAGAAGGTTCCCCAATGGCAGGCGGTGGGGTGGGGTGGATCCTGGAGCTGCAAGGATGCAACCAAAGAGCTGCAGGTTGCAGACGCTGGGCTAATCCATCACCACTGGAGTCAAGTGGCCTTATCTACAGGGGGAAAACATAGCATATTAGAAAACATTGACTAATATGATACTAAACATGGTTTTTCCCTGGAGAGGGGCATCTGATTAAAAGTGTCATAGCTGATCATTGTTAAACATCTGCACAAGATGCTAAGTCATTTTTAACATCATATTTGCTCTAACACCCTTTCTAACATGGTGCATATATTCACAGTGCAGTCCCCGCAAATGGAAGCTTTCCCATTGACTTCAGTCTGAGCAGGGTCAAGTACTTGAAGGTTTCATCTAGATCGGAGAGTTCTAACTGCTGATATGACACTGAAATTATTGGCCACGTGGGAGCTTTGAATAAAAAAAGAATACATGTTGAAATGAATGCTCAGTAGTTGTTGTGATACTATTATAACTAACAGGCTGATATGACAGGTGACTTTCTCAGTAGGTTGTAGCGGAAATGAGAAACAAAGAAAAGCAAATAAAGTTAGAGTTGCTGAAGGTGATCTATTTTACAAGCTGCTTTTTATTACTTGCCTTTTGTGTGACCCACACACCCCACCCTTGTTTTCAATACTTCACTTCTCACCCTTCACTCTCTGTTTACAGACTATTTGAGGATGGGCGGTAACTTTTTGTGATAACAGACATCAGATGTGGTTATGTAAAAAAAGAATAAGTCCCACAGAAATTGTATGATAAATGCTGACTGGAGTCTGATGAGTTAACCAACAGATAAAGAGAAAATAAAGTTAGTAAATATATCAAAAGAGATAGATATAACTACTTCTTGAGGACAGGGAGGGAATGAGAAAAGTTGCTTCAAAAGGAAGAGAGAGGGCAGCTGTTTCAGCTTAGATGTTTTTGAGGCCAGAAAAAGACAAATAAATTGGTCTGTAAGCTAACAGAAAAATCCCATATGCCAAACATCCAAAGAAGTGGGCAGGGGGAATTAAAGAAAGAGCATAACCACTGCAATATAAATCATTTTCATATTAAAGCATTTCATCCTCCTAAATAAAGAAGTGTAATGTTCCTTTTGAGACAGGTTTCTGCAAGAAACTACACAAGCCAATGATGATGTTATAGGTGAGCTTGTCATTTAGGGGAAGGCAGTGTGGCAAATGGGAACGAATCAAGAAGACTTTTCTTTGTGTGTTTGAAGTGGAAGTTCAGTCATTATCATTCATCACCAGGCTAGTTAGTGTTCATTCGGGTGACAGTTATTTTCTGGAAAGAAAACAGCTTTTGATGCCTTTTAATTCCTGAAAATAAAAGAAAAAAGGGCTGTCAAAGTAACAGGCATCCGGATGGGGTGATTGAAAACAGTGCACAAGAAGATAACTTTAAATCCTAGGGGAAATGAAGTACAAAAGTGAAGGCAATACAATAACCAGGACAGTTTTCCTTGTTCCTTAAAGTTTCAGAAACTTTGTTAAATTACTGAAACTATCCATGGTTAATTTACAAATGACACAGACAGACAGGGCAGTAAACAGAAGCTAGCATCTTTTTATAAAATATTTTCCCCTGTAATTTCCTTTAGGGCAGCTGTATATTTTGAATAATCCCTTGCCCCCATGTATGACATCACTAATCTTGAAGTTTATTTGAGTCAAACACAGAAACCTCAGTATAAAAGTGCAAATCTATTTTGCCCTATATTGGTCCTTACAGGTTGAAGTCCTGATCCCACTGAAGTCAGCGGCCATTGTGCCATCTACTTCAGTGAGGCCAAGATTTCTCCCAAGAAGTATGTCTCTGCTGCAACTGGAAGCAAGCCTAGGGGTTGGACTGGACTGCATGCTTGAGTGAGCAGGCTAAAAATAGCAGTAGGGAAGTTGTGTGCTAAAAACTGTATGGAAGTGGAAACTTCTGAAGGCAGCATTTAGAAATGTCATAATTGTGTGGATTTTCTCCTGATAATCCTCTCTCTTGCAATGGCTCCTCTTTTCCTAGACTGATTCCTTCCCATTGCAGTTCCACTCCACCTTCTCACGTCTCTTTGCAACTCGCATTGTGTGGACTTTTGTTCTCATTCTTCCCACCCTCTTCTGCTTTTCTGCTTGTCTTCCCACAAAGTTGCCTTCTACCGTTTTCTTCCTTCTTCTATGTATGATTACTATTATTTACGCTACAGTAGTACCTCATGGCACCAGCTGAAATCAACAATCAGCCCCCATTGTGCTAGACAGTGTAGAAACACAAGTCCCGAAGAAATTAAAGACTCAAAGCCAAAGGTTGCTTAGTCCATAATAACTCAAATCAATGCAGATCAAAGACACAGGTTGTTTAGTCCACAATAATAACTCCAATCAATGCAGATCAAAAATGCCTATATACACATGATGCAAATTCTTAATTCTCCAAATTCTGTAGCTGGTGTGAATTCTAGAGTCTTTTTTCAATGTGTGCTAAATTGGTAACAACCACTGAAAAGTCACACACAATCTGCAATGCATGCATGGCACACTGAAGAAATGCAGACTTTCCTGAGTAGCAGGATTTCACAGAAGCATAAAAGCATAGTCAGAAAACAAAATAAAGAGTGCAACAACTTGCCACTTCTACCACCCATAAAAGCAAAAATGTGCTTTAAAATAGGCAACAATATAACTATTAAGCTCATATTTGCTCATAACTCACCTACTGGCCCGTGAAGCAAATGAATTGCTGGCTAGTGTTTTTGCTGTTAAAGGGCACAACAGAATGACACAGCACTATACCAACAAGTCAAATGTCAATTGAGATTCATTCTCCTCACAAGAAGAATATGCCCTAATAGCAAAAAGAAATAAAAAATAAAAATAAAAATAAAGGGGGAGATTATTTCGCTAAGGCCCTAGTCCTGCAAATACAGACATGAATAATTGTACTTCTTTGAGTAGTCCCACTGAAGTCAATAGGACTATTCACATGTGTAAACTTAAGCATGAATTTGCTTTTATTAGAAGGCTAGAAGGCAAATAGTAATCTGCTTGCTTCTGTAACTCAGATATGTTGCCAGAGAGAAGCAACATATTGCAGAAGTAAACAGTCAGAAAAATCGTTGTCAGGGCTGGGTTTTATATAAAAATAATAATTCTGATATTCAACTGTTTGACTTTTGATTTGATCAATGTTAGAATTTTGTTCACCTGCCTGGAGCATGCAGAAGGTTAATATATAGTTGGTGATGCACCAGAAGTGGTGATTCAGGGACGGCTTACTGCAAAAGCATTGGGCAAGTCTACACTGCCTGATGCTTCCAGCGGCAGTCAAACAGAGACATGAGTTACCAAACCACTTGTGTATCTCAGTTTAGCTCCCTAATGCCCCACTCATCCACTGCACTGAGTCAAAGGGAGGAGCCATTGTTTGACTCAGGGCTACCCCAGTTGCCACAATGGTATTAATAAACTGGCTTCCTGATCGATTGAGCGGGTCTTCACAGACTCCTCAATCAATTCAGGAAGTTTGATTTACTGGCATCAGTGAAGATTAACTTATCATGTCCCCATGGTACAGCCACCAATACATTCTTGTTAGTGAGGCCACAACTGAGTTCAGTATTTGCTGTATGTATTCAGCATGTATAAATTTCCATTTTTGAAAATGAGGAAAAAAAGTGTTGTCACTGTTAACACGTTAATTAAAAAGTGCCGACTAAACACATGAATCTCATGGAGCATGGTGGTATACTAATTGCCCAAATAGTGAAGCTGAATTTTTCTATAGAAAGATGAATGCAAATTACTCCCTTGCTCTACCATTCCCACCAAAATACATTCACATTCATATACAAAAATCCCCCCACTCGCCTTTTAAATAATGGTTGTTGGACATTGTCACTTTACAGCAGTATTCGCTGCAATCAGGCTATGAATGCAGCCTGCATTCTGAGCTTATTCAGTCTATATCTCCCCTCTAGATTCCTCCTCTCTCAGCAAAAAAGAACACCCCACCTCTAACCCAACCTCAAAAGCTATGACTAAAAACAAGAAGCCTTATTCATATGAATGAGGCTGTTTTCATAAGCACAAATGCGGAAACTGCCACCACCAAAATGTTTAGGAAACTACTGAAAGGAAATAGCCCTCTTGTAGCCTAGAAACTAATTCAAGCATTCAGCTCTGTAGCAGCTACCTCTAGCTAAGCTAGTGGCCACGATGCAGCACCTAGAGGAAGATCTGACTGTTCTTGGAGAAGCAGATGATGTCTTCTGTGAAGGTAAAGAGACTTTTCTTAAGCAGATCCTTTTAATGCACAGGCTGAAAACAGGTTTTTAGCTTGTATTCTGTTTCTCTGCTAAAAGTTGAAGTTCTCCACTGCCTCGGAAGGACAACTGCTAGGGCTTACAGTGATAGGATGAATGAAATTTACTTTCTCTCAGTAAAATATAGGAACAAAAGCTTTCTGGGTGCAATATAGTGAATAAGATTCATAAGCACTAAGCAAATAGGTTACACAGCAAGGATGTTAGCTCAAGAGAGAAAGCAAAGTGAGGAATTACATAAAAAAAGGCATGCTTTCATCCAAAGAGTTACACTTTGCAAAGTAAGCTAATACAAAGGGTCTGTGTTCAGCAATTGACACTGTGGGCCTCATTCACCATGGGCCTAACCCTGATACTGTTGCAGACACCAAAATGGAAATTTAGAATATTTAGAATAGAATCGAATCATAGGGCTGGAAGGGACCTCATGAGATTAAATCCACTCTAAACTCACTTTCCGCTGATGGAAAGGATTATATCAGGAGGAGACCAAGGAGAATCAGTTCTACAGTCTCTCTCTTCTCCCAACACTCCCTACCACTGGCTTAGAAACAAAGGACCTTACTCTGCAAACCCTCCTTGCACAGAACTGCCATCTTCCATGGGGGCTCAGCATACAGAGTGTTTTTGCAGGATTGGACTAAACATTTGCAGTCTTTGAACTCAGCTGCAACATAGCTTCAGCAAATTCAGTTTGGCTGGTCACCTGGGATGAGGCCAAACCAAGGTATTTTAGCCTGCCTGAGCAAAGATTACGACAGAGGGAAGAAATTTTTTTTAAATCTGGGCTTCAGTGATGTGCTGCCAATATTTTAACTGGTTTCCTGCAAATAACCTCCCATCCCCTTATGCTGTGACATATCTCTACACTAGAGGTGCAGTTGTAGAGACGTCAGAGCATTTACTCAGGTGTTTTCATTTATACACAAACAGGGGCAGATTACTGCCTGGGCCTGTGGGGCCTGCACCCAGGGACCCAAACAGCACTTGGGGGAGAGCAAGGCTGTCCCTGGCCAGCGACTGGCCTCAGCCCTCCTGCCCCACCCCTGGCCCAGCAGGTCTGCCTCCAGGAGCAGGACAGCATGACTGGTCGCTCTGCTCCAGGGACAGAGCCAAATGGCATGCAGTTTGGCCTCTGGTGTGACCTTGGGGGCCAACAAGCTGGGCTGGGGCCAGCCTGTGGTCCCAGCATCCCCCCAGGACTAGTACACCCACAGGGGAGGGAGAGAGGGAGGGCAAGGCCCAAGGTGGATGGGTGGCGCAACTGGTGAAGGAGGAGGCTAGTGGCCCTGGGGCCCCTACTCTGCCTCTGTACACAAATACTCTCCTAGAATCATAGCCCAAGAGGGGGCCATGCTGCCTAGCAAACCACCTTATACTGAGCTAGAAACACTGACTGTTTTGCTTTTATTTTCCAAAGTACTTGCTAACTCCATTCATGGTATCAGTGAGGTGAGGAGCCAGTATGCTCTGACAGAGCAGAGCAAACCCAGGGACATTTTCAGAATCTCAGAGCATCTCCTAAGCCACCTTCAGTTGCATGGAGAAAAGAGAATCAAGGGGAAGCTCCATGGTTCCATCTGGTTAGTGTTACCTGAAGTTAAAGAAAGCCAGAATGGAAGCACAGTGCCAGTGCTTGAGTAACACTGCTCCCCACCCTCAATCCTCAAACATGTCTACTAAGATCCACAGTTACCTACAGGGGTGTTGCTGGCACTGGGCACCCGGGACACGTGCCCTGAATACCAGCACCGGTGCCCCGGATCTGGCAGGGCCACCCCTCTCCCAGTCTCCAGCCCAATTGGGGCCCAGCCGCCGGCAGCCACGGCGGCCCCATCCCCAGCTGGGAATCCAGAGCCCAGCCGGCCATGGCCGTGCGGGAAATCCGGGGCCTGGCCAGCCGTGGCGGTGACGGCCCCATCCCCAGCCGGGGATGCGGGGCCTAGCCACCCGTGGCAGCGCAGTGGCTTCCGGCCCTGTCCCTGGCCAGGGGGCAGGGCCTGCGGGCTGGGCCTGGGCCTGTGCCCCGGGTCCCTCCCCAGGGCAGCGACACCCCTGGTTACCTCCAAGTGTTGAGGCTTGGCCCACTGCAAAAACCCACAACATTCTACAGAAAAGTGAGGAGGAAGTATGAATTCCAAGTTTCCCATCTCCTTTGCTGGATAATGCTGCAAAGGGGCCTGTGTCAGCAAATGTTTGTATGACCTACATTATTTGTGCTTTAACTTCAAATTTGGCTGTATTGAAATGAATATTGTTTGCTTGCATCCAGCTTAGCAAGCAACCCAAATCACTCTATATCAGTGATTTGTCTTCTTTATTATGTACCATTCCACCAGTTTTTATATCATCTGCAAACTGTATTAGCAATGTTTACTTCCAAATCACCAATAACTTTATTAAATAGCATAGGGCCAAGAACCAATATCTATGGGAACCCAACGGAAATAAAACTTGCTTGATGATCGTTTCCTATTTACTGTTACATTTTGTTGGTCAATCAACCAGTTCTTACTCCCTTCAACATGTGCCATGTTGACTGTATATCTTTCTAGCTTTTAATCAAGAGATTGCAGGCTACCAAGTCAAGTGCCTTTAAAAGCCTAAGTATATATTACATAAACAGTATTTACTTTATCAATCAAATCTCATCTAAAAAAAAAAGATACCAACATTGTCTGACAAAATCCATTTTCCATAAACCCATGTTGACTGGCTATTATTATATTACACCCCTTTTAATTTTTTATTAATCAAGGCCTTATCCGCCATTCTATTTTGCTCAAATTCAATAATTGCCTGGGTCATCCTATTTACTGTTATTAAATACAATGTAGGTAAACACAACATTAGCTTTCTTCTAGTCCTCAGTGTTCCAGAGAGCTCTTTGGTGAGCTGTTTTAAAACTGTTGAATATAAATTATCCAGATGTATTGAATTTAAAATGTCTAACTTTGGTAGTTACTATTTCACACTTTCTTTAGTTACTGCTGAAATGGAAAGTATTTCATCATCATTATGCTATAAGAATATATCATTTACTTTTCCCAAATACAGAAGTGAAATATTTATTGAATATTTCTGCCTTGTCTGTATTATTGTTATAGTTCTATCATTTCCATTGAGCGATGGGTCAGTGGCATTGTTAGGATTCCTCTGATTTCTAATATACTTAGAATTCTATGTGACACAGCTGAGAGAGCTAAACTATTGCATTCCTATCCTCATGCAAGATCAGGCCCATGCTGGAACAGCTGTTCAATGTGTGATTGAAAAAAGAAAATGGGTAAGACCTGAAAGAAGATCTTATAACTACTTTCCTTATACTTACACCTCGACAACACCTTTCATCTCAAAGGACCCTAGAAAGCTTTACAAATGAACACTCAAACGGTTTGCCTATCAATGAAGTGCAACCACTGCTGCTGTGAAATACAGCAAGCTTTTAAGAGCACACAGCCACACTAGCAGCAGTTTAGGAGAGGAATCAAAAACTGTTTTATTCACTTAGTTAAATATATAATTTATATAAATTCTTATATGACCTTTATCACCATGGTACCTAAGCAATTATCTATATAGGAATTTGGGTAACGCATTAAATTAACACACCTGTTCTTAAGAAAATACTGTTTCATTTTTGGTGACTGTTAAGTGTTTCGGGGTTGAAGGTTATATCTCATAAAACAGCAGAATGCCCCCTAACACCAGTCTATTGTATCAGTACACTAGAATTAGACAGAACCCTCCATGTGACCTGGGACTTATCTACCACCCACATACAGACTTAGCAAGCTTACACCCTAGGGCTACAATTATGCAGCCCTATGTACTTCCACATGCATTTAGTTAGCAATTATTAATATATCTAAACTTAGAACTTAATTACAGTTATTACAAAGTCTTTTAGACATCTACTTCACACTAGCCTATACTCACTTAGGCTTGGGTGAGCTGATCTCCCTCTCTTATCCCCAGAATATCCTCTCTGGTTGCACATAGGGTAGTTGACCTACTTTTCAGTAGTTTCCATAAAGCTAACAAGATACACTTAAATCTTCCAGAGTATGAAAAAAAAAAAAAAAAAACCAACCAGTTTTAATGATATTTAGTAATCAAAAGACTCATTTTAGACAGTCCACAGCTATATATATATACACGAGTCCCAAAGGTTTCTTCCTTGCCCAGAGCTGATTTGCTTATTGGGTCATGCAGCAATTCTCTCAGTATTGCTATCTATTGAGGAGCTTCCTGCAGAATTGTAATTACATGGAATGTGTAAGATATGTGTTAAAAACATGTATGAATTTGCTCCTTGTGAAAGTCCCTCTTGGAACTGATAAGCAAAAAAGATTTAAGTTTCATGATTAGGAGGGAGGCTGAAATTAGGATGCAAATAACACTCAGTATTTGGTGCACATTTGTGTTAGGAAAAAACTAGGAAATATCCCTCCTATGATTACTGTAAGTTTAAAAGCCAACTTTATACTGTTATTCACAAAAACCAATAACTTCATTCAATTATAGTTAAGGTAGGTAAAATAATCTAATATTTAGCCAAAAAAATTCTTTAAGAGATTATAGTTTTCTTAAATGTTCAATTCTTTGGAAGTCTGGAAAATCCAAGTTAAAGTTCCATTTGCAAAAAGAAACCATTCAAAACTAAACTACAAAAAAAAAAATTTACAGCTGAGGTAACGCAAATAACCTGAACTCTACTCCCTTAGCACCATGTTGAAACAAGCTTAATAAGTCATACAACCATCATACAGGTTCATCTCATTAGTAACCAGAAAAATAAATAACTTGCTTGTAATGAACATGTGCAAAGCTTTTCTCAAAGTGGCCTTAGGTTGTTTGAGTGATTGAAACCATGCAGCTGAATACTTTTGAATGGTGTGTAGTGAGAGAGAGACTTTGTCAAGTTCAACACAATCTTGGAATTTTCAAGATGTTTGTATCTTCTGAGAAAATGACAATATTCTATTGAGGACTTTTTGGCTGAAGTGAGTAAGTTTATGTCAAACTTAATTCCAAATTAAAGATTTTTTGCATGGGAATTTCCTTAGTTTGCAAAATAATGTTTCAATATTGCTAAGTGGCAGGAATTTGTTAGTCTTTAAAAATGCCACAGGACTCCTTTTTGTTTTGCTGAACTAGACTAACACGGCTACCTCTCTATACAAAGCCCTGCAGTAACTCTGGTGGAACTTTTGAGCATCACAGGGACTTTGGCAGACCTCACACACTACTTGGGAATTAACCCCACTGCTTTTTACACTCTCTCCTGTCTTCACAGGTGACTTCCTCTTTCCTGTTCCCCATAAAAATACCTTGCCCCATCATAGGGGTTATGCTTGTCTGCTCCTTCCACACCGCAGAGTGCATTAAACGGATACATGTATTATTAAATAATTGTGCATATAGTTTAGGAAGGATGTGTGTATTTCAAATTATTTGCATTCAT